>JAHHUM010002944.1:0-474597 GCA_036173005.1 Crenichthys baileyi | reverse complement strand
ACAGGGGCCTTTATTTTTGATAGTAGGTAGACAGGAAGGAGGGGCAAAGAGAGGGGGAGACATTCAACAAAGGTCGCCGGGTCCGGGACTCGAACACGGGACAGCCGCTTTGAGGACTATAGCCTCTATATGTGGCCGCGCGCTTAATCCCCTACACCACCAGTGGTGCACCCACCGGAAGACCTTTTTGACGCCTCTCTTTTTGATGCTGTCTGTCAGTTTTGGTGGATGGCTATGTCTTGGTAGGTTTGCAGTGCTATACTGTTCCCATTTCTGGTTGATGATTTAAACAGAGCTGTGTGAAATATTCAAACTTGGCCATATTGTGTTTACAACCTATATCCCTGATTTAAACTTCTCCACCACTTTCTCCCTGACCTTTCTGCGTTTTTCCTTGGGTTTAAAATGAAAAGTTGCCACAAATGTTCTCAAAAAAATTTTTGACCTTCACTGAAACATGGTTTTATATGATTCAAAGTAAAGGGGGACTCTTTTTTTGGATTTATGATTGGGAAGAGAGGATATTATTAGAGGTTTTTAAAAGTAAAAGGGAAAAATGACCCAAAATTTTTTTAATTTTATTTGCAAAAACATTTTAAAAACTATGTACACTTCACCCATATGAAGGGTTGGTCAGTCACATAAAATCCAAACAAAACGTGTTAAAAAAGATATGAACATATTTGCTAGGCGCAGTATAGAGTTTAATTTTTTTTGCCATTTGGGGGGTTAGCTTTTGAGTTTGGTAGTGGTTATCTTTTTAAAAAATGTAGTTTCTATATTTCCTTTTTACATTACAGACATATTTGCTTCCTTTGGTGCCGCTTATGCAGCGAAGGATTGAGTGCTTAGAACGCTAGGAACTAAAATCAGAAAAAAACCCTTTTTCACCCCAGTAGAATCAGCCAGAAATGGATTTTCAAAACAATTTTGAGCTTAAATAATTTTTGCTTGCTTTTTAAAATGATAAAAAAAAACAAATTTGGTTATGGAGGAAAAGGGCTCATTATAGCTACATCTGGAAATAAGTTGGGGGTTTTAGGGGAAAAACATAATATGTACGAATTTCTGAGGATCGCTTCGTTGAACTGCAAATCAGTCCCAGGAAAAGCATTTCATTTTCACGCCTTGGACTTGAAACGGAAGGGTGTTAACGGCTGGTTTGGTTTCCATTGGGCAATGATGTAAACCTGGCGTCTGAATAATGTCGTCACCAGCCATTATTATTTAATCTGTAATTCTCCAAACACATGCAGCAACTTGTTGAATCACGGTCAGTTCATGATAATAAAACAGCATGCACATCATTTTTGTCATGGAATGTAAAAAAAATGCAATGGCATTGCTTAATATCCATATCTTCCAAAAAGTAGGCTTTGTTCCTTCAAATGCATGACAACATTTACTGCCATGAGGTCAGCAAGTGTCAGTTCTGCTGAGACAAAGAGGCTGATATAAATAATGTAACTGAGGCTGGCAGGTTTTCAAATGGGCCACTGTAATGCAATAATAGTTCCAGACTCATAAAAAGCAGAGTCATATATACTCTGGCCGTTGTCAGCATTATCACAACACAAAACATGTAATGGAATCACTCCCCGTGCCATCAGTTTGAGGTTGAGTTATGTTGACACAGTGATGTCTGATGTTGCTTTCTTCTTCTTCCCTGGTAAACGAGTCCAGCTTAAATCCCACAAAGCAAATTAAATGTTTGTGTAATATCTGTTATTTATCCAGAGTATAACGTGGAGTGATTGCAACATGAAAGTTGTACCACACTAATACCACCAGCTAAGAACACTGACATCACTGCTGTACTGTACGGGTAGTTTGTACACGTCTTCCTTCCACTGAAACAATTTCAAAACAGCTTCCCTTAAGCAACTCTGAGCTTTAGGGATTGTTCTGGAATGCTGTTGCTCTGGAACGCCAGCTGTATTATGGCTCAGATGCCGAGACTGTAGCCTTTTAGTTTGGTTAAAACACCTGTTTAAATGCTAATTATGCCGTGTAAAACTAAACTTTGGGTTGTGACATTAACTGCTGGATATAAACACTATACTGTGGCATCCCATTGGTTCATTTAGGATTTCAAAAAATCCACCAGGACAGGATTGTTCAGCAGATTTGGACAGAAACATCTGAAATCATAGCAGCTCAGTAAAACCTTTTTGTTGATAAAGACTTGTTTATTTTCACTTAGAAACTATATGATTAATTCGAGTGTAAAGTAAAAAGAAATAAATTATTTTGGCTGCTGGTCATCCCTTCAACATTTTATACTTTTGCTGTTTTGGTAATTTCTTATCTGACGTTCTTGGGTATGAAACTGAGCAACTAGTAGCAGGATATTTGTAGGTGCCAAGAATAAGTTCACACCTACCTTGTTGGGTGTTTCGTATGTAACCTCTGTTCATTCGTAACAGGCTTGGGGGGGCATTTCATAAATACCTTGCATAAATTCATTCTAACGCTGGGAAATTAGGTATGTACCCCTGCATCAATGTGCCTTCCACCTTGGGGCGGGTTCGTACGTACATTGTGTCAAATCTACTCTGGGATCAAAACCAGTGATCGTCAGAAAATAATATATGTGAGAAATTAGCATTTGCATGAATGGCTTTTTTCATAATTTAACAAAATTTAACAAAATGATTAGGTACATAGGTAAAAAGTGTTTTTTTTGCAGGTATGAAATGGAGGTAGGTTGGGATTAAAAGGCAATGAGTGGGTATGAAATGGGGAAATGAATTTACAATAGAGCAAACTGGTCCAGAGCCTATTTTTTTTTTAATCATTTTCACTCCTTGTACATTTTTGATATCGTAGCTACATCTTTCATATATCTGTTTTCCATAAAGCTTTGAGATTAGCTTTTTTTTCCATTAAAAAAAAAAACAATTTAAACAAAAAAAAAACCTGTGGAAAATTAAATTGTGATTTTATAAATCTTTTGGGGGCACCCTATGAAAATAACTGTTTGCTCAGCAGAAACATGTTCATCCATCAAACCTCTCAGGCGCAGTCTCTTGGTTGAGCCTCTCAGTCTAATGTGCACAACAAACAGTGGCGTGTCTAGGAATCTCTAAATCTCTAATCTCTAAAAAATTCCCTTTTTATTGTGCGATGTACGTATCTGCCTCAAGGTAGCCCCTTTGAGGGAGATTTTGCACAACTGTTAGGAGCAGCTCTTCAGCAACAGTTTTTTTGTGAGCAATTTTTTATCAACCCTTTTTTTCCGTTGAGTACCCTTTGTGTGTGAAAGGACCTCAAAGATTGGGAAAGGGAAAAAGGTCTAATGCACTTGTCACCCAAAAACTGGGGGAAAAAACCTTAAGTTGGGCCCTTCTAGGTCCGTCCGCTGGATGCTGAGATATATCTAGGACACGTTTAAATGAATGAGAATGAAAATTCAATTGAATCTAAAACAACAACTGCACAAGTGACAACAAAAATTAAAAAGATATTTTTTGCACAATTGACTTGATAAATTTAAATTTTCACAGGTTTTAAGTTTGGGCAAAAGTAGGGTTGGAGTAAATACTATGTGGATGGCTTGGGTTTTTATTTGATATTGAATGGAGAAGATGTCTCACATGGTACCATCTTCTCGATTGCGTGACATGAACAGGTGTGTAGTGCAGTGCCTGAGATGATTAAGACTATAATTTGATTAACATAAAAAAATATTATTTTCTTTTCTCCTTTACTAACTTTATGTACAACAATACATACCTTTGTTTGGTGACACTAAAGTGACTGGGCTTCATTTCTTCCACAGTGGCAACCTCTATCGATCACTAGTGGCGTATGCACCTCGTGAAGAGCCTCGTTGGGTCGTACCGCCAGCTGAAGAAGAAGAAGAAGACGCGCACTAGCGCCTAGATGACGGACACAAGAGCATAATTAACGGCATTAAGACATATATAAACTTTTTAACATTACCTGGGCTTTGTCCCCATAGTTAGTCTTGGTCCGTCCCATTTGTGCAGCTAGTGCTGCTGCCTGAGTTCTTATTCTGCTGGCGGTACGAGCAGAAATTCAGAGCGTGCATATCACCCAACACTCTACTGTACATCATGTTATAGCTCCAGCACCTACTATATTCCATGTTTTAGTTTTGTATTTCAATAAAAAATAGAACAATCCTTTATTTGTAAATACTCTGATTTCCAACTATCTCCCTTCTGCTTCCTATATTCCTTTAGACAGAATTTAATTCACCATTCCGGCATACGTTTACTGGCGGTGAGGAGTGTGACAGCTCTGGTGCCTCCACTAACCAGCCTGAGATCACGTGACGCCAAAGTCGCTGATGTAAATTGTATTTCATAGAAATTATAATCGTGTTCACAAACTGTTATAAGATATTGTAACTTCATACAGAATAAACCACAAACTGTAAACTTGAACTTGTGTTTGTAATTTCTGAAGCTGAACTATTTTATTTTGTATTTCTTATAGAGAAAATATACAATACCTTTTTTTGGATTTACTAGTGCACAAACTAGTTGATCTAATATGCACACATTTCCTTTGTCTACGCAACACCCATTGTTGTCTGACATGCGTTCTACCCCAATGTAATAGCATTGGTCTTTTTTCGTGTGTTTTAAAGTCCTTTAAAGCAATTGGAATCTGTTAAAATCGCTACCTGTACACCACAGTCATTGTCATAGTTCAGTGGAAATTGAATAAAAACTATATGGGAAATCATATTAGGCAAAAATGTCTGCAGATTTAAAATGCAGCCTGAGTTTAGTGGGACACGCCTCTGGTGCAAAGGGTGTCTGTAAAAGTTAATGTGTAAGCTTTGTTTACATGTCTGCAAAGTTCAGTTTGACATCAATGTGGAAACATAGAAATGAGGCTGCGGATTTTTATCTCATTGTTGGGGTCAGCTGCGCGTTTTCTATAACCAGATAGGCAAATCGGCTGTAAACGTAAAAAGGAGTTGTAGAAAATACTGAATTCACTGCTGTAACTGGTAATGAACTGCATATTGACCTTTTAAAGCTCACTGGATCTAACTTTGTGTTTTTCCTCACACAGGCTGGACATGTTTCCTGGCTTCACTGGGTAAACCTTCTGGAAGAGACCAGTAACCTCAGCTGAAAGTCTGCACCATGTGGGCGAACTTGCTGACAAGTCTACCGTCCTCTTTTGAAAGCAGTTTGAAGCCTTGTTCAGCTACCTTTAAAGAATGATTGAACCATTTTTCTGCGTGCCCAAAGTTTATCTTCTCAGAAGTCAAAGACAACCCTCCATTAAAGCCCTGCTTATACAAAGACCTGGATTGTGAATTTTTTTATGTGCATTGACTTTGGATTTGACCCTTTTTTAATATTTAAGATTATTTAAGCTGCTGACAAAGTAAAAGGAGCTTTTCTGTGAGCTGCTGACATTGACTAGAATCCTATGTGTGGCCAGGCAGCTGCAGCAGCTTGTGGAATAACCTAGACTCGGACTGTCGGGCCTGAACGGGATCTGATCCTGGCAACAACTTGCCTTATCCTTTTATCTAATTAACTATCCCATCGTTCTGAAGGCAGACTCCACTAACCAATGGCATGGGTGAAGTTCTTCAGGAAGCGGAGGGGCAATCTGGGGAAATCCTACCAGCATGGGTCCCCAGCCCCCATCGACTGTGCTCATTTGGCAAACTTCCGACCTTCTTAGGTAATGCTTTCCCTCGTAACTGTTTTCTAAGCCGCGTCTGTATCCCCACCCGTTTAATTTTTTTTTTCCCGCTTAGTTTGGTGTCTCGTCTAATTTCCCACATGCGACCTGTACTCCGCAGGTCCCTTGTGTTGGATACATTCCCCGTTTTGCTTCCTGCGCCTTATTTTCACCATTTCTCAGTCCTTCTTCTTTCTGACCTAGGTACATGTTCTCCCCCTATTTTTTGCAATCAAGTCTTAGTCACTTCTTTTTACGCGTTTCACTACCCATCATCCCTTTTCCTCCCCCCCCCCCTTGGGTTTTCTGCTCTCTTAACGGTTTCTGAGCTTCTCTTTGGGACTTTTTTTTCAGTACTTGTAATTTCTTTTTACGTCCCTTGTCCACTCTCACTCCATTTGTCTTAACTTTTTGTCTTTTTGTTTGGATTTTTTGCCTCTTCATCTTGTTTAGTCCCCCCTCCACCTCACTGAATGGCTCTACCACGAGTCTCCCTTAACAAAAACTGTTTATAGCTCTACCAATCTTGCGTTTTTTCGCGTTTTGGCCCTATCTACTTACGTTCTTTATTAGACGTTGCAGGTTATAATACTCTTAAAAAATGCTAAATTAATGTACTTCCCAAAAAAACCACTTGAAATTAGTTTCTTGTATTTTGGGTGATTGATAGCGCTTCATAGTTTTCATTATATGGGGTAGGGAACAATTAAAGGCCTAGCTGTAGGTATCGCCCCAGATGTTCCCTCTTCCCACTCTCGCCACCACCATCTTCCTAATACCTTTCGGAGAACAAACACAAAGGATCCCCTCTCCCCTTTGTTCCGTTCCTCCACGCCTCCTCCCCTCCTTCTCCATCTTTTTACCCCCCCCACTGATACTCCAAATTTGCTTTGTTCCCCCTCGACACAAACATTGCGGCGAACCACTCCTAGCATTCTCTTTACATTATTCTTTCCTATGGTTGCTCCTGGATAAAGTGCTTCTATGAAGAATTGAAAACTGCCTATGGCCAAGAAAGCTGGGACTTTGCAAAATTGTGAGTTTTTCAATTGTATGAAAACATCCTCTGGGATTATTAAAAGTAGATAAACATACTACAGGAATCTCTCAATTCCTAACACATTTTAGTTTGAGTCTCCTTCCCTTCCACTCTGTATTTTTATCTCACCTCTCCACCGCAGGTCCTATCGATATGTTTATTGGGGTTCTGATCGCTATCCCTAATAAAACTATCCCGTTTTCTCAGTAGCAATACACGATAACCTTTCTAATGTTTTATGATAATTTGCACCATCAACTCTCAAATGGATGCTAATATCCTAAGGTTTGTAAATATGCCCAGTCCAGCCTTTCCCCCCCTTTCTCCTACCCTGCCATACCTCCCCCCTCTTCCCCCCTTTTTCTCGCATTCGGTAATTGAGAAACTTTCTCTCCCCGCCCCCTCGCTCCCCCTCGAATGCGGAGCGAAACTGACCTCCTTTATTGGTGATTTCGGCAAACTCCCTCCCCTCTTATTCCGCGTCCTTCTCTTCCCCGTTGGACTGTACCCATTTGTACACTCAACTCCTCATACCTAGACCCTACCCCCTTTGTGTTCGATCTGCCTTGTCTTACCTTCCTATCCTCTATAAGATAACTTATCCTTAAGCCTCTTTACTACCCCCTCCCATGTTTTTTTGGCATAACCATGCAAAACGTTTTTTACTAAGGGTGTCCCCTTATTTAGCCGGGTTTATCATGTCAAGAAAGGCTTTTGTCCTTCATTCCTCCAAATCTTTGCTACCTTAGTATCGTAAGTTAATGCTGATATGCGGAATTTTTTCGTTGTTTTCCTTAATTCTATATTACACTCTTCTTTTTTTCTCTTTGTTCCTTTACTCATCCTTTCTTTTTATAAACCTACCCTTGTGTCCGCCCTTTCATTTAATTCATATCTTCTTTCTGAGTGTTGCTTGTCTTTTTCGCACCGATCTGCCTGGGCGCATTCGTTATATCTGCGGAACAGTCATCTCTTCCCCCCTTTCGCCCCGCTGTTATTTCACCATCCTGCAAAAGTCTTTTCTCATGCCTCCATTCCATGTGCTACAACCGCCCCGTTCTCTCTACTGTTTCCCTCGGTTTTCCCTCCCTTGCTTCCTCGTAGGCTGTTTATCATGGCTTCGTTCGTGTAGGGTTGTCTGATAAGCTCTATTTTACTTCTGAAGTCCCTTTTTTCCCTCTTGTGGTGCGTTCAGTGAGATATGTTTAACCCGACTATTCTTTTTTTTTTAAGACTTTTAAAACAAAAAGGATGATTCATGGATTTTAAGGATTTGGACTGCATTTTATCATCTGTAGGTAAAAATCTAAAATACTTAGACTGATCAAGCCTGATTCAGATCTTAAGATTAAGAAACTCTGCTTGTTGTATATATTGTAAAACCCTAAGTGTAATTATAAAACACTAGGAAGGTGTGCATTTCACAGCTCGCGTTTTGGACTTTCCTAGGGTGATCTATTCACAATTGAGTCCCTGTCTTCGAAAACGTATGTGCTTTAATTAGATACTTTAAAGCTTATTTTTTTTTTTTTGTTTCTTTTTGTTTTTTTTTTTTTATTTTCTTTTTTTTTTGTTTTTTTTTTTTTACTTTTATTTTTTATTTGAGTTGTCAGAGAAAATTTCAACCTATTTGTGAAAACAAAAATTGTTCGTTCTTAGTCTCCTTGAACAATTTTTTAAATCTTACCTCATTCTCGTGAACCACAGCAACTTGGAACAAGGAAGTTTCAGGAGAGTGGCAAGACGCCAGCAGATTGTAGAAACAGAAGACAAAAGAGTGAAATTCATAGACAAAGAAGAAGATCTTTGCAGTAGGATAATAATATTATACCTCAAGTGGCACAAACTGACCACAGATTCGCACCAAAACTGACCCTGAAAACTCTCTGGATTGACATCAGAATAGTGGTATGCATGTAATGGACCAAGAATCTGGCTGAACTGGAAACCATCAGAAAGACAAACTGTTGAAAACAAAGAATTTAAAGACTTGGTTGTGTTAGGAATGCATTGACTAGCTGTGAAATAGGATTTTTCTAAGAAATGACCCCACTGGTTACATCCCCTTGAGGCCTTTATTTATTTAGAATGAAACGGTTACGTAAAAAAAATACTGTTAAAATAATGGGAAAATGCAAAATCCTGTCCTAAAATTTCTCCAAGCTTTTGTAGGTGTATTTAATTTATTTGTATCACAATACAGCATGGTCTGACTGTCTTTATTGTAGCGATTTCAGGGGCTTAGTCAGTGTCTAAATCTGTCAGAGCTTCCCAGCAGTTTATGAATGTGCTCAAAGCTTGCTTTTGACCACTGGAGCACTGGCTGGTGAGATGATTCATCGCAGTAGTCATGAGTTAGGTCAGTCTCAAAGAACACCATGACTCAGAGGCTGAGACAACCCATTGGCTGGTTGGAGATGATCATCGCTTTTGGCTGTATTTCTCTACATGAGGGAAGGTTCTGAGACCTTGGAGACTTTACTTTGAATGTCATGCATATAACACAATACCCAAGCATGTTTGGCTCTGTTACAAAAATGAGATTATTCACTCTTAATAAAAACAAACGTCTGCTTCTGGTTGTTAGAATTTTGTTTGTGTTTGTGGCTGTGTTTGCTTGATTAGATTGTAGGAAATCCTTTAACTATGAGATTGGAGATTGACTTTAACCCGCTTCTCTGTTTCCTTTTTGTAGGTCCTGTGGCATCTGGACATCTTTAGACGCAGCTTGAGACAGCTACCGGGGCATTTCTGCCTCGGAGACTCATGCATTTTCTGTGCATTAAAGGTACAGCATCTTTAGCAACTTTCTGAATGAGCGTGAGCTCAAGAATTATTCATGAAGCTATTTTTTTTTTTTTTTGTCGTCATGGTTGCATTGGACATGTCATAGATCTGTGTGGACGGTACCTTCCAAAAGTATTCACCCCCCCATTGTTATGCAATACAACCACAGACTTTATTGTTTTTATTGGGATTTTATGTGGCAGACGAAAACAAAGTAGTCCATTATGTGAAGTAGAAGACAAAATAACGTGGTTTTCAAATTTTCCACTCACAATGTTCGACTCAGATCTGACCAGCTTCTCTGTCCCTTCTGAATAAAAGCTCACCAGCAGCATGATGCTGCCACCACCATGTTTCAACATAGGGATACTGTATTCACGGTGATGTAAAAACATCTGAAAATTGTGGCGTGCCTTTGCATTCAGCCCCTCTTGCACGTTGTGCACCAACCTTTTGCTACAATTATAGCTGCAAGTGTTTTGGGGTGTGTCTCCGCCAGCATTAAACATCTAGAGATAGACATTTTTGTCTATTCCTCTTTTGCAAAATATCCATATATGATATAGAGGGGGGCAACTGTGTCTTCAACAATCTGTCACAATATAAAAAAAATTGTTTTGATGATATTTACAACAAAACATCAAAAGGACAGTGATAATTACTTTAAAATTATTGTAATGTGCATCTAAATCTAAGTGCATTTTCACTGAATTAATTCATTGAGGTTGAAAGGCCTCTTTGCCATCACCTCTCAGTCAGAATCTTATTGGGACTCTGGCTAGGCCACGCCAAAAAGTTAATAACAATAAAAATCTAGATGTGTCAGGTGTATGAATAAGTTTGTGCTTGTCTGCCAAATTAAAACATTGGTTGACCGAAGTGTAAACAAAGTATAAAACCATATATATTAAGCATATTACACAAAAACATAAAGAATTATATTACAAGCTTTAAAAAATACAGTAAAACACAAAAGCCTCTAAATAAAAATGGTGGCAACTTAACATGATGATATATCCTCCTTACACTCTTCAGTTATAATCTAATAAAGTAAAACAATTATTAAAACCTGAAAATAAATTAAACTCTGTGGATTTTGGTATTTTGTATGTACATCAGGTGTAGGCTGTACTTAGTTTTTTGCAGAATCTTTCAGTTTGGTTTCATCTTTGTTTGATTAAAAAACAGTGTGTTTTGTAAACTTATGTTTACTATTTGTATAGATTTACTATTAACTAATTACATGACTTCTGATGGTAATTGGAGGATTTTTATTGAACTATTTAAAATTTTCTATCACATAAAATCCCATTAAAACAAATTGAAGTTTGTGATTTTAATGTGACATGTTGTAAAAAAAGTTACAAGGTATCAATCCTTTCGCAAGGGTCGGTGTATATATCCTTCCTGCAAACACAAAATGGCAAAGTCCACGTGTAAACCTCTCCTCTTCTCCTTCGTCAGGGCCTTTTCTCCCAGTTCCAGCAGAGTCGAGAGCGCGCCTTGCCTTCTGACAACCTGCGTCACGCCTTGGCAGAGACCTTTAAGGACGAGCAGCGCTTCCAGCTGGGTTTTATGGATGATGCCGCAGAGTGCTTTGTAAGTGTTTGTGTATGATGCTGCCGTGCAGTTAGGGCAACTCACTGCAACAAACTGTTGGGGGAGGTCATTGAAAGAGTATCTGTCCCCCCTATCCCCTCCTCTCTCAACTCCTTCCACAATAGCACTAAATATCATGACAGGTTATATAAGCATGTGGGTTGTGTTTGGACCATTGCATATTATTTTTGATATAAAGGTTTTCTTTAGTCTGTTTGGATTAGTTTATGTGTTTCAGTGTTAATCTGTAGAAGCTCATCAGAGGTTTGTATAAACTTTATCACAATGGATTTAAAGAAAGATTTTCAAACAGGAAATCATGAATTTCATGTTTTCTTTCTGTGTCTGGGTGAGACACAGAATTACACATTAGCTCTATTGTGCACAGCAGTCATGTTAAAGTGGCGAGAAGTGCTTTCAGAGAGCTGAAAAACTTGAAAAAGTATTATTTTTTACCATTCTTCGATCTCTGTTTTTTTAGATATTGTATTTATTCCCTTGCTTATTTGTTTAATTATTGACCTACTCAATTATTTACTTACTTTTAAAATATTTATTTTTATGTGCCAACTTGTTTTTAAGTTTATGAACTTAAACAAACACATAATAAGTAAATAGTTAAGTATTCACTGACTTATTTACTTATGTCTTTGTGAGTCTCCTTACTTTCTGACTAACATTTTTTATTTGCTTACTTGTTTGTTCACTTACTGTATTTAGTTCAATACTTGCCTATTTACTTACCAACCTATTTATTTACTGGCTGCCGTAATATTTACTGACTTACCTCTCATCATTATTATTATTATTATTATTATTATTATTTATTAACCTGACTAATTGATTTACTGTAGGACTTATTTAATCACTTACACACTTAATAACTTACCATCTGGTTTATTTATTTAGTGTGTTACTTATTTCATAAAGTATGCATCTAAAATATTGCTGATCAATATCTTTAAACCAAGAACAACACACCTTTTAACTTTTTCTCGAAACAATCTATGGCATGTTTTTTTTATGTACCAATTTACTTACGTACTGCTTATTCCGGTTTATTTAAAAATATTTTTTTTTATTTAGCTGCTAACTATTTATTTATTTAATATTGTTTTTATTTTCTCACCTAAACAAATAACCTGCCCATTAATTTACTTGCTTGGTTTTTAACCCATCATTTACTTACTTATTTGCGTACCTACCTATTCATCTGTTTATTTATTCATGTTACAATTTGTTTACCTACTTATGTTAGGACCAACTTATTTACTTGCCAGCTAATTCATTAATTACTTTACATAATTATGTACTTACCCACTTATATATGTACTTAGGTATTTACTAATTACTTCTCTGCTTACTCCCTTTCTGTTTTTCTGCTTTTGACCTTATTTGATTCCAAGAGCCATAAGCAGAAGTAAGGATATTAAAGCTGTTTTTTTCTGGACATTTTTGTCCTCCATGTTGTCATCTCTTGTTTACGAAGGTATAATAATTAAAGTAAATCCAATGTGCAGCACGAAGTAGTAAAGTTTAGAAATCACTCTTTTATAAGGGCCAAAAATTGTTTTAAATTAAAATGTCCCAGAAGATAAAGTTACTTTCTTGAGGCACTAAAGAAATATCTGTCTTTTGTTCTTCAGATGTTTTTGGGCCTTTGAGAGTATCTTAGTACCTGACTGGTTTTACTTGTGAGCAAGGTTCATTTGTACCTGTCTCCTCCTGAATCTCCACAAGCTCCTTAGCTTTTGTTACTGGATTGAATTGCAATTTTCTCACCATACTAGCCCTGGGGGGTGTGTCTGTTGCATTGTTTGTTTTGTGTTTTTACTTGCCTTTCATTGTATTCCAGATTAATAGGTTATGTTCAGACATTTTAAAGTTGCTTCCAAGGATGAATAGCTGTGAGCATGTTATGTTTTGGTTTGACATGTATCTTGTATGTTTTATTCCTTACCATGTTGTCACATAAGGAGGCACATTGTGAAGCAGTGTCACATTAACAAACTGGAGATGAGCTTGCACTGTTTACTGTCCTACCTGGCAAGCTCATAATATTTCATACATTTTATAGTGTTTAGTAGAAATTGGAAGGCTCTAAAATGCTTCTGGTGTTTACAACATGATTTTTAAAACTGATATTTTTTACGTAACTCTAGTTGAGTACAGACTACAGAGTCAATTTTTTTTATATATTTGGTGCATTCCTTGTCCTTCACAGGAAAACATATTGGAGAGGATCCACCTGCACATTGTGCCTGAGGAGACAGATGCCTGCACCTCCAACTCTTGTATCACGCATCAGAAGTTTGCAATGTCAATTTATGAGCAGGTACATTTTTTTTAAGGTATTTATCAGTATTTCATTCAGTTCAATTCGGTTACATTTTTTACATAGCATTAATTCAATCATCTCAATGCACTTTACAAGACCAACAAATCTAATTTTCATACATCATATTGTGATATATAATCAAATCCATCCAATAAAATACAATCACACAGATTCAAATTGAATTTCCATCTTAATTATATTATAGTCTCATCAAATTCATTTTATAATGCAAATGTTATACATCCAACGAAGCCCTGTTTACTTCATAAGGTTCTTGCTGTTTTAGAAATCCCTAATCTTAAGCGAAAGTGGTGAGGAACCACTTTCAGTTAATGAGGTGAAACATCCAGCAGAATCAGGCCCTGACCTACTTTGGGTTGAGAGGACAAAAAGCACACACAGAAAATAAAAGAGAGCACTGGTCTGTCATGGTCAGCACATGATCAAGAGTATGAAGTCAATAGTGAGTAGGACTGTGAATGTTTTTGGTAAAGCCAATTGAGTCCAAGAAAACATTAAAGACTGCATTTAGGGTATTACCTTTATTGTTTGCATGAATTCTAAATTCCCCAATATAATGATAATCAGTATTTAGCACCAAAACAGGTAAGTCTGAGAGTTTATCTAATATTTAAGATCCTGGTGGGGGAATTAAAACTACAAGCACAAGAGATTTATTTGCTTTACACTGTGGATGAGGAAATGTAATTGTTTTATACTTAAAGAACTAATAATGTAACTACATGGTAAGTGGTTGGTTAGACGGTTTCAGCTCGTCTTTGTTGGCCAGTATTTTGAGTAATGTGAAAAATTTGATAGTTGGACAGAGATGACTCATTTATACTAAGATAAAAATTCAGCCAGGCTTCTGTAAAACAAGATAAATCAACCTGATTATCATATATATGTATGTATGTATGTATGTATGTATGTATGTATGTATGTATGTATGCATGCTCCAATCCATCATGTTTTTACACTGGGGTCGCCCCTTGTGAATTCCAGATTGTGTTTTATTGTCAAGCTGCACGATGCACAGCAGTACAGAATGTTTCACAGATGGTGTACACATAAATTCCAGCTACACATGTACCAGCCTGCACTGTGGCACTGATGCCCATCATTTATTCTGATTCTGTCCTAAACAAGCAGTATCTCTACTTCCAACTGATTAAATACGTAAGATCTAAATCTGTTAACTTTTTGACCCCAAAGCAGCAAAGGTTACCGAAACTTAACCACAACTGGGCGATCTTTAAGTATCTTTTATTTTTTTTGTTTTTTGATTTCTTTCCTATAGTAAAATGGTCCATGGCAGTGGTTACATAAGCTTTCCTCTTTTGTCACCTTTTTCTTACTGGCTTTTTCCTCTCCAGTCCGTGTGCCGTAGCTGTGGGGCATCATCTGACCCTCTGCCGTTTACAGAGCTGGTACATTATATTTCCACCACAGCACTCTGGTAAGGGACAGAAAATTTCCTTCTTAAAAGGAGGGAAAGGAAGTGAATAGGAGACTTATATTATGTCTAATTTTTTGTAGTTGTTTGTTGAGCTTGTGCTGATGTGTTTCTGCTTTCTTAGTCAACAGACGCAACAACGTCGCGAGGAGTCTTTTGGGGAACTGTTACAAGCAGCAAGTACGATTGGAGATCTTAGAAATTGTCCAGTAAGTTATTTCTTATTTTCTTATTGTAATTAATCAATGCTTTTGGGTTCAGTTCAGTTCAAAAAGTGCCAATTCAACTTCAGTACAACAAATTTCATCCCAAGGCACTTTAAAACACAAACTGGGCAAATTAAAATCAATCTTAGAGTCTTACAGTCAATCTTACAGTCTGTATAATTAAATGTATGACTTTTAAAGACCCTCTTTAAAAGGCATACATTTAATCATCCAAATCTTGCGCTTTTTTAATAGTCTTACATACACCCAGTTTTGTAATACTGGGGTTTATAATTATATTTGGTCTTTAAATTTTTTAATTTTTCATTCTTTGCCATTGGTTTTTTTTGTTTTTGTTTTTTATCCATGTGCTGGCTATATTCATTTGCTCCATTAATTTTTGTTCTGACTGAGGAATTCTGGCAAACTACAAGCCCCATATTGCAGCGAGGCAATAAACTCTTTTAAAAAATAATTCTGCTCCTGAAACTGGCTTACTATATGTTAAAATTAAAATGTTCTTATGTTATTCCTCCCAGCTGCTCTGTCATGGGCCTGAGAACAGTGGTTTCAGTAGGCGCTGGAAGTTGGGTAACCTGGGTGTAAAAGCAGTCTGGTACACATGCCATAAAACATTGATTTAAGTTGACAAAGTTGTATGGAATGTGTTAAATATAAGTAATTAGGTTAATAGAATGTTTTGTTCATTCAAATGCATCTTAGATTCAAATCATAGTGTTCCTAAATGTCTCAAATTGAACTTGTATAAAGAATATACAGGGGTTGGACAATGAAACTGAAACACCTGGTTTTAGACCACAATAATTTATTAGTATGGTGTAGGGCCTCCTTTTGCGGCCAATACAGCGTCGATTCGTCTTGGGAACGACATATACAAGTCCTGCACAGTGGTCAGAGGGATTTTAAGCCATTCTTCTTGCAGGATAGTGGCCAGGTCACTACGTGATACTGGTGGAGGGAAAACGTTTCCTGACTCGCTCCTCAAAACACCGAAAGTGGCTCATTAATATTTAGATCTTGTGACTGTGCAAGGCCATGGAAGATGTTCAACTTCACTTCAATTTTCATCAACAATCTTGACACCCAGTCTTGCTGTGTGTATCTGGTGCCTTGTCATCCTTGATACACGGGCACTCGCCTTAGATAGAGGACAATGGTTGAACCATTGGATGCACATGGTCCTCAGAATGGTCACGTAGTCCTTTGGGCAGTGAGGGAAGATGCGCCCTAGCACAAGTATTGGGCCCAAGGAATTATGGCGCATGATATGTGCAGCCCAGAACCATCACTGATCCACCCATGCTTTACTCTGGGCATGCAACGTCTGGAGTGGTACGCTTCTTTGGGCTTCTCACACCGTAACTCTCCCTAGATGTGGGGAAAACAGTAAAGGTGGACTCATCAGCAGAACAATACATGTTTACATTGTCAACAGCCTTAAAGATTGTTGGGCCGCTTCCTTCACCCATTTGAACCACGACGTTTGGCAATTGCGCATGAGTGGACGCAAAGGTTTGGCTATAGCAGCCCGCGGGGGTATACCTGACCTGTGGATCTCCGGGGCAGGGGGGGGGGGGGGGGGGGGGAGGGGGACAGTCTGGTGAAACAGGATGAGTTTAGGTGTGCACATTTAATTGCGCCTGTGCTGATTTTGGTGCAGCCGTGGTTTTATGTTTTTTTTATACAATCGGGTTAGCATCCGATACATCCCTTTTCAAGCAACTCGCTCTCCATCTTGCTCCACCATTTAAACTCCTTTTGTGTATGTGGTTTCGTGCCTTCTTTGTGCTCTTATGCTAGCACATTACCCTGGATCACCGTGGTCTCTTGTGATACGAGTCACAAGAACTTGCTGTCTCTGGGTCACAGATTGCGCCGCAAGAGGTTGCACCAACAATTTATGTTCCCTCGTTTGAACTCTGCGGAATGTGCTCCCATATGTTTGTGTGCATTTCGAATATTTTTTGTGAGCATAACTGTGCTCTTACCCTGCTATTTGAACCTTCACACTCTGCCTTACTGGTGGCTAATGTGGGCATCAATGAAGACGGCTAACCAAGCTGAGTCCAATTTAGCCATGAACCCTTCCCACACTAAGCAATGTTTTTCATGTTTCATGTTCAACCCGCGTATGAGTTTTCAGACTGTTGTGTCTTCCAGTCAACTTGCCATTAATATTTTTGGATACAGCACTCTGTGAACAATGAGTCTTTTAGCAATTACATTTCTTCGCTTTCTGTCCTGGTGGAGGATGTCGATGACTGTCTGCTACACAGTAGTCAAGTCAGTTGTTGTCCCCATTACTGTGTAACATTTCTGTACTGAAAATCTTTTTCTTAGTTTTTCTTAGTGTTTAAATTTTCTAAGAAACAGAATTTATTTTAGTTTTTTTTTTAGCTGTAAGACATAATGATCAAAAAATAATAGAAATAAAAGGTAAATCTATAACCAATGTGTTCAGACTGACATGTAAATATATAGTGTTTGCGAAAATAGTGACTGTAATACATGTTTTGATAGCTCGTACTCGTCGTCTTCCGCTTATCCAGAACCGGGTCGCGGGGGCAGCAGACTCAGCAGAGACACCTAGACGTCCCACTCCCCAGACACCTCCTCCAGCTCCTCCGGGGGGAGCCCAAGGCGTTCCCAGGCCAGCCGAGAGACAAAGTCCCTCCAGCGTGTCCTGGGCCGTCCCCTGGGCCTCCCCCCGGTGGGACGTGCCTGGAACACCTCCTCGAGGAAGGCGTCCAGTGAGGCATACCGGTTAATCGATGCCTCGAGCCACCTCACTTGGCTCCCTTCTCGATTGGAGGGCATGCGGCTCTACTCCGAGCCCCTCCCGAAATGGCCGAGCTCCTCACCCTATCTCTAAGTATAGAGTGCCCTGGCCACCCTACGGGAAAGGCTCATTTTTCATGCCTTCGCTTTTGGGGGCGTCCGGGATCATCGTTCTGTTCGGGGCCATGACCCAAAGTTTCATGGCACCATGACAGGATGCGGCCTAGAGAAACGTTAGCACCGCCGGTAAATTGAGTTAGGCTTCGCTTCGGCTCGCTCATCTTCTGTCAAACCACAACCGACTCGCACGCGCCCCCCATTACTGCGGCAGCCGCACCGCTTCCGTCTGTCGATCTCCCCCCCCCCCCCCCCCCCCCCCCCCCCCCCCGCCCCCCACCCCCCCCCCCCCCCCCCCCCCCCCCCCCCCCCCCCCCCCCCCCCCACCCCCCGCCCCGCCCCCCCGCAACCCCGCCCCCCCCCCGCCACCCCGCCCCCCCCCCGCCGTCCCCCCCCCCCCGCCTGCACCCCCCCCCCCCACCCCCCCCCCCCCCCCTCCCCCACCCCCCCCCCCGCCCCCCCCCCCCCCCCCCCCCCCCCCCCTCCACCCCAACCCCCCACCCCCCCCCCCCAACCCCCCCCCCCCCCCCCGCTCGCATCTTCTCTCACTTCTGAACAAGACCCCGAGTATACTTGACAACATCCTCCCATCATCGATGAGTGTCAGTAGCGTGTGTGGTTTTTACGAGACGTGCTACTGCCCCTTCCAGAGCCTGAAAAGAGGACAAAAGCCCCCTTTTCCGGTTGTAGTCCATGGCTCTGACTAGAGACTCGATTCTTCACTCACCAGCCAAGCTTCACAACTGCGTGGCTGTGCGTAACCGGCCCACCGCAGTCTGCATTGCTGTAGGTCTTTGGCCTAGAAGGGTTGGCGCAGCAGGACCACTCATCTGCAAAAAGAAAGACTATAATCCAACTGTTCCCCGGACAAACACAGACACAGCCCTCCGTAGCCCATATTGGGCCTTTCTTGTATCTGGTCCAGAAACTATCCTGTGCCAAAAAGATTGTAAACGTATGAGAAAAAACAGAGGGCTACACTTAGGCGTGCACAGAACAACGGCGCGCACGCCGCGGTGCCGCGCGGAGTTACAACAACACTGCATCCAGTAGCTGCATGGAAGAAACAAGGTCGCTGACGTTTGTAAGTTCGCTGCGGCCGAATGAGGCTGTCACCCAAACGTATCATCTTCTACCGGCTCGTACACAGGAAAACTGCCTATGGCCCCCTATATATAAGGGGCCCCCCTCCTATACTACCTGAGCACCCCCGCATACAAGGGCATCACTGGGGGACGACAGATGCGAATGGCCTGTTCTCCAGGCTCCGCACAGCAACGACAACATAATTAGAATGAAAGGCGTGCCGCTCCCCCTTTGTGATGAGGCGAACACTCCCCCTGAGCCCTCGAGGTGAGTACCGTCTTGTTAGAGGGTTATAGAGCTTGGTCCCAGTGAGTTCAACACGGACAACGAGGGCGCGGAACCACAGCTGCTCTTCTGAACAGAGGTTCAGCTGTCGAGGGCCCGACCCTCTCATCGTCTCCAATAAGCTTGGCGCGTCAAGCCTTACACTAAGACATAGCACGGCTGTTGACGTGTGATCCCCCTGTAGATTGGAACTACACCACTCGCGGTCCCCCGCCTCTCTCCTGGTACATATAGACTTTAGTTCGGGCCACAACTAGCGGACAGAGGCGAACGATCGCACACACGACAAGATAGTCTCGAATGTAGGCCACGCTCTCTGTATGTAAGGACTAACTGGCTCCAAGGCCACGTACTCGGTGGTACGAGGGCTATCGTCATCAGTTAGTCGCGAGTCGGACGGCTTCCTTGCCCTGTACCATTTGGAGCTAGCCTTGTGACCGAGGGGTCAAACCATGACAGCCCACAAAGACATCCACTCAAGGAGATTTGAAGGTTAACTAGGAGTGAATAGGGGCGATCTCATCCACCCCCGCAGCCTCTGTGACTTCCAATCCTGGGTTGATAGTGTAGAAACGAGTGACCACATGACGCCCGAGGTCGCCACTAGTAGTCTAAGCAGTCTTAACTGTGGTTCATTTCACCAGGAGGCCCCTTAGGTTGGCGAGATCAAAGTTATTTGAAGCTGTTGCATCCTACCCGGGTTGTGCCACCTATCGTGCATCATGCAGCGTCGTATTAATTGTCTTGACATCTATTCCTCCCCATTATACCGTACTCCAAACTCTAGTATACGAATTTTAACCACGAACACACTGACGCCTACTCGTGTGGGGGTGGTGGGGTACTAATGGTGTACAGAGCATTCTCGTCTCGAACTCACTCCATGAGACTTAAACACGTGTGGGGGGGAAATAACTCGAAGAGAGGTGTGTGGTGTGCCCGGCCCGTAGCTAAGGGGCTTCGATGGCACCGACCGTAGTACCTATACTCCACATAGGCCCTCCACCGAAGCGCGTCCTCTCTTGTGCTCGGTCGTGTAGTATTAGTAGACACACAATCGTGGAGGCAGTACGACACAGCTAGACACAACAATAGCGAACACCCGTGAAATAAAAGTCGAGGCTGGGTTCTGTTGCCTACGGAATCGAGTCAACCCAACGGAGCAGCTAACGCTATCAGCTGGCTCACAATGCGCGCCAGGATACACAGCAAAACGAGCAAGTGTGCATATCAGCGAGACTTCCAGGCTCATGCAACATGTTCACTGATAAGAATGGAGGATTACAAATACGAACATATATATAACTATAACGTTAGTGTGGCGTTGCTCTATGACATAATAGGGTTGTCAAACGCGATAGTGTGAATTTATCTGACAGGTCAGTAGGGACAGCAATCTTGCAAGACTGTACACAACCGAGTGTGTATTGGACCAGTGCACTCGCGAAAAGAGAAGAACTGAAAGGAAGGCCGAACATGTACGAGGCCGAGATCATGTGTCTATGTTAGTGATGGTGCTGGAGCGACAGCTAGAAGGGAATGGATGCGTGTGTACATAGAGGGACAGAGTGGCGGATGTACGTAAGTTAAGGAAAATAAAAAATAAAAAGGGAAGATCTGGTTGCAAAAGCATATAACACAAATAGACGGGTGAGGGAGGTTGGGAGTGTGAATGAAGGAACGTGAAGGATGATGCAAACACTGGCCGAACGTGGAGTGGAACTACGCATAGGCTCTAGAGACGTGCAAGTGTGATAGATAAGCTCAGAAGAACATCAAACTAATGGAAAGGGGTGCGGCATGAAAGTAATGTAAGAGTTGCTACAGCTCCAGGAGGGCTAACGTGATCGTGGGAATGCGACACAGAGAACACTTCAACGACAAGCGAGCGTTGGATGTGAATCAGTGGAAAGCTCAGCTCCTACTCATTCAGCCCAGTGTCAAAAACTCCGGCCGAAGGTCTATGATACGACAACTCAATCCATACCATTGACCTACCATGGCCTAGGGGTGTCCTGGGTGCCAATGTGGCACTGATGACACCCCTGATGTACTTGACATGGTGTTCTTATGGACAATACTTGACTAGCACAGAAGTCCATAACAAAACACCACTCGATTCCAGATCGGGGGAGGCCATTCCTCCGATCAAGGACTCTCCAGGTGTCACTGTCGTTTCCCCGTGGGCGTTGAGGTCGCCCCAGCAGAATATGGAGTCCCTGGAGGGGCACTATCCAGCACCCCCGACAGGGACACCAAGAAGGCCGGGTAACCTCCGCACTACCGCTCGGCCTCGTAGGCCCGACTACGACAGTCAGAGACCTGATCCCGACCCGAAGGCGCAGGGATGCGACCCTCTCATCCACCGGGGTAACCCCAACACGAGCAGCTATGGCAGGGGGGCAACAAGCAAACCCACCCCAGCCCGCCGCCTCTCCTCCGTGGGCAAATCCGGGGGGGGGGGTGGAATACAATACAAAAAGAGTCCATTCCACCCTACAGTCGGGTGCAACCTGTTATCCGATGTGTGCTTCTGGTGCTCCGGGTCGCGGTGAAACATGGGCCCCCGCTGTGCGTGGAGGCGAGCCCCGACTATTTCTAGTCGATATCTCTCGACGACTCCCGCACAAGCTCAGGCTCCTTCCCCCCCTAGCGAGTAACATTCACACGGTCCCTAGAGCCAGCCTAGCATCCGGGGATCGGGCCGCTGAGGTCTCCACCTTCGTCCGCCACCCAAATCCTCTTTACACCGGTCCCTCACAGTTTCCCCTTGCAGGTGGTGGCCCACTGGGGGATGGCCTCGCGTCTCTCGTTCGAGCTTGCCCGACCCCAGGCCTGGCTCCAGGGTGGGACCCTGGCTTCCGCCGTACCGGGTGACGTCACGTGCCTCGATATATTTGTCCTCATGAAGGATTCTTGAACCGCTCTTTGTCTGACCCATCACCTAGAGCCTGTTTGCCATGGGAGACCCTACCAGGGGCATTTAAGCCATAGACAACATAGCCTCTAGGATCATTTGAACACTCAAACCCCTCCACCACGTTAAGGTGGCGGTTCAAGGAGGGGTGTTTTGATAGCATTCTAAGTTATTGAGGAGCACCTATATATTCAGCTACTCGATTAAGTGGGGGATTATTTAATACTTCTCGTTGTTTCTGAAATATTTTATAACTGCAGCTGTAGTAAGAGTACAATATAAGATTGTTCTGTTTTTCCTTTCTTTCAGAGCAACTGTGGTCAGAAGATCAGGATCAGACAGGTCCTCATGAACTGCCCAGAAATAGTTACCATCGGCTTTGTGTGGGACTCTGAACAATCAGACCTAACAGAGGAAGTAATTCGCTCGTTGGGGCCTCATCTCAGCCTCTCTGCGGTGAGCCGGCTTTATACTGTTTACATGTAATTTAGTTTCCAGCTAAATTAAAATGGCTCTGTGGGGTCCACCAAAACATCAGACTTGATTAAAAGTAATGGAATGTACTAGTTTTCATTTACACAACTACTATATCTTCTGATTGCTCTGGGGTAAATTAATTGTAGCACAAACAGACATATGTGGGAAATAAAGTGGGGACTTACTTCTCTGCAAGTCTGTTCTTTTGCATAAGCAGTTAACGCCCAATGCCCAGCGATCAAACAGCCAATGTTGGCCTTGGGTCAGCTTTTAGAAAGCCCCTCCTGTCATCTTTGCCTGTGAAAATGCTTGTGAAGTGAACATGAATTCTTAGCGAAAAAAAGGTGGTTTATAGTCACTGAATCAAAAATAGGCCCAAATGTGGCTATGTGCTTCCTGATATCTTCTGTTGGACATTAATATTAAACCACAAACTACAATTTGACATAATTTACATACTATTCCTCAGTGGCACCTTTTATATCAGCTCACTGTGTGGGATGAACTTTACAAGGAAGAATCAATCAGCAGAGTTCAAATCAGGACACAGTCCACACACCACAGTGTTCAGACTGTTTCATAGAGCTGTTTCAGAGCCAAACCATCAGAAGAATTTGTCAGACCCACCCTCACATTAATACACCACAAAAGCCTTTATTCATGTTGGAGCCGTCCATGTGAAGTTATTGGGTGTTAAAGCAATCCTACGCCTTTTGATTTGCTTTGAAACCTCTCTCTCTTTTTAAGTGTAAGAGAGGAAACAGAAAACACGTTGTTCAGGAAACAAGTTCAAGAGAAACTATTCACCAACGCTGTCCTTGTAGTATTTGTGCAACATATGCAGACAATAACATTTGTTTTAGGGAGAAATACAATGGAAACATTGTAGCATAGATGTGAAGGTCTGCTATTGTCAAATTACAGCTAGGCTAGGAAGGAACAACTGATTTGGCTTTTCTTCCTGCTTGCTACAGCATAAATCATCTGCATATAAATATTTTATTTGTGTGTGTGTTTGTGGCCACAGCTTTTCTACAGGGTAACAGATGAGCATGCCAAAAAGGGAGAGCTGCTGCTTGTGGGCATGATCTGCTACTACAGCCACCACTATTGTGCCTTTGCCTACCACACCAAATCCTCCAAATGGGTTTTCTTCGATGATGCAACAGTGAAAGAGGTAAGGAGGAGACTCGCTGGTCTGTTAAGACACAGGTTATTACACATCAAGGGTTGTTCGAATGACAGATTTTTATAATGCATTTTTCTAGAGGCTTTAATTAGATGTTTGTGGCGGGCTTTGGTCAAAATGCCTCCAGGTTTACAGAAATATCAGTCCACTGTCTCTGTGACATACAGTAAGTACTGTAATTAGGTTGATCATTGACTATTTTTTAAATATTTATTTAAAAATTGATAATGCAACATTAAGCATCGAGCATTGTACCTATATCACCTCCAGTCATCTGCTAAAAAAAACAAACTCAAAGGACGTGAAGCAAGTCGATGCAAAACGTTATATGCAAAACAAGCATATTTTAAATAAACAAAATCCTCAATAATAATAATAGCGTTTCTCCAAAATGTTGCAGTGGCGAAATTATAAAGCTGTGATGGTTTTCTTGAGTAGCCATTCTGTTGTTTTAAGAATTGATCTATTTATGAATGGGGTGACACAGTAATCAAAGTGAAAAAAACAAAACATAATTGAATGAAGATGCATCCTAGCATCGCTAGCTGAGAATTATGCTTTTATCTGTTTAAAGTTTAGAAGATTAAAATTAACAGTTTTGGGAACTTTCTTGTAGTGATTTTTTAAAAGGCAGAATGGAGTCCAGAACATCACACAGATGCTGTAAGTTACATATGATATCAAGCCTTTTAAGAGGCATTGGGATACAATAAAACATCTTTATAAACCTAATGTAAGAATCAAAGGTGTTTAATGACATTTCCTGCATGTATAAAAATCATTGTGTTGTCAGCATACATTTTACCATGAAGATTTGTTTAGGCATCTGGTGAATCAGTAGTATAAAGTTTAGACAAAACCATTCTAAGAAAGACACGTGTGGGACCCCTATGGGGCTGTCAAGGTAGAATCATCATAATCATACTTAAAAAAAAAAAAGGCTATAATGGTGCTTAAATTGCACATTTAGGCTGGCTAAGATTCCCACTGTTTTTACATGACTTTACAGCTGGTAAGGGCAAGGAAACTTTCGCAGTAAAAAGCAAGAATTAGGGAAAGATATGTCAGCTTTTGTGATTATTGCTAGATTAGGATATCCAAACATTAAATAATGCAGTGGGAAAATCTGGACAGTATCAATATCTCGATTATTTTCCTCTTACAGTAGCATCAAGTAGCTTTTATACTGATAAACAATTTACATGTCTTGTCAGTTGGTGAACATTGGCCTGTTTTAAAAGCAGCAGCACAGGGCAGCTCCTCTTTTATGACAGCATTTTAGAGTATTAAAGTCTGTATAGAGGCTTTTAATGGATGTTTTTACTTCAGTAGGAGTCGCACAGAATACTGATTTATTCATATTTACATATATGCTGTATACTGTATATTGTGAGAAAACGCTGTTTTTTAACATTTATTTTATTTTGTTCTCATTTAATCAATTTTTATGATGGGAATTTGGGAGCGTGCCTTTTGTCTCACGTCCTGCTCACTATTTTCTCGGGGACTGGGGTGCTGCGGCCGCCTGGCTCTGTCTCAATCCATCAGCAGCTTGTGCTGCGTGTGCAAACCCTCCTGAGCAGGATGGAGGAGCTACGCAATTCAGCTCCTGCCAAGTACCTGGATCGAAGCTCTCCAGCATTCCTGGGAGTCCTCACACAGTTGTCACAGAATAACTGCATCACTGTAGCCTCTCCATCTCTTGTTCAGTTTTATAGAAGGCTTTTTTAGAAAATTAGCAGCACAATAAGTGGTTTTGGAGCTTTACTAGCCTGGGAGTCTTATAATGTTTTCTCATACCGGCGAGTATAACAGGTAGAATATTTACAAAGGAAATACAAGAAATAATTCATCTGTAGAAATGGGTTTAGCTTGATGATTTCAAGTTTTATTTTGATGCCTAGTTTCAAATTATTTAAATAGATTATCAAAACTGTTGATTTTTTAAATTTATCAATAGGATTTAGGATGATTTACCCCACCCAAATTTCTTTTTTAAATAAATGGTATAAAAGATTTTTAACTATTCAAAAATATTTTTGTTGCTTATTTTTTTTATCCATCTTCACTTTTACCTTATTTTTTTTCCTTTTAGGCTTTTTCAAGTTCCCCATTTTATTTATCACTTGTCTCCCCTAATTTGCCTTCTTAAGGAGCTTTTGTTTAGAGCTGAGCAAGTAATCAGATGTATTTATTTTTTCTTCTTCTGGTGTTGCTTCCTTGTACCAAGAAATTTTCTTTTTCCCCATTTCCTGCTCTAGATTGGCTCCCGGTGGAAAGATGTGGTCAGCAAATGTATCAAAGGTCACTTCCAGCCTCTACTTCTCTTTTACTCCAACCCTGATGGGAGTTCTATCTACACAGAAGATGCCTCGAGACCCAGCAGCCACTCACAAACCCACAAGACCTTGGTCAATGGAGAAGTGCCAGGTATAACTTGCTCACCAATGTTTTTTGACTAAAATGCCAACATTTACTAACAGGTAAAGGCCTTTTTGTAGAAATTGTGTCTGTGTTTGTCTTCTTTTCTAGGACTTTATTTTCTAGTTTCATTGCCCTGATTGTATCTTGTAGAGCCATTTCATCATAGTGTTCTTCATTTAGAAACGTCTCATCTAAAAGACTAAAGCGGTGGCTTTACGTTTAGATTTAGTTGAATAATTTGAGTTTATATTTTGTTCTGTATTCTCTGCGTTTTGAGCTGGCACTTGACTGTACTAAATGAACAGCAAACAGAACCCAGCTCAGATCTTACAGGGTTCCTTCGCTGGTTGGAAAAGTATGCATAAAAAAAATTAAGAATGGAAAAATATTTGTACTTCCAGACTTTCCACCCCCAAAAAAGTTGCGTCTGTCCATCCATTTGTCCATTTTCCGGTCTATCTATTTGTCCAATGTCCATCACTCTGTTCGTCCGCCCATTTGTCTTTTCAGCCATTGTCAATTTCTCCTTCAGTCTGTCCATCGATCATTCCATTCTCTGACCATTGTCGGTCCATCCACCTGTCCATGTGTGCATCGTCCATAAATTGTCTGTCGGTCGGTCCATCTTTTTGTCAGTTGTTCTTTCTCCCTCTATCCGTCCCTGTCTGATAGGCTTTGTTTTCCCTTATTCCATAAGGAAAATGCGACCAAATACAGTAAATTCATAGCAAATTTTGGGGTAATACTTTACAAAAAGACAGACTTTGAAGTTAAGTTTGGAAAATGTTTGCAATCTGACCTAAAAATCTGAAATTTTATTTTTTTAAATCGTATTGGTTACATTTGTAATCAGACAGTAGTGACGGAAATATATCATCTGCTGGGATTATTTATCCCTGGATTTGTGCGGTTAGGGAGGTTTTTTATCCCCTTTAAAGATCCTCCTCCAACCCTCTGTGCTGGCTGTGCCCCAGCTCCAAGCTGTGGCAGCTGCTCAGTGTCCATCAGAGCTGTCAGAACAGTCGGAAAAACTACATGATGATGACTGAAGATATTATCATTTCAACTCTCATTCATAGTTCTAGGCTGAAGTCTCCATTTTTCTCATGAACAAAGTTGGGCTGCATGGAAACACTGAGCGTTAGCTTGAAAACTTATTTTCTTTACCTTATTTTCTGCAGGTGTTGAGTCTCCAGTTCCAGCACCCAAGAGGCTGGAATTGACCAAAGAGAATCTGAAAGCTGTTCTGGACCACGAGCCTCACAAAAAGAAGACCACATCAACTCTCAGCAGGGGCAGTGGACAGACCAGCGGGGGACTGGGACAAGGTAAAGGAATAAAACAACATATAATAAAAAGACAAAGATTTAAACAACTGAGGACAGGAAACACAATTTCAAAAAAAGTTTCCGACCTTTTTAACAGACAAACGAGAAGTATGAAACAAATGAGTCACACTTTTTAGTTTCTGTCCTTTTTCAGCTCAGTAAACGCCTGCCTCGCTGATAAATATTTTTGTCTTCAGATTCTGGCAGCGAGCAGAGATCTGGCATGGCAACCAGGGGTAGTGATAATTAAATGTCTTTGCTGTAAAACTAAATCTGACCATGTTACTAACACAGATGGGATTGGCGACTCGTGTGCAGAACTGGTGACTCTTTTTGACCTTTCTCTTTAAGGAATGTAGCTTATTATTATTATTATTATTATTATCACAAAGTATAGAAATAATGAAAATATAGGACAGAAGAATGGGAACAAACAAATTCAAATTGCTGAAGTCTAGAAAAGCAAATTGTTATAACTTTCTGACCTTAATCAGGTAAAAACTAGTAGTGTGAATCACACTGTTTGGTTTCTGTCTCTTTTTAGTCTTTTTCTGTTGTTTAGCTTTTAGTTTAGCCCTTTTTATTTGTCTTCTTTTTCTGGCAGTAAGCACAGACGTGGCATTGCAATCACTGGAAGGGATGATTAAATATCTCTGCTTTATGTTTATATCTCTTTTTTTATTATTGTTTATTGATTATTATTGCTGATATTTTTACTAATATTACTATTTTATTATTATGTTAAATTATTACTTTGTATTATTATTATTATTATTATTAAATAACAGTCTAATGATATTGTTCTATCACTGTATTTCTCCTCTGTTAAATGTGGCTCATAATTCAAACAATTACAGAGGATGAGGAACTGAGGAAACGCAATCCACAAGGAATTAAGAAAAAAAAGGAAAAATGTATGAAGACATTCTAAAAACATTCTTAAACAAAACCCATAAATGGTGTACATATAAAATAAAAACAAATAAATGTATATTGTTAGTGTGATGAGCCTTAAAATAATGGCAAGTACAGTACAGTCAAAAGATGGGAATACAAAACCGTTAAAGTTGTTACACAATACATAAACAAATCACACTAATAAAATATGCAAATAAAAGGAAAATAAATAGACTAATAAGAAAAATGAGTAAATATCAGCTGACAAACAATAAAGTTTAACAAAAAAGGTACAGCCAGAGATAAAAATCCACAACCACTGTGCAGTGTGCACAGCAGCTTCTGTGTGTAGAGCCTCTTTATGCCTTTAGGCTGCTGGAAACCTAAAAAGTAGTGACAAAAGATCCTACCATGTAAACTGATACTGAATGATTTCAGCACTGGTGGAATTTTCCACCTGATCCTGCAAAGGGATCTCCTGTTGTTTTTCTTATCTTTATTTTCAAAGTGCTTAAAGTAAATCCTGCTAATTGAACCCTTCTTTCTTAAAGAAAGTAAAATAGGTCCAATACTCAACTTATCCTTCTTTTTGGTTGTTGCTGTTTTTTCTTAGTGAAACGTGAGCCCAACGATCCTAAGGGGCGGCTCATGGAAATTTACAGAGAAGTTGCCCATAAAGCGGGAGAATCGAGAGGAATGCATCCAGTCAGGAGAGATGCTGACAAGGGTGGTCAGCGGAGGCCGGATCCGCGCCCCAGAGGTGGGTTTTCTCCTGAATGTGGGTCTATGGAAGACTCTGCATGAGAAAGATGAGGCGTGGTGGGGCAAAAAGCTCTTATGTAACCTTCCGTTTTGAAGCAATGTGTCAGAAAGGGGATTAAAGCTGTTGACGTCTGTTTGAGCCAGCGCTGATCCTCCTTGCTCTCATACTCAAACTCTCTGTTTTGCTTTCTGATGTTTACATCAATACTGACAATTTTTATTGAAAACGGGAGAAGACTGAAACCCACTGAGACTGAAACTGTTAAACTGATATTTGAGCCCATGTTTTCTAATGCTTTTCACAACTTGGGTTTATGTCTTTTAATCAGCGCCCTGACTGATTTGCTTTGTCTCTTTTAATGAAGTGTTTTTGTGTGTGAGTGTGTGTGTGTATGTATTAGGGATTATGGATCACGGTTTGCAACATACATCAAATGCTACATTTCATTCAGTTAGCAGGGAGTTGGTGTCACTGATGAGATGAATGGCTAAATTGAAGGTGACACCAATGTTTTTAAGAGTAGAGGTGCAGCGGTCCCAAATTTTATGACGGGTTCCGATCACCATTTTGGCAATGCTCTGGCCTGCCGATACAGGTCTTGGATGATTCCCATTTCAATTTGCGTACTATAAATAAATAAATCACAAATTATAGATTGTTTTTCTACTTGATAGAGTGAATTTCTGACTTTCTTTAAAAAATGTTTATTCTAAAATAAACTTGGGAACAGGACTATATGTGAGAGCTGCTTCTGGATCACTGGAAACCTGCTAAGACAGTAAAATCTTCCAGGTTAATCAACTGATCTGTTTGTGCTGTTAAATTGGACCAAAAACTGTTGTAGCGTATCTCATTTACTCCTGTACGAGATTTGTTTGTTTTTTCACTAGTAAATGTGGACGTGCCCCAGATTACATTAATCATTATGTTTTCTTCACGATCCATTCAAAACTAAGTTATGTTGTGATTATTAATCTAACAATATTATTTAATATTTAATATTAATATTTTAATATTTTATCAAATAATATTTCGATCTGTTAAGGGTTGTCCTGTGAATACCAGCCCAGTAAGGCGATGATATTGGGACAAAATAGAAAGGTGTGAGCCAAGCTCTGACATTATTGAACAGCATAAACTCTGCACACACATGGAATGAATTCACACAATTTCTTAAAATACAAAAATTTATTAACAAAAATAAGTCAACTCAAAGTCAAACATATTTCAATCAACCATCTCTTTGCTATGCTAAAACAATCCAACTAAACTACCAAGCAGAATTAAAGAATAGGGAAGACTAATGGGCTATGTACAATATAAAGAAGTTGATTAAATATGATTGAAAACCATGACCAAAAGAATGATGCAACATTACCATGCAATGTTATTTATGTCTGAGAACCACTGGAAATGAAGTTAAGTTAGTCTTGGAACCAACTTAGGCAATAATCAGCAAACCTTTAGACAACCATTCACAATGCAAGATCAGATAAAATATTATTTTAGTAAAATAATGTTTTAAAGAATGATCTGCTGAATAAAACCAACCTTCTGGATGACTAATTCTCAATGGTGTCTAATTAGTTGCCTTTATTTATTAAAATAATGTTTAAAGAAATATTATTAAGGGAATATTTGGAAAAGAGCCAAATCTTTCTGGAGAAATGGGGCTTAATGGTGTTTACTTAGTTATCAAATTTAATAAAATAATGTTTAGGGACTATTATTCACTAACTTGAAAACTAACAACCATTCTGTTAAATATTCTGTATTAAGCACGTGTTCTAAAGCTGTTAGCAGTTAAGCTAACAAAGAAGGTCGATAGCTTAGCACCAGAACCAAACACATACCTTTAAAATACCAGGGTCAATAAAAGGGTTAAAATGCATAAGCGCGGACGGCGCGTTATGAGCAACCTTCTATGTTTAAAATCACCCTTTAAATAAAGTTTGTCTTAACTTTAAAAACACATAAACACAGAACACAAAGCTGATCACGTTTGCTGCAGATAACCTGCTAGCACTAAGATAGCAGTTTCACACAAACAAAACCAAACTTCATAAAATGAAAAACGTTTAGATCATTTCATCCTAACTGTTATTCTATTATTCACTCTGCCCAAACCTAACCTCTGACCATGTTGAGGAAAAGATGTCCGGGGCGGCGAAGAAACGTCCACAGTCAACAAGCGGTTAGCCTTCGGCTAACCTAACGAAGCTGTGGGTGGGGGCCGTTCTGTCGGCCGGACAAAACTGCACGTTACCGGTGATGCGGCGTCGTCCTTCTCTCAGGCAAGGAAAACCGCTTCACTCGGGTTGTAGAGACCGCGTCTCTGCTGGGGACTTTTCTCGAACACCGTGTGCGTCTGCAGGGCTCGGAGAGAGAGTCACACATTGCTGGTGCCTTAATTCCCCGTTCGTGAACGAATACCGGATACACAAACAGCAATTCATTCAATACTCAACTTTTGCATATGATCGGTGATCATATGAGACTCTTGGATCCAGTTTGAAGAGTTAAGACTTTTTGCCAGCAAAAAGACTTCAGCGCGCTTGTCTCTCCGGCCAGCCTCTCAGCAGAGTTCCGGATGGAAGAGATCGGGGCATTGGAAAGGGGGTGCTTTTATACAGCCAGTGGCATCATGGGAAGTCTGCTGCTACCCCCCATTTTCCCCTTCTGAAGTTGTGCTGAAAGTCTGTTAAATGCAATTTATTTTGACAACTCCAGAAAAGTGTATACCAGAGTTTTAATGTTGTAATCCATGGTCCCAACAGTTAAATATGTGTAACTTAATATTTTGAGAGGGTAAAGATCTGATTTATTGTGCTTTACATTTTAAATACTAATCAGCCATTTATTGTAACTACAGTATGTACAGGAGCCTTAAGAACCCTTTATCAGAACTAGAGGCGACATTACAATCTGTGTCAGAGAGACAGAGCAGTCAATGTTAGACAGCTCTGCAGTTGAGCAGGATTTTCCAAATATTTCAAAAGAAAAACAACATGATTGCAGAGATGACACATTAAACCATCTTCAGCATCTTATAAATGTGTTGCGCTTGATTTGAACGGATTGCTTTACTTAATGCTAGCTGTGCTAACTGTGCTGTATCACTACGAGATTCAAAAAGACTGCCATCGAATCCTAATCCAGCATGTTTCATAACAAATTTGGACTCTTCAACGGGATAAAAAAGGAAGGCCTTACTGTTATCTGCAGATGTTTCTCTCTCTGTTTAGTTGGCAACCTGAATTCCTATTTAATAGACTCTAACAACATTTATTCATACTGACTCTTTTCTTACACTTTTTCTCATAATGAAAATAGTTAACTGAGTTTTCTTCGCTCTTTAAAAATTCCAAACCAAAGAGTGATGTTTTCACAGTGACCTGTTAATGCGTCGGTATGGTGCGTTCACTGATATGGGAAAAAAAAATCTGATTTTAAGTCCATGTGTTCAAAACAATCCTTATCTCTGCGTACTGTTGATAACTTGGAGCCTGGAGCTAGAAACTCCTCAACACTCTGGTTCCTTGCATATTAGGAAAAGAATATGTAAAGAGCCAAGTTTTGAGTGATTTAACTGTGGCACACAGTCAGCAAAATCAAGTGACTCAGTCTATAATGCAGGCTTATTTCTAAGGACTGTCAGTTATATTAAACACCAAATTCAATTTCTGAGCTCTGAAACACAAGTTGGAGTAGACTGGTTTTTCTCAGCCACTTTCCAAAATGGTTCTGCCAATACAAGGCATGCAGACTACGTCAGCATTAGGAGGAAAAATGCTTAATTTGTGAAGTTGATGTTATTTATATATCATTATGGGATATAAAAATTAAAACTGCACTCTTTTGAATGAATGAATATTTTTTATTATAGACAATCCACTAAAATTATAAATTTACCACATACAAACAAGCATTTTGTATAAAATTGAAATTTGTTTTTTTTCCTCAGATCCAGCTAATGACAGGCCCTGCTCCCGCTCTGCCTCCCCTCCAGAGAACGGCTTCAAGCAGTACCTGGAGACTCGGCTGTACAGCAGCCAAGGAAAGGGCCCCATCAGGACAGAGCGAGTGCCGCACCTTGGCGGCCGCTCCTCTAATGATCCGTCTCGCCCCTCTCATGACCCGCCACGCTCCCACACCAAGCTCCAAGTGCCGCCCACTGCAGCCAATTTGAAGAGCGGCCATCAGAGCCGGAGGTTGGAGCACCTCTCCAATGGATATGACACAGACAGCAGCCAAAGTTCCCGGGGCCGAAACGGGAGGAACCAGAACAACCCCTCTAGTCGACCGTGGAGGCCCATGCGGGAGGTGTTAAACGTAGACAGTGTTTTAAGGAGTGTTGACGATGGGAATGCAGGAAGAGAGGAGCAAAGGCTGCCAAGCCCACGCAGAAGAACTGGTAGTCACTCGCCATCACGTGACCATGAGCAGGACAGAGACACCACATGGGGGGCGTGGGAGGAACGCAAACCGAAGAGCCTGATGACCATCTATGAAGATGAGCAGAAGAACGAAACTGGGGACAGCCGGAGCTCACTGGACTCAGAGGGAAGAGGGGTGCACAATGACAAGGACAGATCAAAGAACTCGGCACCCCTTACAGTGCACAATGAGAACTGGAAGATCCAAAGAACTGAATCTGGATATGAGAGCAGTGACAGACTGAGCAACGGTTCAGCAAACTTGGACTCTCCTGTTGTAGAGGGCATTTCTTCTAAGGACCTCCAGCCCATACCGGAGCTGCATCTGATGAGGTAAGGTCAACCGTCAACTTTAAATTTCTGCTTTTAACTCCAAAACTGACTCACTTTGTCAGAAAGACCTGATGACTGGCACATTTTAGGACCTCAGTCTCAAAGATGTTGTTTTTAAATAATTCAACCACACAAACAAACAACTCTAAGAATATACCTATACCTATAAATATACCTATTTAACATAAATGCATACGAGACATATTCACACACCTCATTATGGTGGGCTGTCATCCTTTTGCTTATAACACAGGTCTTGTTTGGAGATGATGATCCCGATTACTTGACAGGTCTCAGACTCAGCAGAGATCCAGCATGCAGCTGATTTCTTCCAACTGTAGATGCATTATCACACGTCTGTCTGTTGACACTTCATTATCGCTAAGATAACTCTTCAGTTAATAACTCTGAAGTAAAGGTTCTGTATCTTAACTGCAGGTATTTGATGAAGTGGGGTTCAGTGGAGAGGTTATGAGCAGTTAGTATGTCACTTAAAGTACAGAGAGTCAAGCTAACAGTTTGTTGGAGGGAGCTTGGTTCAAAAGTGGATTTCTATCATCTTAAAATCTAACAATCTAAAAATATCATTTAGTGCTGTTAACACTGCCAGCTTTACAGCAGAATGATTTCTGTTGCAACAGATCATTCTTTGAAAAAATGTCTGTGGTTTTTTAATGCAATTCAATTTTCGGATTTATAATAAATTTCCTTTTAATGCTCTTTAAAAAACAAACAGATCCAACGAAATATATAGTAAACTCAATTTAATCATATCAGCAGATAGAAATGTGATTTGTGCACCCTATTTCTGTTGTGAAAGCATGTGAGCCTGCTGCAGGCAGGGAGTACAGGAAAAATGAGCAGAGAGATGCTTCCTCAGCCCTAAGCACTCAGTCACTTCTAACTTTGCTTTTAAACAAAGCTGTACAGGTAAGTATAGCGGCTATAACAGCACACATGTTGACTTTAATTTATAGGGCAATTTTGTCAATTAATAAGTTTAAATAAAATCAGAACACCAACCTCATGGAGTTTAGAAAGGAGTATCAGTTAAAACAGGAAAATATGAGGATAAGAGGAGCTTTATTGTGAATTTAGGCCCAATTAAAATACATTTTATAAATTTTGTTCTGAATGTTTAGGTGTAAAACTATTATTTGATACATATATAAATAGCTTTTATTTGGATGGACTAGCAAAACATTGTTTATACTAAATTGCGTGTTGGTTTGTGATCCATTATTGATATTTTTCTTAGTGAAAACTACACACTGTGGAGCTGAAATGTTAAACATAAATAGGGCAAAATAACTACTGTATGAACCATTGTGCCTTATTTTCCATCGAATATTTTCTCTGCCCCAGACATGGAACTTTTCACTTTTCAATACATGGTTTAATGGCTTTTTAATATTCTTTGTAAATAACAACAGATGTAAATTATCATCTGTTGCGTAATCACTCTTAGAACACCAATCATCTGTTGCGCTGTTGTGTTAAAGGTTCATAACATATTTTCCCATGAATGACTGTGAATTTGTCGACATTGGGGCTTTTTGAAGATAGAAGTCATCTAACTACTTCAAACGTCTTGTATTTGATCCAAACATCTCCATCAAATCCCACGTCTAATAAGCAAAAGGATGCATTTAAGGGCAGAAAATCAGTTAATGTCTTACATTTGTCAGCTTCTTTTAGTGTAGTTAGTTTGTTTATGTAGGAGAATCTCAAAGACAATGCAGGAGATAGTGTTTTCTTGGCATTAATGCTTACGCTATGTTTAAACAGTGCAAATAAGTCATGCTTCAAATACATATTCGCTCTGAATAATTTAGAGTTCATTTGCCTTTTTTTTTTACCTCCCCTTTGATCTTATGTCATTTTAGTGGTCAGTAAAAATCAAATGTTTTAGAGTAATTTGAAGCTCTCATACATACTTGAATAATGTATGTCCTCTGTATTTTAGGGATCACTTTCCTCCCAGAGGAAGTGATGATTTGAGGGCTGAGGTGTTGTACTCTAAGTTGTCTACTGGTAAGTAACTATAATTTTTACATATAACAGCTCATAACAAATTGATATATTGTTATATTGGTTCTCTTAATATATTTAAACATGTTAATTTATTATGGATCTTTTTGTTTTGGTTTTTTGTTATAGTACTTCAAATGGGCCAGTGCACATAATGAACATAACTGTAAATACATTTGTTATTTAAAAGGCTATTTTTAGTCCCTGGTTATCTTAAACTTTGAATATTTAAATGAAACCTAACTATACGTCTGTAAGTCATTCTTAGCATAAAAACTGTGATTCGTTGAAGTAGAGGGACCATGACAGGAAGGTGGAGACAGACTAAAAAGGAAGTCTGACTGGCTCTAAATTAGTTCAGCGCTGCTCAGAGGTTAACATACAATCGTCATAGGCATCAATGTCAAATAAATTGGTTTATGTGAATTTCTTCTTCAGAGTGGACAATACCAGTCCTTTCACCTACAGTAAACTGATTATGTCGTTGGATTTTCTTTTGGTGACCAAGTGATTGCAAAAAAGGTCAAATTTGACCTTGTTTAGCAGTTCTGCAGCAAATACTGTGATTTTACAGTTTAAAGAAAAGAAGAATAGAGAAAACTGAACGATTTGAAAAATATTACCCAAACAGAATATAGATATCTACACAGCACCTGGAGAGACTAAACTTTTCTGAACTCCTACAGACTCCAAGTACACAACAAAATGTATTTAAAGGCTAAAAAAGTGGATTTTGCATGATATGTCCCCTTTTAAATTAAGGAATGATACTATTGTAGGCTGAAGTATATGCCTTTCAAACTGGCTTTGCTCTGACATTGAAGAAAAGCTCTCGTCCATGTTGTAAGGATCTGCAGCTTTAAGATAGCACAGAGCAGTTTCCTTGATTTATTGTTCCATCAGTAATGTTAAGGTCACAGCCTGAGGTTGGTGTGCTTTGGCTCCTCACTGGTCAGATTTAACCCCCTCGTGACCAAAGTCAGCTTTAACATGTACAACATGCAGCTTAATGTGTACTCGTAGCTTTGTTTTAATTTGCTGCCTGCAGGGAAAAATGTCTTTTTCTAGCAGGTAGCACTGTCATTTTGTTGATCTATTAGGTAAATCTGCTGTGAAAATGAGTTTGGAAACAATCATAGCTGGTAAATAAAAAAACCTAGTAAGCTGTGAGCTTAGTTTGAATCACGCTGCGGGGATGCAGGAATGTTTTTATTTTATCTTTCACTTTGGGTACAGAAAGATTAGATGATGGTTCATCTCTGCCATGTATTAGCTGCATACAGCTGTATACAGCACACACACAAAACAAATAAATATCTGTTAGATTAGCTAATACCTATTTAAAAAATCCCTCATTAAATTTCTCACCTGGACTGCTCTGAATTAATGCTGAAAGTAAGAACTGGCAATGGGTGAGCTTGTAAAAGGCTACCCAGCTGTGCCCTACCAAGCAGAAAATATCACGAGTTCACCTGCCAGAATGTGGTGTTCAAACGTAACTTAAACAAAATACTGTTTCAATAATACTGCTGTTTTTTTCAAGTTTCTGTTGAATACGCACTTTTTTATTTTATATCTATAATTTATGTCAGTTAAATATGGCTTTACAATAAGTTATACAGTCATAGGAAAAACTGATTTAATTGGATTTAGTGGGGGGAATAGCAGCCAACTGTGACTAATTAAAGCACTCGAATTATAGTTAAAAGAGGATTGTGGGTAGTTTGCTGTTTTGAAGGATGCAGGTGTTTGTTACCACAATGTTGAGGTGGAAAGACATCAACAATGACCTTACATAATCATTTGTTGCTGCCCATCAATCTGTGAAGGGTTTTTTGTAGTTTACATTTTTCTATTATTTAAGATCAATCTTTCTAGGGTGACTACTTACAAGTGGAAAACATTCCCTGGAGTGGAAATCCTAGCAAATTCATCCCAACGTCAAACCATCCAATATTCAGAGAAGTTGGAAACCTAGAAAGAGATCCACCTCAGACTCTACAGTCCTCAAGATGTTTAAGGTTAAAGTTCATGACGGTCAGGGGCGGACTGGGGAAAAACAGTTGCCCGGGAGTTTCTGACAGACAGGCCCACAATTTTACTAACAAATATAGGCCTATAAATATATACACACACATAGTTACTGTGCATGTGACATTTTTTATTTTCAGATGGCCAATATAATTTACAGCAATAATATATATGTATACATATTTAGTCTGTAAGGTAAACTATAACAAAGCCACACAGTTTCTTGCCTTTCAACAAAATAACTTCCAAACTTAACAACTTGAACCTGACATAACAGAGTTGAAAACTGGAAGAAAAATTGTTCACTATGAGTAACCTCTGCAGCAACTGACTCTTTTCTACTACACCATCTGTTATCTTATCACTGTCCAGCATGTTCAGTACATCTGGCTTTCAGAGGTGGAAAGAGTACAATAACAATGTACTCAAGTAAAGGTAAAGTCCGATTGGTGTGCCTCCATGTTGGGATCTGATTGCTAACCCAACCATGGATCACTGCCGTTTTTTGTTTTTTTTTCCAATTTAATGTAATTTTGTTCTTACTCCATAACCGATAGGATTTTAAAAAGTAAAATACTTAAAACACACTCAAGTAAAAGCAAACTTTAAGCTTTAGTAAACTACTTAGAAAAGTGCAAATTCCAGACAAATTGTACTTAATTACAGTCACGCAACTAAATGTAATTTTCCACTCCTGCTGGCTTTAGTACATTTTTAGCACAAATCAGAAATTTGTTGCTTCACTTTCTTGGATGGCTTTCTTTTACTATCTCTGAACCATCGCCACCTTTACATTTCATAGTTTGCTGTCGCCGCCCCATCTTCATGGCTAATGCGGACCTATTTAATGTGGCTTATAGCGTCCGTAATTGACAGGTAATGTTTGGCAGAGGAATGACATGACGAGCTAGAGCCACAGCACTGCGCATGTCTCTATTGGATGGAGAGACAAACAGGAAGATTTAATTTATGTGGCACTAGTTAGGGACAAGGCATTTGCGATTCATGACTGCTGAGTTTTAAGCGCCTCAGAGGCGTTTTGTTTTCGTAGGCCGAACTTTATGGGACAAATTGTTCTGGTGGCCGCTGCTCACTGTCAGCTGGTCGGCCCTGCGGCGCTCGTTCATGTGTTTCCAGGTCCACTCCGTGGGAGTGCGCTGAGCAGGTCTGCCTTACAGGAGGGAGGAGAGGAAGGGAAGTCGTTGAGGCATCGTGGCGCCGCAAAACAAGAGTGTGCTGCCTGAGTGACTACGGGGCCGAGCGCGACAGCACCTCCAGTCCCTGAGTCAGCCACAAACCCCTCTGGATATCAAAGTTTTCTAAGGTCAAATGTGAGGCTATCTATAAGGCAGCTAAAGTCTGGCCCACATTTGGTTGTCAACTGGACAACAATCCCAAATACAGTAGCAAATCTGCAACAGAATGGCTGGAAAAAGAAGACAGTCAATGTGTTGTAAAGGTCCAGTCAAAGTACAAACTTTATATTGAAATGCTGTGGTAGGACCCTCAGAGAGATATGCAGACATGAATGTCCATAAACCTCAATGAACTAAATCAGCACTGTAAGGAAGAGTGGTCCATGATAAAATGATAAATTAATACAGAAAATAACTACTTAAAACTATCGCTGCTAAAGCCACAAACTGCTGAAACTGTTTTTTGATTAACTCAGAGATATTGCAACCTTTTATGTTGTTGTTTAAACCTATGTTGGGTAAAACTGAAGATAACATACTACTTCAAAATCACATCTACCTCATATTTACTCACTCAGGCTCCCTACTGTCTTTAATGTGTTATTGCAATATCATCATTTATCTGTTCTCTTTTTATTCAAAGAAAGCTGAACGATTCTTTGGATTCCTCACCTAAAGTCTTAAAATATTAACTGCTCAAGCTAAACCTGGCCTAAAATCCGATTGGCGAGGACCCTCTAAGCTATTTTAAGATCCATCTGGGATATTTACACCCTGCTGCCCTCAAATTGAAATGACAAGCTGCAGTAAATGCGTCCAGAGTCAATTTGGCTGAAGTTCAGCAACGGGGGCAGCATTTTTCAGAGTCACACCAGGACATTCCAGAAGTCCATTAAAGTCTGAAATCCCTTCTGGTGGCACATTCATGTGGGAGAGCAGCTGTCAGTTTACATTTTTACCACACATAGCCTTTCTTGGGATGGATATAACTAAAGGCCCGTATAGAAGACTTCTAGGCTAAGTGTCAGTTTTTAAACTCTTTTTTTTTTGACTTTTCAGTATGAAAAGGTAACTTTTAATTAGACTTAAAACTGTATTTCAGGACCTCATGATTAGATCTTTCCCTTTTTATGCTAAAAAGGGTCCACCTTATACAACAGAACCGATGGAGTAGCTTCACTTTGGTCTTTTTAATCCTATTGAACAACTTGGCATGATGCTTTCCAGCTAAAATGGGAATGTTGGGGAGGGGGGAATTTTATGACACACCACTTACTGCAGTTTTAGATCCTAACTGCTACAGAAGTGCAGATTAATCCATGCAATCGGAGCGCAGAGAGGGTTTCCCAGCAGGACATTCAGAGTACATCTGTTTCACTTGCATCTGCTGTTGTAGCTGTTTTTTTTTTTCTTTCTGTCAAAAACAAATCCTGCAGACCAATAAAACTGGCTAATGTTAGGTTTAAAAACTTTGTAGTAAATAAGCTTTGATTTTAAAGGCCTTATACGGTTTTCCAGAGCAGGATCAGCTTGCCTTTAGCCAGCTGTTTTCTCCCGAAAGCATTTTTACTGGAAAAGCTGGACGTGATCATGAAGACGTGGGGATTTTGCAAAGGCAACACACTTAAACACTCCATCCATCTTTGTTATTTTTGATAATCATATTGTTACAGTGGCTTGCCAACACTCCAGATCAGGGGCATCAAATTGTAAAATGCACACATGGACTTAGTGGCTTAAAAATGTAATAGTGTTGTGGAGGGGCTCTAAAGTCTGGGAGTCTGACCCCGGCATAATTGCATGCCGGCACAAAGGATTTGGCCTCTAATGCTTTTGAGAGAGAGAGAGCGGAGGTGGAGGGGAGGGAAGGAAAAGGGGGTTATGCTGATACATCACAGATGCTCCTCAGTCACTCACTCCAGCCGTTGTCTGTCTTCTGTTTCTAAATTTGTTTTTCTTGAAAGGTTGAGGCAGCATAATTCAGTTCACCATTTGAACCTTTTTACATTTTGACCTGTTACATCCACCAACTTTAATGGATTTTATGTGATAGACCAATTCAAAGTAGTGCATAATTGTAAAGTGAAAGGAAACGTATGTATAATTTTATTGTTGGATCTTGTTTTTGCTTAAAAAGCGATGTACACACTTCAAAGACATGGTAGGATTTGATGTTCCACAAAAATCTCCTTCATTTCCTCACTTTAACACACGTGTAACAGGTGCTTTATAAAACGCCCGCATGCATAGCAAAAAACTGTGTGACTGCAGCTTTTGTCTGATGAGGCCAGTGATGTAACATCATGCTGACAGCATCATGCTGGGGGGATGGTCTTTATCATCAGGAACAGGAAAGCAAGTTAGTTAATAGAAAGAAAGATGGAGTTCAATGCTTATTTAGGGAAACCAGAGCTACAATTATCTTAACATACAGTATTCATGTGGTAGAATGGTCTAGTCAAAGTTCAGACCCAAATCCAGTTTAGAATCTGTGGCAAGACTTAAAAACTGACGTACACAGATATTATCTGCCAATCTGGGTGAGTTTGAGTCATTGTGCAAAGAAGAATTAGGCAAAAATGTCACTCAACATGTACGAAGAGACGCACCCAAAACCTTTGCAGCTGTAATTGCTGTTAAGGGTGGTTTCTACACAGTGTTTCATGAGTGGGGTTGAATACTAATACAGCGTTGAAGTATGCAGTTGTAATGTGGCAAAATGTGAAAAGTTCCAAGGGTAAAAATATTTGCAAAGCTCTGTAGAGCTTTGTGACCCTGGTATGTGACCCTGAAAATATTCTTTTATGACTCATTTCTTCTTTACTTGTATCTTTTTTTAGTTTCAGTTTGAGTTCATTCTGGGTCATAGATGCACTTTGAGGGACTTGTAATTCTGGGCCAACTGGGCCTGCACATTAACTCACATTTCCCTTTGAAGGGCCATGTACTTTGGCTGCATCAGACAGTCAGAGTGGTACACAGGGGGCCGGAGGGTGCTCTGCCAGACTAGCTGGTTTGATACTTCCTCTCCCGGCACCAGGCAGAGCAGACCTCACCATGACCCCTGTTAGATAATGTGTCTTTGCTGACAGACAGAAAGAAAGTCATGTACAAACCGAAAACAATCAAACACCATACCTGGTTCTTTCTGTTCAGGAGAACAAGGAAGGAAATCTCCAGATCTACCAGATGTCAACGTCTTGACTGGTCAACCCATACAAAGGTAGCAAACATTTCTAGAAGTTCCAAGGAGTGAAAAAAATGTTTGACAAATTCTGGACTAATGCCAGTGTTTTTATTTTTTGCACCTCAATAGAAAAAGAGCCTTCCGATACACGCCTCAAGGCCTGGAAAAGAACAATGGCCTGGATAGCGAGCAAGAGGAAAATCTGGATGGCAGCCCTGCAAGCCCCATCCCTTCTTACTCGTTGAAGACCAGCAGTTCTGAGTGGAACAGCTCAGATGACCTTATTGGACCCCTCTCTGAGCTAGAAGAGTCTGGTCACACAAACTCTTTGTTGCACAGCAATCATCCACCTCTACCCCCTAAACCCAGCCCGTCTGGCATTTACTCCCGCAACCAGCCCAAAAACGGTCTGCCTGTTATCCGGCGTTGGATGGAGATGCCCAGCGAGCTCCGACTTTCCTCCGACACCAGTTCTAAGTCTGGGTCTTCAGACCAGGAGAGGAACGATCTATCAGCCAGCGAGAATGAGGACAGATTACCCAGTCCAAAACCCCGACTTGATGATGGTACAGACTCCCTGTCCTCCTCCCTGACAGATAAGGTCCTCCCAACCACTTTCTTTTCTGTGGACGGCTGCATGACAGACGCGTACCGGACCAAATACCACAAGAAACCGGGCTTGTACAGGAGAGCCGAGGATCACACCTCATCAGGGGAGAGTGATGCAGAAGGAAGGGGTCACAGTTCGACCAACGTTCAGCCCACAGAAACTTTGAGAAACAGAACAGAATCAGGTAAGGAAAAATGGTGCACACTTTACCATTTGAAAAGATTTCCTTTTTAAACTAAAGTGCTATTTAAAAACCACAAAGCAAGCAAGCCTATCCCGAGCAGATGTGAGTTTTAATAAATGAAGCCACCATTTTGGAACCACAAGAGATGTGCATCACAACGTGGCAGTCCTGGTGTGGCTTTGGCATACCCTGACATAAGTTGACCTTTGCGGTCCTGTCAAATTCAAACCCCTTTGCTACCATGATCCTTTTAGAAATCACAGGGGACATCTAAGTCCTGGCTTCAAATGTTTTAAGAAAGGTTCTTGTGACTAATAATGTGATTAACTGATTAAGTTGTTTAAAAAAACATGGCATTTAAGAGTTGAAAATGAGAAAATGCGTTGGAGGGAAGATAGATGGAGCAAAATACTGGGCAATCTTTAAAGAAAATCTGTTAGAGGCTGTAAAAGACTTGAGACTGGGGTACAGGTTTACCAAGACATCTTCCTAATCACACTATCCCCATGGTTAAACATGGTGTTGGCAGCATCATGCTGTGTAGTGCTTTTCTTCTGCAGGGACAGGGAAACTGGTCAGATGTTTTAATTCTATGCTGACTTTGTAAAGCACTTAAAGATGTTTATCTCTGAAACATGCCATCGATAAAAGTACTACTTACTTACAAGGGTAGTCCTAGTACAGAAAAAATATCCGCTAATCTATTCGAATGATTTCACTTCATTCTTCTTTTTGCAGGCTACACTGCTGCAAAGTGGAACCCAGTTACTCCCAAGTTTCTCGATGAGCATGGTTTCCTATGATCGAACAATGGACTCGAAATGTTCCTGTGACTGGATGCCAAATGGAATGACTGCTACACTGACTCGTTCTGGGGAGCGTGTGGGTCCTCTCAGTGCGCTTGTTGTAACGAAACAGAATGCCAAAGAGATTGCAGAAAGAAAGGCTGGTGTCTTTATTTTGTGAATTTGCACAATGGAGTACTAGAAGGGTACAAAACTTCTTGAGAACTTTGCTGTATGTTAGAAGATTCACATTAAGCCACTTTAACAAACAAGAGATTAGAGAAAAAGATCACACAAAGATTCATGTTTCTCTTTGTTCCGTCTACATTTTATGGAAGGTTTTATTTAACTACTTTATTGAGGCGGTTGCCCCAGTTCTCTCTTTTTCTGATGTTCATAGAGGTTCTCGTTCTCGTTTCTGTTTTGCTGTCACTAAGTATTGTTGCTGATGAGAGATGTTTGCACGGTTGTTGCGCCGGGGACATGAACAATATTCCAGACATCTGGGACCGTGTGCAACCGAACTATTTTGGAGAAGGGGATTTGTGTTTGAGAAGATCTTTCACTACTGCCAGGGAAGGTAAATAGGATTTAAGAGGTGACTGATGTTTATGATAAAGATTATTTGTACACCACATCCTGCTATCTTGTTTATTTTTCAGTGTGTTTGAATGTTTATTCTGTTTTGTTTCTTTATTTTCTTTTAACACTTGCTCTGTTTATGGCCATGAGTGTGTTGCAGCCTAACAGTCATATAGAAGACAGAATATTTTGGCTTTTTTTTATTTTAAGGATAAAGTGTTGCAATTGTCTTTTTTTCAGTTCAGATGTTTTTATATATGCAGCAGACTAATGCACAGTGCCTTTAGTATTTTTCTATGTCAAGGTTAAACAATAAAGATTTTGTTTGTACAGCTCTTTGATTTTAAAGAAATTTTGTAATGTTTCATTTGATTTTTTTATTAACTAATGTTTAAATAAAAGTTTTATTTAACCATATTTGTGCGTCATGAGCGGTCATATTTCTAGTTAGTGTGAATGCAGTAGGCATTCATACTTCTTGTGTTCCTGTTTTTCTTTATTCTTTATTATTATTATTGTGTGAATGCTGTAGGCATCTTCCTCTTATTCTGGTTGCTTCCGTACACTTTTTGATTCGCTTCTCCTTCTGCATACTTTGTGCTATTTTAACCGTTCAAATTTCACAATATTCAGCCCTTTCAGGATATTCCGGTTATGACTTTTGGTATTTATATCTTTTAAACTTTTTAAAATATTCAGCTTTTTATGAATTTTTTGCCCCCATTGGAATGAATGGAAAACGGCAAAAATTCAGCAAAAACTTCACTGTTTTTGCCATTTAACTACTTCTGCATACTTTCAGCTAGAAACACCATTCAACTTTTAAAATGCTTTCGCAACCTTCTGCTATTACTGTTTAATTCAACTTTTTGATGTTGATGATTCAAACTTTATTACAATTTTTTCAGATTTTCAGTTTTATAATGTAATCCTATGACTGAATGTTCGTGTCGCTAGAGTGTACGCTCTAGGTTTTTGAATAACCTGAAAAAGTACCAAACTCTTTTCACTCGCTCAATTTTCACTCTACCTATACAAATTATACATCAAAACGTAGGATGCTCTTTCGCCATTAAGAAAATGTCACCCTCATGGACGTGGGACAAACAGTTTTCCGGCAACATGCCCCAAAGCAACGCAAAGTCAACACACCCTGTATAGGAAATCTATAGGAATTTCAGAAAAAATCTGAGCAAAAAATCCATAAACTCACACATTTTCGAATCGCCGCCTCTCGTAAACCGTTTGAGCTAGAGACATGAGCCTTGTGCAGAATGATCTTCAGACCTTGCTGGCGCTCACAGTGAAGGAATTTTTTTGATACCTTTTATCGTTTTGTCATAAAAAGGTTTATTTAGGAGTACCAAATCTGTCCTTCCCAAAATCGCTTAAAATTGAAAAATTTCAAAGTTATCCACTTTTCTACACTGTCATATCTCCTACACGGATTCATGTAGACACACAAAAATCTCCAGGATTGTTCACCGATCCCTGCTGATACCTACGGTCCAAATTATTTGGATACCTTTTATCGTTTCCTCGTGACGTAGGTTTGTTTGAGAGTGAAAAATTCACCTTCGCTCGGGTTCAAAATGGTCAAACTGATTCACTTTTTCACAGGGTCACATCTCCCAGACAGATTTTTGTAGAAACTTGAGAAGCTCCACAATTGTTCAGCAAGTCCTTCTGATTCATACGGTGCATGAATCAAATCGATAGCCCTTATACTTTCCGAGTTATTAGACATTGTTCGAGAGCATGTTCAGGGATTTTTGTGTTTTTCTCAATTTTTCCCTTTTTTTCACCTGGTGTTGTGCCTTTAATATTATATTTTCAAGAAAAAAGTGTTAATATTCTCGTTTCCCTGTCCGTTCTGAAAAAAATGGTACAAGAATGACGTTGATAGCCCTTACGGTTTCCGAGTTATGGGCGGTAGTTCGGGAGCATGCGCCTCCATGTTAAAAGCCCAGGGAAGGGGAGACAATAGTGAGGTGCTGCATTAGAAATGCTGAAGGTGTCAAGTTACACTGATACTCTTTGCTGATTGGCTGCTTCTGGAGATTTTTGGCAGGTTGTGGTGGAGTTGAGACCTGGTTTTGATTAAGGTTTATACCTAATTCTGATGAAAATGTTTAGAAGGTTCTTCAACAAATTTTTTTTCTGGTTCTGATGGAGCTTTTTGCCAGGTTCTGATTTAGTTTTGATCTGCTTCTAATGGAGATTTGTTCCACATTCAGATGGATGTTGGACCTGTTTCTGATGGAGGTTTCATTCTGGTTCTGAAGGCGATTTGGACCTGGTTCTGGTGGAGGGTCCCTAACTGGTTCTGATGGAGTTTGGGTCCAGTTCTGGTGGAGATTTTTTCCAGGTTCTGATGCTTCTTGGAACTGGTTCTGATAGAGGTTTCTTTCTGGTCCTGATTAAGTTTGGACCTGGTTCTGATAGTGTGTTCCTAACTGGTCCTGATGAAGAATTCCTCCTGGTTCTGATAGTTTCCATCTGATTCTGATGGATATTGGACAAGGTTCTGATAGAGGATCTTCCTGGTTCTGGCAGATTTTGGACCTGGTTCTGATGGAAGGTTCCTATCAAAACAGCAACCATTTGATGTCAGCTACTTAAACAGCTTCTACTGAGGTCCCTTTACCTGAACAAGAGTGAATAATTTTAAGTGGCAATTTCATAGACTTTTAAATATAGGCTGTAGTAAGCATTGCCATTTTTGGTAATTTTAGCTTATACATTGCTTTTTGCATAGTAGATGGGGTAAATTAATATCAGCCTTCAAGCTAGTGATAACCAATATGCTAATGTTAGCATTTTAGCTTCCTTTTCTCATTCTTTTTCTGAATTTTCTGCTATTTTTTATATGTTTTAGTACTGACTTGAACTTCTTAGTCTATATTTTTGATTCAGTCTATGCTTTTTCAGCTCATCTATGGGCAGGTCTTTCCTGCTTTTTTAATGTTTTTGTCAGTTCTTGTATTTCAACAACCATTTCAAGCAGTTTTGAGGTAACCTCACCTTGTTACGCTGTTTTATACCTGATAGTCTTCCTGCTTAAACAGATCAGATGACAGTTTTTCTTTGCTGTTTCTGCTATTTCTACACATTTATCAGATATCAGCTGATATTCTGCTGGCAACCTTAGCCACTTTGTGCCAGCTTTCAACAGGAGTTTAGCATTTCTGTTTTCTTCTAATTCATTGAATTTTAGCAGATTGTCTGCAGTCAATTTCAGCTTGTTTCTGCCAGCTTTCAGCTAAAAAATTCCGCTTTGCATTTTCGCAGGAAATGCAAATTTTTCTAGTTGCTTTTGGAACAGAAATATTGATCTGTTGAACTTACTGCTGGTAAAAGTGATGATTTACTGCCACCTGCTGGTTACATCGTCTTCTATGTGATGCAACCACCTTCAAGTCCCTGTAATACTATGTTGAGAAAGGAGCCAGTATATACTTTTGGTTGCAAAAAAAAAAAAAAACTAAACAGGTAAATTGTTTGTCATAACGTTTGTGCTTTAAGGATTAAGCTACCAGTTGCTATTCTTTTTATTTAAAGGATATTAATTAATTTCAAGTGAATTTCTGAAATTCTTGTTTTTTTCAGACAAAGTTTAAGAGAAAATATTTAAACTGAATTACAGGAAACACTTTCATTTATTGCATTCCTCTTATCTAAGGTCAGCGATTTCAAGATGTCCCAAGACTAGAAGGTGTATATAGGCCCTACAGCGAGGTCTGGGTCTCCCCTAAGATTTTCTCCTAGTGGGGGGAAAACCCCTCAAAGGAAGATGACCTTTGTTTGAAGAGATAAACGTGGAACCCTCAGGCATCTGGACATTGAATGAACCACCTTCAGTTAGCTCAAATGTTTAATTAGCTTATCAGAAGTTTACAAAACCATGACATTATTTGGTCTTTTTCAACTTGTTTAATAATGAGTATGTAAATGTCTGACTTTAATGAAAGTAAAAAAAATATATTAAAAAATTTCACTTTTCAAAAAGAAGTACTTTGCCTAATTTTTCTATCCAATTTAGAACAGGTGAATTTTGTCTGATTTAATTGTAGTAAGAAAACTCTTTGCGTCTTTTTCTAGAATTTCTGTAAGCATCTGGTTTTAACCATACATGAAAGAACGTTTTTATTTGGAGGTCAAAAAATGATCTGAAAACTGGGAAATCTGAATATGAGATTATGGAAGAAAAGTTAGGAACTTTGAAATCTTGATCTGTTGATCTACACTACTCACTAAAGGTTGGGTGTAAAAAGTTGGGGGTATTCCATAAAAGTTGACTTTTACGGAACTTTTGGAAATTGTTGGAGCTTTGTAGGTCATATTCTTTCCCATCGTTGCTTGATGTACAGCTTCAATTGCTTGACAGTCCAGGGTCTCTGTTGTCATATTTTGCATTTCATAATCCCCCACACATTTTCAATGAGAGACTTTGTATTGCTAAAATAAGCGGGGCATACCTGAAAAAGACATTGCTTGAATGGCAGTATATTTTGTTCCAGAGCCTGTATGTACCTTTCAGCATCAATGCTGCCTTTACAGATGTGCACATTACCCATGCCAAGGGCACCAACACACCCCCATACCATCACAGATGTAGGCTTTTGAATTTTGCGCTGATAACAATTTAGTCATTTTCTTCTTTGGCACAGAGGAGATGATGTCCATGATTTCCAAAAACTATTTAAAATGTGGACTCATCAGACAATAGCACACTTTACCACTTTGCATCAGTCCATCTCAGATGAGCTTGGGCTCAGAGAAGCCAGTGGTGTTTCTGGCTGTTGATATATGGCTTTTGCTTCGCGTTGTAGAGTTTTAACTTCTAGATGAAGCGACAAACTGTGTTAACTGACAATGATTTTCTGAAGCATGTGTACCAAATTATTACCAGATCAGACCATTTCCACTGGGTGTTTAAAAAAAACATCTGATTAAATTCCCTCAAACAAAAACATTTCCAACATTCACTAGAGGCCGAAAGGAGGGTTTTGGATATGCTTTTCCATTCAGTACAATAATCGTTCTTGTGAGTTAGGCTGTATCTATTGGAGTTTTTTGCGTTTAAATTTCAGCTGTCTCCTGGTGAGTGTGTACCTCCTCCACTATCCGTCACAGTGGGACTCAGACTATCAGCGTGGGCTCCTCCTCTGCAGCTGCCTTACTTCATTAGAAGCCATCAGCGGAGCTCAGTGCCCTACACTGTCTTCTTTCTCCGCCTTATTTGGCCTTTCTGCTCCTGCACCTCATCTTTTTTATTTCACTTTTTACTCTATCCTTTCAAAGCCAGGTTTGGTTTTAAAACAATGTACCAAATTTTTAACATCTCATTTGAACACGTCTTTGTTCACTCAATCATCCAGCAATGAAAAGAGTATGCCAGAACCTAAAACCCACAAAAACATTGCTGTCCGCCTAAAGTGACCAGCCAGGGGAGGAGAGCATTAATTGAAAAAACATTCATTAAAAATGGTAAAACCATGTAGGGACAACACAGCAAACATGAAGAAGAAGGTGCTCTGATTAGTTGAGACTAAAATTGAACTTTTTACCCTACATTCATAGAAGTATACACTACCGGTCAAAAGTTTTGGAACACTGTTCTCACTTAATGGGTCTCTTTATTTTAATGACTATTTAAATTGTAGATTCTCACCAGAGACTACAAACCTGTGAATGAACACACATGGAATTATGTAGTAAACAAAAAGTGTAAAATAACTCTAAACATTTTTATATTTTAGATTTTTACAAAATAGCCACCCTTTGCTTTGATGACTGATTTGCTCTCTTGACATTTTCTCCATGAGCTTCATGAGTTGGTCACCCAAAATGGTTTTCCAAAGAGTCTTGAAAGAACATCCCAGACATTCATTGAGAGACGGCCAGTGGTTAATATTTTAGTCATTACAGCAAAGGGCGGCCACTTTAAGAATTCTAAAATATAAAACATATTTAAAGCTCTTTTACAATTTTTGGTTTGCTACATAATTGCAGATTTGTTCATTTACAGTTTTGATGTCTTCATTCAGAATCTACGTACAATGTAAATAGTCATAAACCTAAAGAAAACCATTAAATGAGAAAGGCATTCTAAAACTTTTGACCGGTAACGTATATGGTCAAACACTAAATCTGAACGTCACCCGGATCACACTATGCCCAATGTGAAACATGGCGGAGGCAGCATCATGCTGCATTTAACTGGTTTAACTTGAAGGAAAAACAGATGGCGCTAAATGCAAAGCAATCCTGGAAGAAAACCTGACTGAGGCTGCAAAAGACTTGATATGGGGGTGGAGCTTCACCTTCAAGCAGGGCAATACTAAACATGCAGTGAGAGCTACATTGGAATGATTTAGATTAAAACATTTTAATGTGTTAGAATGGCCTAGTCAAAGTTCAGACCTATATGTAATCAAGAATCAGTTACACACTTGAAATTTGGATGGAGATGCTCTTCATATTCTGAATTCGTTCTAAGCTCTTGTCATCTCAGTTTTCCAATTTACTTATTTTTTTTATATAAAAATCCTGAACTTTATCAGACTATCCTGTAGTGTATGGTTTACTCGCAGCTACACACAAAACAATGAAATAACACGTTTCTCTCTTCAGACCACACCCCTTCAATTGCTGGTCCTTTAAATTCTTAAGGGTATGCCCAACAGAAAGCTCGAAAGTTTTCATATCATTGGTAGTTAGGTGCATATTACTAAATAATAATATCATCAACACATAAAATAGTTCCATTATTTTGTTTGTTCAGTATATAGATTTATTAAGCAACCACTGATGCATATGAATTGCTTATTGCTATTGATTATGATGATTATGGTGTATAGGTGAAGAAAATGCTAAATAGGAAAATTACTTAAGACCAACTAAAATGGGAGAAGGCTAATCTGCAAAAATGTATTGCTAAAGATTCAACCGGTTCAGAGAGTGCTGTGTCCAAGCATATTAATGAAAACTTCTGTGGAAGGTAAAGTTATGAAAAAAAGATGCACAAGCAAAAGGAAAGCTAATCATCTCTATGCTAATTGTGCATTAATGCAGTAATTATTGCAGAGCCCCAATCAATTGTTAAGAGCATAATGTTCAGTAGTACATGGGCAAAATTTCCAGTTAGCTTACATTTCTGTATTAAAACCTTTTATTGGCCTTATGATGGTTGGCCTTATATATACAGGGGTTGGACAATGAAACTGAAACACCTGGTTTTAGACCACAATAATTTATTAGTATGGTGTAGGGCCTCCTTTTGCGATCAAGACAGCGTCAATTCGTCTTGGGAATGACATATACAAGTCCTGCACAGTGGTCAGAGGGATTTTAAGCCATTCTTCTTGCAGGATAGTGGCCAGGTCACTACATGATACTGGTGGAGGAAAACGTTTCCTGACTCGCTCCTCCAAAACACCCCAAAGTGGCTCAATAATATTTAGATCTGGTGACTGTGCAGGCCATGGGAGATGTTCAACTTCACTTTCATCTTCATCAAACCAATCTTTCACCAGTCTTGCTGTGTGTATTGGTGCATTGTCATCCTGATACATGGCACCGCCTTCAGGATACAATGTTTGAACCATTGGATGCACATGGTCCTCAAGAATGGTTCGGTAGTCCTTGGCAGTGACGCGCCCATCTAGCACAAGTATTGGGCCAAGGGAATGCCATGATATGGCAGCCCAAACCATCACTGATCCACCCCCATGCTTCACTCTGGGCATGCAACAGTGTGGGTGGTACGCTTCTTTGGGGCTTCTCCACACCGTAACTCTCCCGGATGTGGGGAAAACAGTAAAGGTGGACTCATCAGAGAACAATACATGTTTCACATTGTCCACAGCCCAAGATTTGCGCTCCTTGCACCATTGAAACCGACGTTTGGCATTGACATGAGTGACCAAAGTTTTGGCTATAGCACCCCGGCCGTGTATATTGACCCTGTGGAGCTCCCGACGGACAGTTCTGGTGGAAACAGGAGAGTTGAGGTGTACATTTAATTCTGCTGTGATTTGGGCAGCCGTGGTTTTATGTTTTTTTTTATACAATCCGGGTTAGCACCCGAACATCCCTTTCAGACAGCTTCCTCTTGCGTCCACAGTTAATCCTGTTGGATGTGGTTCGTCCTTCTTGGTGGTATGCTGACATTACCCTGGATACCTTGGCTCTTGATACATCACAAGACTTGCTGTCTTGGTCACAGATGCGCCAGCAAGACGTGCACCAACAATTTGTTCCTCTTTTGAACTCTGGTATGTCACCCATAATGTTGTGTGCATTTCAATATTTTGAGCCAAACTGTGCTCTTACCCTGCTAATTGAACCTTCACACTCTGCTCTTACTGGTGCAATGTGCAATCAATGAAGACTGGCTACCAGGCTGGTCCAACCCCTGTAGTTAAATGTATTAGTGTAGGAGGGAAAATCTGGCTCAAGGAGAACCAAACTGAACATTCAGTTTTTTCACCTGATTTTTTTTTCTTAATGTTAATATTTTCAAGATTTTTACTAAAGCAACTGATCATGTCAAATTTATTATTAAAGTTAACAGAAATAAACAGCTGTGAAACACCTGGTGTGTGATTAGACTATAAAACATATCTCTACTATAATTATTTAGATTAATTAACTTTTCAATGTTCAAATTTATTTAGATGAACTGTACAGCTTAGAAAAATAATTATTTTGTGTTTGCTTGATTCAAATATGAATATTTGTCTCCATTAGAGAAAAATAAGGGCACTCCAGTTTCATTCATAGATCCAGAGATTTTATTGAATACATCAACATGGTACTGATATTTATCCAATGTTTGCATTATGTCTGTGACTCACTTTAATGAAAATTATTTTCTTGATACTTTACTGAAAATCAACTTTATCACAAGACAAGGAATGTGTGAACTCTTTCAATGTTTCACCTTTGAGATGTCTCCTTTTGATTAACTGTTTCTTCTTCCACTTTCAACTTAAGAGAAGACTAATTAACAGAGAAGCATCAACTGAGACTCTCCTCCACATCCTGTCCAAGCACCAAGCCCAGGTCAGTCTGAAACCAACATGAATCAGTCTGAGGGATTCATTGGCTGTGTTGTCTCTGTACTGTCTTTACCAAATAGCTTGGGTCACTCTTGTGTTTGAAACTTTCTACACAAACAAAGTGTAGAACATTTCTATTTTCCAAAAGCAGCTCTGATAAAAGTCCAGAAGGACGTATAACAGAGGAGCATCTGCATCTCTTCTCCACATCCTCAGAGAATCCTTGTCTTGATAGAGGACATACTCCTGAATAAACTCCTTATCAACATGTTTAGCATGGGAAAATTGTTTTTTTGAATCTCTGTCTTTTACTACCAATGCTCACATGTAACTGCCAGGACAGTATAATTATCACAACTTTTGTTTTAATTGCTCACAGTGTGTTTGTTTGTTTTATTTCTAGGATTCCTAGAAATAAAAGAGGTTAGAGACTTTGACAGAATCGCAAGTGAGGATCACCTCCCTGAAATCCTTTAAGGGGGTGGTTTCTGATCTGACTCCTGAGTTTAGTTGTGATTTGCAGAAAGTAAGTCAGACAAGGTTTTTACTTTGTACATTGCAGATGGAGGTGAAGAGAAGCTCTCCCTTTATGTTGACTGAATGATGTCAATTTAACAGTAATTTTGCATAAGCAAGAGAAACTACTTTTTGACAGCTAGCCTCTACAAGACATTAGAAATGTATCAGTTAAAACTCTATGCTTCAAAAGTAAGGCCAGACTCATTGTAATTATATTTATAACTTTTACTCACTTTGTTTTATTAGATGGAAAACAAAAGTAGATCCAAGGAGCCAGGTCAAGTTTATTCTTTTAACCATACTTGAGTGCCAATTATTCCTAGCTGCATTTTACATAAATTTAAAACTGTGGAAAACACAGGAGTCTGAGGTCAAGGACAGCATAAATTTTGCTTCTTTTAATAATAACTACCCAACAACATGGGAAACACGTCTTGCAGAAATTACAGCACAACAATGAAAGGTCAACTCACATTCAGAAAACCATCACAAATCACCAAAAATAAAAACATTAAAAAGGAATGAGATCCAGCCATTTCTATGAGATCACATAGAAATTCGAAACACAAGTTGCCTCACACATTAGGTGTGCTGTTTACCTACAAAACACATCAGACATTTTTGCTTCACTCTATCATTCAATCTAAAGAAGCTCAATGGCCCTGTTAGGGCTCAGAGAGACCTGGTGGTGTCTTCCAAGCTAAAAAAAACTCGGTGAACTCTCCAGATAATCTAAATAAACATCAATATCATGTGAAAACGACCAGGCTGTGATGTTCAATGTTTTTGAAAAGCTAGTTTCTTTACACTATGATTCTTGTCAGGTGCTGCTACAGTTTGGTCAGCACCATCTGTCATTCTGGGAACCCAGAACGAGGTAAGGACATTAAATACTTTCAGATAAAAGATGCGTTATTCAGGTAACTGTGTTCATTGAATAATAACAACGGTCTCTGTCGTGTAAGAGCATTACATCTGTGATGACGTACACCGCCCAGATGAGCCAACAGACTTCTGGCTCACGTTCAGTGTCTCAGAGGTCCTCATCTGACCTGTTCTATAGGAGACATGTAAGGAATCAAAACCCTCCCATACTAATCTGGGGTCCCCACAAGTCAGGTGGAGATAAGACGACATATCTGCTAACATGATTTCTTTCACATTTCTCTTTTTTGTCTATTCAGCTGTAGATGGCAGTGACGCCTGATTGTTGAGGGAGCAATATTTATTTATTTAGTTGCCTATTGAGGTCATGTTTAGATTTAAGTTTAACAGCACTGATCACGAAAAAGATTTTGAAATTGATTTTTACCAAACGCAGGTGCTCTGGTTTCCACCCACAATCAGAAAACATGTTTGGGTTGACTAAATCAGGCCTGAGGTTCAGTGTGCCTGCTAGGTTTTGGTAAAAATGGCTGATCAATGTTTATTTATTGATTTGTTTAATGATATAGTATCCCATGTTGAGTCTGGTGGAGGTTTTTGTCTTCCTGTTAAAATGAACTTTTTTTCTCTCAACTGTTGCCGAATGCTTACTTAAAATTCTTGTATAACCTTTAAGTTAATGCTTTATAACAAGTGTTTAATTGATTAAACTTTGTTCTGCTGCTGCTGACATACAACAGCTCACCTTCAGGTTTGAACAAAGTATTTTCTTCACCTGTAAAGCTGAGTTAGTACCCTCAGTGATCACTGGTTTCTGACATGCAGGGCCCTAATTTTAATCACATGCATACACAATGGTAAACAAGTAGAAGAGAAATCCACAGCTGTCCCAATAACACTTTCTACTGATCATGTAGAGTCTACTTCAGTAGACCTAAAATCCTGGTATTCCAATCTGAAGAATCAAAGAACAGTTTTACTTCTGGCTCTGATTGTATTTTTTTTTCTAGCCTTCCTGTCATGAGCGGTCGTTAAAGAGATGACAAGCTGGCGCTAGCCATACTAAAATTGCACTCTTGGTGTGAATTCCCTGATAAATTTTAAATCGCACCTTAAGGGTAAAATTTCCATTAGGAGGCTAACTATAAAGTAGGACTTATGGCCAAAAATAGCCCAATTTTTCAGTTCACAATCGGCACCGATCAGAGCCTATCAAAATCTGATTGATCTGATTCTGGTCAAGAGCAGATGTTGAATCGAATGGCTCAATTACCTCCTCAGTATGTGATCAAGTTCTCCAGAGTCCTGCTAATGACCTAATTGTTTGATTCAAGTTTTTTAACAGACACACATCTGAAGTTTTCTGGACACCGGTCCTTGAGGACTGGATTTTCATGTGTTAAAAAGACACAGTTAAAGTCCAGAACTAGAAACTGTGACAGCACTTTGATGTCTGAACCTGTCGCTCACAAAAACTTTGCATCCAATCTGATTGAGCTTGAGGTACCTCTCAAGAAAGAAATCCAGAGCTGATAGAGACATACCCCGAAAGGCATCTTCACAGTCATTATTTTTTGGGCTCTGTAACAGGTTTTCTTCCAAGATTGCTCCAACTGAAGAAAAATGTACCCACAGCATAATGCTGCTACTAGAGATGGGCGACGTGGACTTTTCACAAGGATGCTCCTGTTTCTACCTGAATCCATGACTGGCCGCCTCTCATGGGTTCAGGTAGAAAGTTTATTACAATACTGTCACAATACTTTGAGGTATTTATTGTGATAAGGATAACATTCATGATGAAAAGTATTTGAAACTAATTACATTTCTTGGCGATAGAATGTATGGCTCGAAATGCCTCTGCAGTTAAAGTCCTATAAATACAAATACTCTTGTACAAAAACAAACCAGGAAAAAAATTAACAAGGAAGAACTTATATATATTATATATATTATATATATTATTGAATGGTTTACTTCAGTACTACAGGTACATTAAGTAGTTCAGTTTTATTATTAAGCAAAACACAACAGACTGCATTCAACTATATTTTTCAAGATTTTGATATTTATTGCTGCTCTCATGGAACCTCCAGTAGAAAGAATAGTAAAAGTTATTATCTCAACGATACTTAGTTTTTCAGGGTTCCCAACATACTGTAGAGTTTATCGTTGTCACGTTACATAAAAATTCTCATGACGATACAAAAATACATGACAATGATAAATGGTACGAAAGCTGCCAACCACCATGTTTCACAGTGAGGATGGGATGTTTAGGGTGATTGTTAGTTTTCTACCACACATAGCATTTGGGATGTAGCCCGTAAAGCTCTGTTTTGGTCTAACCTGACCAGAGCACCTTCTTTCAAATGTTTACTGAAACACAACTAATGGACAGCTCCTCCAGAGTTACCATGGGCCATGAAGAATATGTATAATTTTCCTTCTGCTTTACGATTATGCACTACTTTGTGTTGGTCTATCACATAAAATCCCTTTAAAATGCATTTAATTTTGTGATTGTAATGTGAAAAAGTTTAAGGATTATGAACGATTTCGCAAGGCACTGTAGACAGAAACATGGATGATGCTGTAAGCCATTAGTTGGATTTGACCGCCGTTTATTCAGAAAGTGCTCAAGTCAAATTTTTAGTTGTGCTACAAAACTCTTTTCACAAATTATTTCTCTTCCTCTAATCTTTAGCTGTTTTCCCTCCAAGCTCTTCCTGTCCTGTCTGTATTTCTTGTGCCCAGTATGGCAGATGTGTATGTGAACGTACACATGCGCACACAGCCCACGGGGACCTCTGTTCTTGTTGTCAATCTGACAAGGAGTAGGAACAGGATTATCAAAAAGAGGCTCGCTCTCACTCGGGGCGGAAGAAAGTGTGAAATCTGATTACTCCGGAAGACTTGGGGAAAAAAAGGACCTTGTGTGGTTGGTGGGGGGTGGGGGGGGGGCGGCTTGGGAAGGTTAGGATGCTCGGGAAGCCACGGTATTGGGGTTTGTTTGACAATTTTAAGACCCAAGAGAGGTTTGTGAGCATAAAATAATGTGGAGGTTCTGCTTTGCAAATGCATTTCAATTCATGTATAACATGTTGGGAGTTTCTTAGAGAATATCAACATAGCACCTATTTTTGGCAATATGTTCCTAAATTTTGCTCCAGTAAGAAACAAGGTTCCTCCTTTATTAAAAAAAACTGTGTTATTTTAACTGGGGTGTATGTGTGTGTCTGTGCATTGGCATTCTTAACATGTACCACCAGGGGGAGGTACAGCATTATGTTTTTCTACCACCTCTAGAGTCTATCCAGTTGCCAGTTTCAAATATTTTCGCTCATAATTCTTGTTTCAGTTTTCGTGCATGAAATAAAGTCACTACTGTGAATGCAGAGCTAAGAAAAGCAAGTATCATGGGTGGAATTTGTGTTTTTGAATATTGTCAAGGCATTTTGGATTTAGACTGAAGGAGGTACCTTCCATGTATGTACTGAAATTCGACGCATAATACCGCTTTGTCTTATTCTGTTTTATATTGAAATCAGTGATATCTTGCTGCTCAAATATGGTTTTGTTGCCTTTTTCCAGGTTCTCTTGTCTCTCCAAAACTATATCAAGTGTTATCAGCATTCCTTACCTGCTTAGACTCTATTATGCCAAACGCAAGTACAAGGATTTAGAGAGACAAAATGTACAGAGCAAGGACTCGACTTGTTGCTCCCTAAGAAGTACTTGCTGTTAACTTCCCCTTTCTGTGACTTTTGGGTGTTTTTAATTGCAATATAAGATTCTAATCCTTTCGTTATTTGGGATTTTTTTCTCTCCTCCATAATCTCGCAGCTTTTCACAGAGACCACACTGATTGCATGTTATTGCTTTGACCCAGACAGATTTTCTGAAAGCTCATTTAGGGGAAAATGTTCACATTCTTTAGTTTGCCTTGATCCTTATAAGCCCTGCCAAGTTGTAAACATGAACCGTCTAAATTCATGCAAATGTGACATTAACTGTCTTGTTAAGAAAAGAAATGGGCCTCGATAGTTTTCTTAAGCATGCTTCATCCAACCTTCAGTTTTTCTTTTAATTTATTGATATTGTTTTTTATTATTTTTGGATATGTGTTGATGAATTTTAAAATGAGATGAATATTTTTTCTTGCCGGAGGTTTTAATTTTTAAACATGTAAGTGTTGTTTGTTATTACTCATCATTCATTTTCTTCTTTAGTCAAAATATTAGGGTGGAAAAACAAGCCAAATACTTAAATCATTAAAGCTACAGAGAAAAAAAGTTTCTCCTCATTTATATAATGTGATTATCAAAGTAAAATGCATAACATAAAGAACAATTATAAATATAAATGTTGAAATTAAAAAATATATAATAAAGAAACCATATAAAAAAAATATAAAAAAAACTGTTAATAAATATAATCACATAGTTGGGTAGCACAATCTACTAGGAAGCATGTTTTTGGACAGTGGAAGGAATGGGCAACTACATGTCATAGTTATTTACAAAACAATTAACTTAACCTTTAACTCATTTTAGACTTTTGTGTCCTTATTGTAAACAAAGTAAAATAAATGCATTAAATAAAATAGAAGTGGTTTCTATAATTACCATTTGCATCAAATCACAATCTTAATCTTTGAATCATTTTAGACAGTCTTTTTGCGACTTTAATTTAAAGTCCCAAAAAAACTAATAAAATAATAAATAAATAAATATTTATAGCTAACCTTTTTAAATAGTTAGATACAATATACAATGAGGCTTATTATCAATGATTGTTGTTCCATTGAATGTGCTTTACTATAGAATTTTGTTTTAAATCATATCACGACTTTAATCCATGTAGTTAACCTTAAATATGACAAAAATTTGTCTTTTTATCATTCAGATAAAACAAAGATGATTTGAGAGTCAAGTGCAAAACTTGTGCTGTGATATAGATATATATATCTATATCTATATTTATAGATATATCTATATCTATCTCTATATATATCTATATGATGCATACAGGAATTGTTCTTACAATGCACAAACCAATAGCAGTTTCATCCTTTGTCACTGGCTGAGATTATGTGGTAAACACCGGTTAAAGAAGAAGCTTTGCAAGATTGAGAACTCTGAAGCTTGTGCCTGGGAGCCGAAATGGGGCGTGACGCATTGGATACCCCGGTACATTGAGGCGCAAAGCTTTTACAGTCTCCCTTGAAACCCAAAAATGAGCCACCACTGGCAGGCAGCCTGTCATGGATTCAGGTTGAGACAGGAGCATCCTTCGTGTAAAAAGCCAATGCAGAGCCGACACAGTTGGGGGGAGAAGGGGGGTGTTGCAAATGGCTCTGAAGTCTGCAGGCTTAAAAGTGTTGATAACTGTGGATTAGCTCTGCCTTCTCCCTTAGGCGGCTTGACAGCAGTGTGGTCTCTGTCTCTTCAACCTTCCCTCCCTGTGTTTGTGCCAAATACAAAGAAGCACAGATGTGTACAAAAAAGCAAGTAGTGATGTTTTCTATTTGAGAGCAAGAAAAATCAGTTTGCGCTGAAGGCAACTTCAGCTACTTCAACAGATGGTAATCTATCCTGTAGTTATTTAAACAGCTTTATGTAGTTTTTTATCTGTTTGATCCTTGTTTTATCCTTACCACAGACAGCTATTTCGCAAGAATAATACATGCAAAATGTCTGTTGCCCACAACTTGTGTATTTGTTCAGAGACTTTAGGTTGTTAGATTCATTCAATTGATATTTTGCAGATTACCACAATGAATACTATTAACAACTGACACTTCAGAGCAATAGTTTTGTCAGTTTAGACATCAATTTCCAAGTCTTGCCACAAATTCTTTATTGAATAAAAATATGGACTTTGACTGGGCCATTTTAGCATGAATATGCTTTGATCTGAACCATAACATTGGAACTTTGGCTGCATGTTTAGGGTCACTGACCTGCTTGAAGGTGAAACTTCACCCCAATCTCAAGTCTTTTGCAGGTGTTCTTCCAGGATTATTCAGCTCCATCCAACTCCCCATAAACTCTGACCAGCTTCTATGTCCCCGACAAAGTAAAGCATTCCTACATTCGCCCAAGTATGTTTTACAGCTTTTAACAGGGTTTCTTCCAGGATTGTCCTGTATTTGCGTGTCTGTTGGTCTTTTACACTAAATCCTAATAAAGTACATTAAAGTATGTCATTGCAATTATGGAAAAAAACATACCTTGTTAAGGCACTTTACCTTTCAGGATACCACAACTTATTCCACTGACCCAAACAAGCACTGTAGGTTAATTTTTGACTCTAAATTGGTCTTGGGTTTGTGTGAACGACTTTGTCCTGGCTGGAACCCTCCTGCAGCCATTCCACGCCCCTCAACTGGATTAAGTGGGCTCTTAAAACCTATTTTTTGGGATTATCTAAAGAATTTACTGGCGTGTCAATATCTTTGGCCCAAATGTAGAAATCATTTAGGTAAAGTAAGAGTTTTGAAGAGGAAAACAAAACATTGTGACCCAGCACATAAAAATAAGAAATATAAGTTCAGTTTCCCTACTTTGTGTCATGATTGATTGTACCTATGCTCGAATGCTTTTGGGTGTGAGTTTGGAGTTGTTCGGTTAAATCACACGGCTCAGCTTGTGTACCTCCAGCAAAGAGAAGAAACCCTAATGATCATGCACATTATAAACAACTTAATTTTCATTAAGCCACTTCACGCTTTATGGTGAATTGATTTTATATGATCCTATGATTGATATTACCAGCTGAGTACTTAAGAGGAGAGGAGGGACAACATTAACTACTTAGTAAAGAAATAGTAAAGAAATATCCAGATTCTGAGCCAGCAAGGGAAGTAAGGTACATGTATCCAAGCATAAATGATTTTATGTACCAATGCAATAGTTGCAGCAGCCTTCTTTTTTATTGGTGTTTATAAAGCTTTTATATGCTGACTCAGGTTTTTGGCCAATTCTGATTTGGCTTTATAGTGCATTTTTTCCCAATTTGATTCTTTCTCACTAAGCTAACATCTTCACTCTAGATAGATCTTGTAATTAGTTTCCTTACCAACATCTGTTATAATGGCTGTAATGAACTTATTACATAGAAATATTCAACGTTTGAAATAGGTATGGGAGTGTATGAGTGTCATATAACAAACTTAAGTAAATGCACCATGGTTTCACAAAGATTTCAAACAAAAATGTGTAAGATGATGTTTTTGGTTTTATTTAAAACTGAAAAACAATTATTCCTACTAAATTCCTCATTAATTAATCCAGCTAACACATTGCCTAGTTTAAGTTACCTTAACTGCTAACAGCTTGTAGCGTGCTAACTGTAATTTTTGAATATTGTTACATTTAACAAATGTGATGTGTCGAGGTGTTTAAAGAGAACACACATAATTGACACATTTACTTAAGTTGTAGGTAGTTTTCAAAGACGTGTCAATACTCCTGAATAGAACAGGTTAAAACATTATCTTTGGTCGCTACCCCTTGGAACATCGGCAACCAATCACACACTGCCTGTGCAAGTGAATAGAAAATAATGGGAATGTATTGTTTAGCTTCTGAACTGTGAGTGAACTGAGTGTTTGTATTTATCACAACAGGAAATATTTTCCATATTTTATTGAATGAATTTATCTTTAAAGTAAACCAGGAAAAAGTGAATTAGTCTTCTTTTATCCAGCAGACTAGCGGCATGCAATGTTGGGACCCAAAGCCATGGATTTCAACAGTAAAACTCCGGTACACACTTTTCTGAAGTTTTCAAAATAAATTGCATTTAACCGACTTAACAGCGGAGTTCTCATGATGCCACTGGCTGTATAAAAGCACCCCCTTTCTAATGGCCCGATCTCTCCACACCGGTTGACCATCGGGACAGGAGCAGAACAGCGCGCTAATGTCTTTTGCTGGCAAAAAGACATAAACTCCTCAAAAAAGGGAAACCCAAAGAGTTTTCATAATGCCAAATTTTAAGTATGACTGAAAAACTGTTTGTGTGCCCAGTATTCATTCAAAAAACGTGAATTTAAGGTACAACCGCCTGGCTTGACTCTCTCCAGGCCTGCTAAAGCAACGGTCTCAAGAGAATTCACTGCAGAGACGCCGTCCTTACAAGCCGAGTGAATCGGTTTTCCTTGCCTGAGAGGAGGACAAACAACGGCCCCCCATCACCGTGGTTGGGTAATGAACATTTGGTTGGGGGACAGAACGAGCCGTTTTTGCAAGCCACAGCGCCCAAAAGCTACCGGGTTTAGCTGAAAGCTAACCCACTTGTTGACTGTGGACGTTTCTTCAAACTTCGCCCCTTGGACAACATTTCCTCACCATGGTCAGAGGTTAGGGTGGGCAGAATAACATTTTGGGGATGAAATTGATCTAAAACCTTTTTTCATTTTATGAAGTTTTTTTGTGTGAAAAACTCCCTATCTTTAGTGCTAGCAGGCTATCGGCAGCACACCGGCCCTGTTTGGGGTTTTTTTTTTTGGGGGTTTTTAAAAGTTAAGACAAACTTTTTTAAAAAAGGGTGTTTTTTAAACAGAAGGTTGATCATAACGCGCCTCCGCACTTTTTGCATTTTAAAACCCCTTTTTTTGACCCTGGAAAATTTAAAGGTATGTGTTTGATTCTGGTGCCAAGCTATCAGCCCCCTTTGTTAGCTTAACTGCTAACAGCTTAAGAAAAAGTGCTTGCTACTAAAGGTTTTTAAAAGAAAGGTTGTTTTTTTTAAACCCGGGTGAATAATTGTCCTAAACATCATTTACTAAATTTGAAAACTAAAAAACACCATTAAGCCCATTTCTCCAGAAAGTTTGGGGCTCTTTTTCCAAATACTCCTTTAAAAAATTTTTCCTTTAAATATTATTTTAATAAAAAAAAGGAAAAAAAGGGGGACCCTTTGAGAATTAATCATCCAGAAGGTTGGTTTTATTCAGCAGATCATTCTTTTAAAACATTATTTTATTAAAAAAAATTTTTTTATCCGATCTTGCATTGTGAATGGTCGTCTAAACGTTTTTGCTGATTACTCCCTAAGTTGGGTTTCCCAAGACTAATTTAAACCCCCTTTTTCCAGATTCTTCAAGATAATCCTTGGTCCCAAAACATAAATAACATTGCATGGTAATGTTGCATCATTCTTTTGGTCATGGTTTTCAATCATTTTTAATCACTTGTTATATTGTACATAGCCCATTAGTCTTCCCCTATTCTTTAATTCTGCTTGGTAGTTTAGGTTTGAATTTTTTTTAGCCATAGTAAAGAGTTTTTTTTGATTGAAATATTTTGGTTTTTGAGTTGACTTATTCTTGTTAATAAATTTTTGTATTTTTAAGAAATTGTGTGAATTCATTTTTCCATGTGTGTAAAAATTTTTATGCTGTTCAATAATGTCAGAGCTTGGCTCACACCTTTCTATTGTGTCCTAATACCATCGCCTTACTGGGCTGGTATTCACAGGTCAACCCTTAACAAACCAAAACATTATTTGATAAAATATTAAAACATTAATACTGAATATTAAATAATATTGTCAGATTAATATTCCCAACAGCAACAACAGGTACTCTCTGTCTCATTCTGCTGGAGAAAACTCCCAATTCCATCTTTTTTCTCTGGCATCTCATTAGTGGCTTTGAACTGTAAGATTGAAAGAAATTGTTTTGAAACTATGACTTTTTAAAACCTTGGAATAACTTGATACTGGTAACAGGGTTATGATTAATTTGGAATGATATAATCTTCCTGTTATAGTTTTATAGCCAGAGCAAGCTAGATGTTAGGTCTGTTAAACTACGTGTACTGTAACTGTTTTCAGAGTGGTATGTCTGTGATGCAAAAGTCTAAATTTATTCCCTCTCAGCTGGAGGACTGACTAACCTGGTGACACCCTATTCTCAACAAGCAGTTTACGGAGCTGTGTTTGGACCCCCTCCTCTTCATCCTGCAGCGATTACGCCATGCAGTGCCTATTTCGCAGGGAAGAAGGGACGCGAGAGGTAAATATTCTTTGGCATTTGACAAAACCATGCACGCAGGCAAACATGTGCGCAACAGAGAGATGGATCACAACCCCCGCCGCTGTCATCGAATTAATTCATTTTGGATTTCACAAATATGACCTGTGATTGCTGGTTGTCAGCAGGGGTATGGGGTGCGGGGGTGGGTCAGTCAGAGGCTGATACATGAAATGATTGGGAGAGTGCAGCGTGTTCCCATTATCTTGTCCCTTGCATTGTAATTATCACTCCTGCTCTTTCTGCACCACTGCTCCCATCTCTCTTTGCCATTGTAATTGTGATTGACTGGTGTGGCGGCCAAAACAGAGCAGCCTGAAAAGGCATCAGACCCACATCTCATAACTGCCCCGCCATTTGATCTCCTGCTTCACACTGACTGCTCCTCTGCGTCGTCTCCGTCCCTCTCGTATTTTTTCAGGTTGAGGGGAAGTGGCAGCTCGATGATAAGAAATCACGCTTGTAGCGGTGTGCGGATTCGACATGCCAATGGGATTTTATTCAGTGTTGTCCTATTCAGTGTGACTGAATATAATTACAGTTTATGTTCAACCCAAGCATGAACTGATAATACATGCTTTCAGTAGTGCCGAGCACTGCTCAAACATTAGGGACATATAGTAGCTTCAGTCGCTGCCAAACTAGTCATAAAAAGAGAAGAAATTATACATGCATGTGAGTGTAAATATATTTGAAAATAATGAAACGCTGGTTTATTTCAGTAAATTGACTTAAAAAGTGAAACTTATATCACACAAAGTTCATTTTTATGTTTCATGGTTACAGCTAATAAAAACTCAGAATTCAGCTTTCCAGAAGATTTTAATATTACATAAGTCCAGTAATACAAAGGATTTTCATTGCAGGGAATAATAAGATAGACTTTATTGATCTCACAATGGAGAAAACAACTTGTTACAACCGCTCTTAGTTTCACACATGTAGGGTGCAGGTAGTTAAAAAAATCTGCAATCCAAGAAGAACAAGGTAGATATGCAAAAACAAGTAGTAATAATAATAGAATAAAATAAATTTGCTAATGTACAGAAAAAAGTAAAGGTCATTTACACTAAAGTGACAAAGATTTGCAGGGTTTAAAAATACAGGGTTTTTTTGGGGAAATGTTGTTTTTTGGTGGAAAATTAAAAAACAGTCGGAAAAGCGGTTGGGGTGAAAGGGCCTCGGTAAAAAACTTCTTCCTGCACGAGGGGGCCCCCTGATGGATGTGAGCCTGGGTAAAAATCCTCTTCTCACCCCTCACCTCCACAGACAAGTGGGGAGCCGAGGACAAAAGGGGCCCCCCTAACCATTTTTGTTTTTTGTCACTTTTGGCCCGCTCTGTCCTGCCTGGGGGCCAGGGGACAACCCGGTAGAGGATTTGGGGAAGGGGTACCACAGGTCATAAAAAATCCTGAGCAAAGGCCTGCACATTTCCCTAGGGGCCCCAGTTTTTCCCCAAAAGGTGGGGCGGGCCCCTGGCTTCTTGTACCAAGGGGGGTTTTGGGGTTATGGGACCCTTCCCCGTTTTTTTTTTGAGATGAACACCCCGGGACCCTTAAAAAATGTCCCAAATTTTCTCATTTTCTTCACCCTGGTTCTCACTGGGGGGGTGAGGGGGGTTTCCCTTTTCCTGAAGCGATCAAACCCCTTTTCTTCGTCTTACGGTTTTCAAGCGAGGGGGTTTTCGGGTCAACCAGTCCACAAAGTCCATGAAGACTTTACCGGGACTCTAAGGGTTTATTTCCCCCCCACTGGGGGTTGACGGGGAACTTTTGGGGGGGGGGGGGATCAGCTGTCCATGTTGTTGGTGGAGTCCGTGGTGTAAAGGGTAAAAGGAAATGGTGACAGGAATCTTATGACAAGCATGAGGAAGACTGCTGACTTGAAAGTTGTCCAGCACAGTCACCCTCCACAAAGTTTGGGGGAAACTACCCAAAAAATAAACGCTAAAGAAACCCGGGGTGTTTTTATATAGGTGGTATTAGTTTTAAAAAGAAAGGAAAAAATGTGGTAGAAAAGGGTGCATGAATAAAGAGTTTGGGGAGATGCATAAGCTTGGACTGAATCAGTGCTTCAAGAAGCACCACACATAGACTTATCCAGGACACTAACTACAACTGTATTCCTTGTATTAAGCGACTCTTGAAGCAGAGACAACGTAAGATGCATCTTTCGTGGAAAAAGGAGAGAAAGTACTTGTTTAAATGAAAGTAAATTTTGAATTTTATTTACAACTCAAGGTCCCACAGTCTGGAGCAAGAGTGGAGAGGTACATTATCCAATTTGCTTAAGGTTCAATGCATTTTGTTTTCTGAAGACCAAAGTCAGTGGAGCCCTCTACCAGGAAATTTAAGAGCACTCAATTGACCTTTCGCAAAAGCCCCGCCCCCTTAGTTACTGTTAATACGCCTCAAGCTTTCTGTAGCCGACGGAGTGTTTGGCATGTCATGACAGGGATAGCTTTTATACCAGTGTGTGTTAGTCACTTGTTTTGGGGGCAATACTTGGGCGATACCCCAATCGAGGCAAAAGTGGGTTACAATAGCCGTGGGGGGGTTATATTCAAAAAATTACAATACGTAATGAAGGGGACACAAAAATTCTCGAGGCTAAAGCATACTTTTCAAGCAAATCGGGGGGAAAAAACCCATGACCTCTACCTCAAATGCAGCCAGCACACCCTTTTGGACAAGTCCTGCTCCTGTACTGCAGGGTAAGTTCTCTTTTTTTTTGTTATTTTTAAGTAATGTATTAGTCAAATATGACAGTTACCCTAGGTTTTTCTGCTAGCTTAAACTTTCAACAGTGGCTAGCTTGTTACTCCAGGTTCATGGATATAGCTAAGGTTATATGTCAAAAATCATGTGCGTTTCTATGAGCAGCTATGTACATTATTGCAAAAGCATTAAAAAGTGGTTATGTTACTGTTGTCTTAAAAAGGTCACCAGGTTTTTTTTTTCTCATATTGTGGGTTATGCACACTGTGGACCCTGTGGCCATGCCAGAAATGCTGACATCTCCCGCACAAGCCAGCCCCAGCAGTGGCACAAAGCTAGGGGGAAAAAGATTTATGGACAACCTGTAAGCAGTGTGGTGTAAGCCAAGCCAGTCCACCAGCAAGCGGAAACCCATCATGTTCCAGTTTCATCCACAATAAGTATGTTTTTTTTTTTTTCTTATTCACATATCCTTCCAGCAACATTTTGTCTGTCACACTTTTTCAGAATGTATTCCTGTGCACCGTGGTGACATCAAAAGCAATACTCACTTGTGAATGGTATTGTAATAGGAAAGAGTTAGGGACAGGAGATTGTTAATCTACTGAGGAGATGTCAGATGCACCATAAGCTACATTACAGATGCCCTCTGCGCCAGAGGTCAAAGTTGGAGTCTGGAAGTATGCTGTGGGTGTGGGTCTAGGTCACCAGGTGAGATGAAGCAGAGAACATTTGAGCAAGCCAGTCATAAAAATATTTTTCCCCTCAGGTTTGTTGATGTTTCATGAAAATTGGATTTTATATATTCTTACAAGGTGCCTATGTGATTAAAAAAAGAGAAAAAGAATCATCATATAGTATCCAGCAATCTTTATTTCCATAGCACCTTCCATAGCTTATGTCAACAGAAAGCTTAACAGTGGTGAGTAAAAATGACAGGTTCAAGTGTAAGTAATGTGATGTAATAATTGATGCTACTACTGCCCCTTAAGTATGTGTGGCTGGAAGTTTGAAAGCATGCTCACCACATACCAGATGTGATTTATGATTCCTAATCTTGTATTAGGAACTTTGTCTGACACGATCTTAAACTTTTTTTATTTAGCAATAGCCTCTCTACATGCACCTGTGCTCCTGCTGGCATTTGCCTCCTGGAACCGTGAAAATGGTGGCAGTTTAACTGCAGTCCGACTGCTCGCATTTCATCCTCAATCAAAAAAACCCTTATCAGCCATTATGTCCATCCCCCCTTTGCCAATAACCATTGTCTATAAGTGTCTGCTAGCAGTGGGTTTTGTTCCACACTGTCTGACTATCTCCTTGGTCAGACATGGATCCTGTGAAGGGCAGATGAAAAAATGACAGCACCTCAGGGGTCACAGGCAAATAGTGATTTTAGGGTGTTAGTGATTTTGTAATTTGAAAAGCTCTGGCTTTGTAACACCAGTGACGTTGGCCTTTCTATTTTCAGCTCTGTGCAATCCAGTATTGCAAATGTGGATGGGTTGTCTGCTTTGTAGATTTCTGGCATATGTTGCATAATGACATTTCTGTGAGGCCAAATTGGTAATTCACCTAATACATCAAACATGTAGTGAATCCAGGAATTGAAAATATTACTTGCTGTTTGCATCTGTATATTAAATCTAAAGGCAAGGCTAAGTCTTCATTGTTGCGGAGTTTCATTAAAACAAACAGCAGCTGGCTACGAAGGGCCATCTCAGCAACTTCCCAATCATTGCGTTTGTATGTTAGGGGTATTTTTACTTGAGCAGTGTATGGATCATTTGGGATGCCAACTATTGTGCACAGTTGGGTGAATTGGTTCATATGTAAAGCCTGTACTGTATTCCAGCATTTTGGGGATTTTACTGCTTTCAAGGAGTTCAGGTGTCAGACTTTTCTTTTTGAGTGTGTCAGTTTTTGCCTTAAGGCTTTCTATTTCAGTTTCTTTTATGTCAATTTCATGTTGTTGTTTTCATCCAGGTAGTGGGGGTTGCTCTGGACTCTCTGTAGAAAATAAAAGTTTGCATAATGATATTCATTTATCTCTCACTTTTTACAGATGCCACTTATTAGCCAAATTGACCCTGGAGCAGCTCCTGTCAGTCCACACAGATGACTTTCCCAAAAAATTTCCTCTGCCATGCCAACCATCAGCTTCTGCACAGTTCTTAATGAAAGTGCCATGCAGCATTACACAGAACTGAGCATTTTCATTGACTGATTCTATAGCTCTGGAAAGACCACCAGAGAACCCGAGCACAAACAATTTTGTGGTTCAATGGAGGTCTGCCGAATTACATCAACATCTTTTAAAAAATCTGCTCTAGAAGAAGCGACCATGTAAAACTTGCTAACAAGCTTAAAGAGCGGCGCATCAGTACACAACAAAGGTCATGTAGAGGGGTAGAAACAAGAGCACATAGCAGCCATACATTACACCAGGCTAGGGCTAATAGGTAATCCAAGTGTATCCATGTGTTTTTGTTGTAAATCCCAATGCCCCACATCTTGGTACATCACCTGACCATAAAGTGATAGAGAGGGGAGGGAGTGAAAGCCCAAACTATGGGCTTTTAGAAATTAAGTTCCCTTCTAAGAACAGCTTCACAGAGTGCCCCTAGCTTTTACAAGAAGGCAGATGGTACCTATAAATTAAAAGAGTGTCATGCCCACCATTACCAAATAATGGGGCAGCTTGGGCTCACAGGTATGTCATGGTATGATTTCTTTGTTAAATGTGAAGAGGACTACTACCTAGAAAGAATACACTTTGATGTTGCAAAATGGAACAAATGAAAAGCAAGCTTGATGTATTTTTCTTTGACTACTATGTAACATGCCAGTGAGATAAATCAGTTGGGCAGGCTTATACTCATTTTAAAACGGTACTAATTAATATTATACATATCACTCACCACAGTCATCAATGTGCTGTTGAGTCTCTTCAGCATCATCAGTGCAGGAGCTGGAAGCATTCAGCTCAGCCAAACCATACACATTTTGTCCATGATTATTATTTATTTAACTTGCGAGTTGGCAAACATGTTCTTATTTACAGTGCCTTAAGTGCAATAAACAAGCATTCAATCACCATACAGTATTTATTCATTGCCTATATACCAGTTGCTCTTCAAAGTGGTGTAATGATAAGTGCTCATTCTACCTAACTGGCTAGTGCAACCCTTTTTTCAAATAAAATATTAGCATGTAGGCCTACCAATGTTTGGGTGGCTTTCGACAGGCTCCGAGCTGCTCCCTAGTGTGGTTCAGCACTTTTACAGCAACTACAGGGTTGGGATACTCAGGGGTGGGCTTTCCATTCACGAAATGTTAAATGAAAGATTAAAACAAAATGATTTCAAGTTGCTTGTTAGGAGGCTAACATTATGTTAGTTAGCTAATAACGTTTATGCATTTAAACTGACAAAACATAACGTTAGGGTTACCAGCATTGAGGGCCAACACGACAGTGAACATCTACTTAGACATTTACCAAAGTTAGGTAATGGACTTACTAAACTTAAGCAGGTAATCTTCCGGCAACAATATCCTAAATAATACACAATAATAACGAATATTTTTCATAACCTTGATATTATCACCTCTAGAGCGGGATAATACTTTCCTTACCTTTGAGCAGACGTAAGTATGCTTGTTAATTTTCGAGACATTCAGCTGGGAATGAGGCCTTCCACACCGTTTTATCCATTGTAGGCACCGCTCCAATTGTGTTTTCGGCTTTGGGAAGGGAAAAAACACGACTCCCCCAGACAAACTCTTGGGATACCTACTGTCTGATTTACACAAACCATAGGCGCATCGCTTCACCATCTTTGGGAATGTCGGACCTACAGGGGTTGGACAATAAAACTGAAACACCTGGTTTTAGACCACAATAATTTATTAGTATGGTGTAGGGCCTCCTTTTGCGGCCAATGCAGCGTCAATTCGTCTTGGGAATGACATATACAAGTCCTCCACAGTGGTCAGAGAGATTTTAAGCCATTCTTCTTGCAGGATAGTAGCCAGGTCACTACGTGATACTGGTGGAGGAAAACGTTTCCTGACTCGCTCCTCCAAAACACCCCAAAGTGGCTCAATAATATTTAGATCTGGTGACTGTGCAGGCCATGGGAGATGTTCAACTTCACTTTCAAGTTTATCAAACCAATCTTTCACCAGTTTTGCTGTGTGTATTGGTGCATTGTCATCCTGATACACGGCATCGCCGTCAGGATACAATGTTTGAACCACTGGATGCACATGGTCCTCAAGAATGGTTCGGTAGTCCTTGGCCCATCTAGCACAAGTATTGGGCCAAGGGAATGCCATGATACGGCAGCCCAAACCATCACTGATCCACCCCCCATGCTTCACTCTGAGCATGCAACAGTGTGGGTGGAACGCTTCTTTGGGGCTTCTCCACACCGTAACTTCCCGGATGTGGGGAAAACAGTAAAGGTGGACTCAATCAGAGAACAATACATGTTTCACATTGTCCACAGCCAAGATTTGCGCTCCTTGCACCATTGAAACCGACGTTTGGCATTGGCATGGGTGACCAAAAGGTTTGGCTATAGCAGCCCGGCCGTGTATATTGACCCTGTGGAGCTCCCGACGGACAGTTCTGGTGGAAACAGGAGAGTTGAGGTGTACATTTAATTCTGCCGTGATTTGGGCAGCCGTGGTTTTATGTTTTTTGGATACAATCCGGGTTAGCACCCGAACTCCCCTTTCAGACAGCTTCCTCTTGCGTCCACAGTTAATCCTGTTGGATGTGGTTCATCCTTCTTGGTGGTATGCTGACAGTACCCTGGATACCTTGGCTCTTGATACATCACAAGACTTGCTGTCTTGGTCACAGATGCGCCAGCAAGACGCGCACCAACAATTTGTCCTCTTTTGAACTCTGGTATGTCACCCATAATGTTGTGTGCATTTCAATATTTTGAGCAAAACTGTGCTCTTACCCTGCTAATTGAACCTTCACACTCTGCTCTTACTGGTGCAATGTGCAATCAATGAAGACTGGCTACCAGGCTGGTTCAATTTAGCCATGAAACCTCCCACACTAAAATGACAGGTGTTTCAGTTTCATTGTCCAAGCCCTACACATAATCTATGAAGCATTATCAAAAGGAAGATGAGAGACACCAGACTCAACAATGAAGATAAGCTGAAGGCTGTTATTGAAGCAACCTGGGCTTCATTAACTGCTTATTACCTGAATTTATTTACAAATGTTTAAAATATATATATCAGTTTTTGCTGAGCACATACAATAGAAATAAATCAGTGTATTTATTGAACAAATACAGGAAATTAGTCATAATTCTGCATGACTGGCTGCTAAATTGCAGCAAAGGGCTTCCAATACATGCCTTAGTAAGTCTGAAGTAGTCATCAACCTGCATTAATGGAAGACGTTTGGCACCTTGGCTGCATTCAGCCTGGAAGGGATTTGAGGGGTGAGCTACTTCATGTGGCAGTAATTCATACAAAAGCACCCCGACCAAGTAAAAACTGTACATACTCTGCAGTACATGAGCATAGCTTCTTGAAGGTGCATTTTTGCCTTCCACTGAATCTTCCATGAATGAGCTTGGATACAACACTCTGTGAACAGCCAGCTTCTTGGGCAATTACCTTTTTTTCTTACCCTGCTTGTGGAAGGTGACGGTGACTTTCTGCTGGACAACTGTATAGTCCACAGTCATGGCCAACACAATCATAGGGAACATGATTTTAATGGCCATACATAACATTTCTGTATTAAAAATCCTTTTCTTTATGGGTCTTATGCGATATTTTCTTTTTTGAGAAACTGAATTTTGTAGTTTCATTAGCTATAAGCCAAGATAATCCAAATTAGCTCAAATAAGGACTTGAAATACATCACGCTGTGTCATTAGTTTTACCTTTTGAAAATATTTACCAAAATAATTAACTTTTCTGATGATATCTTAATTTCTGAGATTAATTACTGAGATTCACCTGTAAACTTTCTCAAGATCTGAAAGTCATCTTAGTAGTGCGGAAACAAACAAGTCAAACATTTCCATACAAGTCTCCTTGGGGCATTGAAATGCCAGAGTGTTGCTCTGCGACATGTCTGAATGATACACCTTGTCAGGGAGGGAAGTTCATCAGCAGCCACTGAGAGTTCCATCGATTGAGCTGCCCTGAGCCGCTGCAGGTAATGGATTGGATTTATTCCTCTTTGGATAAGGCCCTCGCACACGTGTAGAAATGCACGCATGCAGTGACGGCATACAAATTGTACATGCTCTTTGTGCATGTGCATAGGTTTTTCACTGGACGCACAACCTCTGCGGATGCATATCGTAATGTTTGGCTACACTGCTCACGCCAACCTGTCTGAAAACCTGTGACATTGTGCAGACGTTTTGACAGCTGGAATCAGATGCTGTGATTTATTGTCAGCAGCTGCATGGACAGGAAGGGGAAAAAACAAGACAAGGAAGTAGTAGTTTGACAAATGTCCTGATATATATCAGACATCTGTCTGTGCTTATTTTAGCAGTGAGAGATGAGTATCATCAAATCCTTATTTCTGAGGAGGAAAGGGGATCAAATTTGATGGAAGATGTCTTTCTTGTTGAAGAATCGCAGCAGCTTAACAGTTGTGTATTTTTCACCGAATGTTCATTGTGGTCTAGCTTTCACAAACAGATATTATGTAAATCCTTATCAGTAAATCATTCGGACAACATTTCAAGCACCATTACAGTGACAGCGATAAACAGATTGCAAGATCCAAAAGACTCGGTTAAAGCGGGGCTTTGCTCGCTTCTCAAAATGTTTGAGGCAATGCATCATGATCGTGCGTCTTACAAAAGATGTGCTAAAAGTTAATTAGACTAATCTCTTTGCTAGAATTACTACCTATGATGGCTGTAATATATGAACTGTGATATCATGTGTGCGTGCATATGCAAAAAAGGCAACATCTAAATGTGTGTGTTAGTTTGATGCCTGAAAAAATACTTTTAGAGTAGTATGAGTAGATTTATGTAGTGCCTTGCTAAAGTATTCACACTCTTTGAACATTTTCACAGTTTGACACCATGAAACCACAAACTTTAATTAATCTGAGTGGAATTTAAAGTGTTTAAGAAAATATCCCAAAATAAAACCAAGTGCAAGCATGTGCCTCAAGAAGTTGCCCAATTACTAAACAGAGACTACATGTGTGTAATTTAATTTCAGTATAAATCCAGCCATTCTGTTAGAGAACATTAGTGAACAAAGAGAACCATGAAGGCCAAGGAGCACAGCAGATAGGTCAGGGATGAAGTTGTAGAAAAGTTTAAACCAGTCAATATCTTACAGAGCACTTATCAATCCATCGTCTGTAAATGGAAGGAGTATGGCACAAGTGCAAACCTAATAAGACACTGTCTTCTAAATAGATTGACAGCGTGGACAAGGAGAGCATTTATCAAAGAGGCAACCAAGAGGCCCAAGGTGGAGGTGCACAGATCCACAGGCCAAGTGAGAGATTCCGATAAAACAGCTATTAGTCTTGGATTCTACAAATCTTCTCTGGTCAGATCAGTGCAAAATAAACTTTCTGGCCTTTGTGGAAATCGTTATGTATGGTGGAAACATTATGGTGGCAGCATCATGCTGAGGGGATGCTATTCTTCATCAGAGACACGAAAGCTGGAAGCTACACATACAGGGCAATCCCAGAAGAAACCTGTAACACGCTGCAAAAGACTTGAGACTAGCGTAGAGGTTCATGTTCGAGCAGGACAATGACCCTAAACATACAACCAGAGCTACAATGGAATGGTTTAGATCAAAGATTATTCATCTGTCAGAGAGGTCTATAGTCAATGTCCAGACCTAAATTCAATTGAAAATCTGTGGTAAGACTTGTTAACAGACACTCTCCATCTAATCTGACTGAGCCTGAGAATTTTTGCAAAGAAAAATTCACTCAAGTATTGAGTCACAGGGCATGTTTAATATTTTTATTTGTTAAAGAACTTTAAAACACTGTTAAAATTCCCATCTCTCCATGCTTATTCACTACTTTGTGCTGGTTTGTCACATAAAATCCCATTAAGAGGCATTGAAGTTTGAAACGAAATGTGGAACAGTTCAAGGGTATGAATACTGACAAGGCAGTGCAATATGAGTTATAGTTAATGAAAAGGAAGAAAAACACCTAAATAAAGATAAAATGTACAGCCCTGTTAGCTTATTGATGCATTTTAAATGACTGCATTGTGTTTTTCTAAAATACAGATGGTTCTGGTCAAAGTTTTAGTTTGTTCAGAACCTTGATGGCTCCTACTAATGAGTCTTTGTGGCTGAAGCATCTGTCTGGATGTCTAATGCAGCTCACCATGTGGAGAATGTCATTTGCCGTCTGGCCTGTAGCTTTCCTGGAGTCTCTACAGGCAGGGTTGACGTCATAATTAGGCCACAATCAAAACATCCTGAGGTTCGTCTGTCTTTTTGCTGAAAAAGACCTATCGACATAGCCATTTCTTTAAAGAAATTGAGGTAGTACTTTACTCAGAGGGAGAAAGAACTGTACTAAAGGATCAGAAATGATTGTGATTGTTGCACAAATATTGCATTTAATGTTCAAAGGAATGGTTACAGAACAGAGATTTTATGGGTACACTCAAGTTTCTGTTAGAGCTGCAGGGTGCCCATTTGTGTAACAGTTTAATTTCATCCTCAATAATCCTAAAGTGCATTATGTAAAATAGTTGGGGCTGAAATGAAATGTTCCGGTCTTTAAAAAAAAGGAGAGAAAAAATCAAGCTAGGAGTAAGGCGATGAAACTTGATAATCCTGCAATTTGCGACTTTCTCTGGTACACATACAGACTTCAAACTTTTACAGTCAAGGGCTCTTCAGGCACCTTTTTACTCTATGGAAAGAAAAAACCCCACAAGCGAATACAGGCAAATCAGCATAAAAGCTAATGAAGCACCCACGTACCCGCTGTTGCGAGGTAATGAGTGTACTTAGCTCTAAGGGAAAGGACATCTCCAACGGATTTTCAGTATGTGCCCACTTCCCCAAGTGCTTAATCATGGTGCTTGATTATGAGCAGCCATTAGAATCCTGTGTGTCATCCACACTCGTACACTGCAAGGAATTATGGTGTGCTTGATTGAATTTAACATTCTTTGCCCCTGGTCTGTAGGAGCTTACCAGAAGATGGTAAAAAAATGAAAAAATAATAAAATAAAAAGCCCACAAAAGCCTCGTTCTACATGTGTATAACTCCGAGCTAGCAGAGCAGCTTTGTTTGCGGGGAACTCCTTAGCAGACATGGAGCACCTCATGTCTTGGAGTTTGACAACATGATCCTTTCACGCTAAGCCAGCTGTGCATTTTCCACAAGTAGGAGCTCTTCAGTTTGTCGGCGTTGCACATATTCAAACTCATTCTTCCTTTAAGATAGGAATAGCAGCTGAAGAAGTGATCTGTGTACATAGGACACTTGTAGATGAATTGGAAAATAGGATAATGCGTAGGATGTCAAAACAATTCTACTTTCTAATCTCTAATCTAATCTATACAAATGATTCAAATTTTGTGGAAGCTTCTCTAATGCTTATGTAAATGTAAAATACCTCTTTAGTTTGCCACCAATAAGGAGTTTGAAAGCAGATGCCAACATTAGCATAATTAATGGTTAACCAGTCTGGTCTCATTGTCCTTTCAAAGTATACATATGTCATGTCTCGCTCTACCACATTCTTTTCTACAGGGTACCATAAAATGTCACCACAGAGATGACCTAAAAATGGCAGAGTTTTTTTCTGTGTTTATATAACGAAGTTTTGGCGGTTTTGCAATCTTTTGATGTATCCAATTTAAACCCCTCTGAGCCTTGAACATCTTTCACAAAGAATATTGAAAATTTCTTTTTGTCATTTTTAATCCATTATCACTTCGGTTTCCTTGCCCGCCTTGTGATCTCTCTCTGTCCCTCTCTCCTCTGTCTCCCTTGTTGTGCTGCCATGTCACCGGGCACACCTGCTTCATCCAGCTGTCAATTACAGCACAGAATTACAGACTGGCACACAATTAGGGAACGCCTCACGCACTGGGCCACGCTGGTAATGAGTTTCCCCAGTCATTGATCAACGTCAAAACCACCCTAGACCAGAGTTTCACAATTAATTTTTCTTTTTTATTGGGTTGGCCGGAGAGCATCTATGCTGACCTGCCTGAGATTTCTCATTGCAACTTTTATACAAAGAAAAATATGTGTGATGCAGTTTTTAGTGTTAATGTTTTGATTTTTTCAAATGGAACTTACAGAAAACTTTTTACATATTTAACATTTTAACAACAGTTTTGACCTCAGAGCAAAAAGTTAAAACCAAAGGATAAAAATAATTGACAATAATTATTGGGAATGCTTGGAGACGAAGGAATAGATTATTTTATTTTTTTTTTTAGCTTAAAAAACATTTAAAACATGTTTACTAGGTATGATGCTTGCATAGTTGTTGCTTTTTGCTGTTTTCTTCAACATGTCTTTAAATTTCTAGCAATGTTTTTCTTGTCCTTTCAGATGTTTTATAATTTTTTTTAATTTTCTATTTTAAAAGAATGCTATTATCACTGTCTTGCTTTTGTATACCTCTAGAGACAATGCAACTACTAAAAGTAGTCCAAGTCAGGAGATTCAGATCTCCCACTCATTGGGGGCAAACTAATTTATCCTCAGACTTTTCTATTCTTTACTAAACTTGAATGTTATTTATGGCAAAAGTACAGTTTCTGTGTGACATTTTGGACATGTGAACTAGTGTTGGGCATCGAGTCTCAAGAATCGATTGGAACTGGGACTAACATTTCGATTCTCCCGGAATCGTTCAGTCGTTTTTAATTTTGTTATAGTTTCGATATCCATTCCACCAACCGGAAGAAGAAGCTGCCAAACACCAACAAAGAAGAATCCACAGGAGTTGTGTGCGCAACCATGAACAGTGTGATGCAGCGATCAAGTGTGTGGCTTAATTTAAATAAATTAAAACGACCAGTTGGCTCAGTGCAACACTTGCAATAAGATTATATCATGCAAAGGATGGTGCATGACAAACATGATTAAACCCCTTCTGGATGGTGCAGAAGTAGCAGCATGGCCCATCTTTAACGCCGCAGAATCAGGTAAGAAAAACAATCTTATCGTCTTCTACCAACATTGAGGCAGCTAACATGTGATACTCGACCTAAAACGGTGAGTCAACTCAAATGAAAATACCCAGATAACATTAGCCCATGTATGTTTTCATAGGCCTGAAATTGTTAACTCTGCTAGTTGACCAGTTCATAACATTTATATTCAAGTTAATATGTTTGATATTTATGTGCTGGCTGAAAATAGCTCTGTAAGAAATTCATAGTAAAGATAATAAAAAGTTAAAATTCATAGAGAAGGTCAGACTATTTCATCCAGAAAGAACTCTGGTTAGCTAGCTGATTTAAATCATGTCAAGTTTTTTGACCCTGACTCTTACAAGAATCGTCATTGAGAATTGCTAGGAACCGGCATCAAGAGGAATTGGAATTATTCAAATTCAAACGATATCCAACCCTAATATGAACACGCTGAACCTAGTAGTGCAAAGTTCATAGTTGATTTAGTTGAGAGACATTGCTATTAGGAAAAGACAGATCTCATGTCTGATAAAATGTTACACTTCTCACACCTTTGTGCCTTTATAAACTCATTCCCAAGCACACAGATGACAAATTTAGAGACAGATTTCATGACAAAGCTGAATGAGAACTTATTGTTATGGTCCTGGAAACATATTTTTTCCAGGACCATTTTCCATTGTAGCTGAGGCTGAGTTCTGGTCTGATGGTGCAGAGGACTTGTGGGCTAAACATGTTAGCCAGCCAGTATCCCACGGCAGGAAAAATGGCCTTGGTAATACTCACAATATTTAGAACTACTTTTACCTGTGAATCAAGCTTTTTCTCATATGAATGCCATTTAAACAAGGGCATGTCCCCCCCTTACCAGTGAGAAGTTGCATGAGTGCCTTAGGATCACTTTCACTAGTTATACAACTATTTACACAGAAGTAGCAAAATCAATGCAGTGTAATAATTCTCATTGACACCAAAGTCAAAAATTTGTGACATGCACTGTTAAAAATCACATGGCAAAAAAGTTTTGTCATGTTAGCCAAAGTATAATACTCGTACTTGTACTCGTACTCGTACTCGTACTCGTCGTCTTCCACTTATCCGGGACCGGGTCGCGGGGGCAGCAGACTGAGCAGAGACACCCAGACGTCCCTCTTCCCAGACACCTCCTCCAGCTCATCCAGGGGGAGCCCAAGGCGTTCCCAGGCCAGCCGAGAGACATAGTCCCTCCAGCGTGTCCTGGGCCGTCCCCTGGGCTTCCTCCCATTGTTTATATAATTAAAATTTTTCTTTGTTACTCTGGTTACAGTTTTGCATAGTTGCATGAGTGCCTTAGGATCACTAAATTTGTCATCTTTGATCAGATGACAAATTTAGAGACAGATTTCATGACAAAGCTGAATGAGAACTTATTGTTATGGTCCTGGAAACATATTTTTTCCAGGACCATTTTCCATTGTAGCTGAGGCTGAGTTCTGGTCTGATGGTGCAGAGGACTTGTGGGCTAAACATGTTAGCCAGCCAGTATCCCACGGCAGGAAAAATGGCCTTGGTAATACTCACAATATTTAGAACTTTGATCAGATGACAAATTTAGAGACAGATTTCATGACAAAGCTGAATGAGAACTTATTGTTATGGTCCTGGAAACATATTTTTTCCAGGACCATTTTCCATTGTAGCTGAGGCTGAGTTCTGGTCTGATGGTGCAGAGGACTTGTGGGCTAAACATGTTAGCCAGCCAGTATCCCACGGCAGGAAAAATGGCCTTGGTAATACTCACAATATTTAGAACTACTTTTACCTGTGAATCAAGCTTTTTCTCATATGAATGCCATTTAAACAAGGGCATGTCCCCCCCTTACCAGTGAGAAGTTGCATGAGTGCCTTAGGATCACTTTCACTAGTTATACAACTATTTACACAGAAGTAGCAAAATCAATGCAGTGTAATAATTCTCATTGACACCAAAGTCAAAAATTTGTGACATGCACTGTTAAAAATCACATGGCAAAAAAGTTTTGTCATGTTAGCCAAAGTATAATACTCGTACTTGTACTCGTACTCGTACTCGTACTCGTCGTCTTCCACTTATCCGGGACCGGGTCGCGGGGGCAGCAGACTGAGCAGAGACACCCAGACGTCCCTCTTCCCAGACACCTCCTCCAGCTCATCCAGGGGGAGCCCAAGGCGTTCCCAGGCCAGCCGAGAGACATAGTCCCTCCAGCGTGTCCTGGGCCGTCCCCTGGGCTTCCTCCCATTGTTTATATAATTAAAATTTTTCTTTGTTACTCTGGTTACAGTTTTGCATAGTTTTAATATGTAAAGTTTTAATATGTAAAATATTGCATTGACATAAAGCTCTTTGTGTGAGATTTGCTTTTTTTGTAAAATAACAGATTTCTTGCAACTGTAAGGACCACTATTATACTATGCTTATATTCCATTTTGCATTAGGACCGTTGATAGTTTCACGTTAAGGTCCATACATCGTTAGTGAAAGGGTTGCAGCAACCGTTTTTTTATATCTGATATTTCTGAAATATCTGTCAGTTTGACAGATCTTGGTTGATTGTATCATGTTTTACTTTTACCAGGTGCCCTGCGATGGACTGGCGACCTGCTCAGGTTGTACCCCGCCTCCCGCCCATAGACTGCTGGAGATAGGCACCAGCTTCTGTAGACCCACTATGGAAGAAGTGGTTGAAAATGACTGACTGACCTTTACCAGGTATAAATCTTAAGACTAATCTTAAGACTAATAACAGGGTTAAGTTTATGTTAAAACTTAACCCTGTCAGTCTTGTTAAGAACCTTAAATGTAGAAAATAAATAAGTAATGAGAATAAAACAGTTTTTTTGTGGTTTTATTTATTTTACTAGTTAAACATGTTAGGTTTTTCCCTCTTGATTTTATTAATTATTCTAGTTGGCCCTCAAACAAACAATATTTTTTTTTTATTTGACCCTCTTAAAACTGAAGTTGAATAGCCCTGGTTTAGATCAAACATGCATGTGTTAGAAGAGCTTATTCAAAGTCCAGATCTAAATCCAAGGTTGACCTGTTTTCCCTGCGATGGACTGGCGACCTGTCCAGGGTGTACCCCGCCTCTCGCCCATAGACTGCTGGAGATAGGCACCAGCTCCCCCGCGACCCACTATGGAATAAACGGTAGAAAATGACTGACTGACTGACTGACTGACTGACCTGTTTTCCATAAAGAATGGACAACATGTTTGTGTTTCTGAATGTGCAAAGCACTATTATTGGGTTACAATACTTTCACAAGGCACTGTATGTTTGCTTTCACCCTGGAGAAAATCTCCATAAGTTTTCTGTCTGTGTATCTTTCCTTGTGCTCTAAAGCTCCTTCGAGTGTTGCTGGAGATTATTTAATAGAGCTCTCATCTGAGTGGGCCTGCATGTACATCTACTTCTCATTATGCAGGTGTCAAGACTTGAGTAGTGGGCTTCTCGGCAAATAGCGCAAGAATGACATTGCTTGTTTGTTTTCTCCCTTAGATGTGAAATGCGCTGAAGCAGGAGGGAATTCGCCAATAGGAGGGTGGAGTGACAAAAAGAGTAAAGAACAAGTTGAGCATAGTCGCACACTGTGTTCAAAGTCACTAGGCACAGGTTTCTGTGACTGATAACCAGTGGTGGATGGGAATTTCCAGGTCACACTTTTCTGAGTCAATGAAATAGCCTAAATGAAAAACGACAGTCTAAAGGTCTGGTTTCACGTTTCTTTCCAATATTCCATCAAGCACTTATTTTGTGCCGTGTCTAGTCTCTTTTTAAACACATTATACAAAATAATATTACTGGATTCCGATTAAAAATGAAGCAAAATGTCAAATATTAAAGTCTGAGAAAAAACGGATTGAGAGCCAGGTGAGATAGAAATCTTCTGGTGAAGACGCGACAGTGAATTAATTTTGGTTCACGGCTCACTAGTGAGGTGAAGTAGTTTGAATAATGAGAAGAGGAAGCAGTGATAATGGAAATCTAAATGATTAAAGTGCGTGTTTGCATGGTATTGGGGGAGTGATATGGTGGGGACTTGCAGGAGAGTTAGGGTGATGAGACAGTGTACAAAAGCAGTAGCAAAAGACGTAATGCACAGCCATTGTTTGCTGTCTTGTCAGCAAGCATTGATCTGTGCAGCTGAGAGGGCCATAATTTAGTTTCAAATACAATAAATGTGCAGTGTATTTTTGAAAGCCATGGAAACATAAAATACGTGTACATTCAAACTCAACAAGAAAATGCTAAATATGCATGAAGGTAAACAGGTAAAAACAACACAGCAGCAAGGAAGATAAACAGTGCCTTGCAAATGCATTCATGCATGCATAATTGTGAAGTGAATGGAAAATGAAACATCCATCCATTCATCCATTTTCTATACCCGCTTCTTCCGTACAGAGTCACAGGGGAGCTGGAGTGGTCTTCGAGCAGGGTACACCTTAAACAGGTCGCCAGTCCATTGCAGGGTAACACAGAGACACACAGGACAAACAACCATGCACACACCCATTCATACCTAAGGGCAATTTAGAAAGACCAGTTAATCTAACAGTCATGTTTTTGGACTGTAGGAGGAAGCCAGAGAGAACCCACGCATGCACGGAGCGATCATGCAAACTCCATGCAGAAAGACCCCTGGCCGGGAGTCAAACATAGGACCTTCTTGCTGCATGCAACAGTGCTACCAACTGTGCCACAGCGCAGCCCTGGAAAATTAAACATGGTTTTCAAATATAAATATGAATATAAATCTGAAAACTGTAGAACCATCTCTCACTGCAGTTACAGCTCCAGGTTTTTTTGGGGGGAATGTCTCTACCAGCTTTTAACATCCATTGATTGAAAATTTTCCACATTTTTCCTTGCAAAATATCTCAGTCAGATTGGATGAAGAGCTTCTGTGAATTTTCAAGTTCTACTACAGAAACCTAATTGGATTTAGGCCTGGACTTTGACTGTCCCTACTGCTGACCACAACCGAAGACACAGAGACCTTTATACTCCCCATTTTTATCAATCTAAAACCCAAACACAAAGGTCTTGCCATTTTGGCGCAATAGATAAGGTTAAAATAAAACCCAATTTGCAATCACCTCTGAAGACAATGTCTGAAAACCCACCTTATATCTAGTAGAAGGGTTTGTTATCTGGAAGTTGACAGGTAATTTAGTTCACATACTTCTCAGTAAAGTGAACAAAATTTCTCAGTAGTATGTCCTGACAACACAATAAGGTATAACCAGTAAATAATGTCAGTGACAATGTGAAAATGGCTTTCTTCACATTGACTTACTTCATTTTGCTGCTGTCATGAATCCCTACAAAAAACTTTGGAAACCAGATATTTAATAACATTTAAATATTTGGTGTGGTCGTTTGTTGAGCATTGCGTAGGTGTGAGTAGGCAGGATTAATTCATGCTGGTAATAGGCCTAAGTCAGAATATATGTTCATTCTAAGGTTTTTTTACACTTTTTCTTGCTACATTTGGGACCGTTTACACCTTTACATATATCACTGTACATGGCTTTGTTGTGCCATTACAAATAATCTTGTGAATAAGTCTCCATGCATGTGATCGATATTCGCCGTTTTTGGTCTTGTTTTCACAAAATACAATGAAATACCTTAAACTAGTGTTTGACATTTCGATGGCGCGTGCTTTGTGTATTTGGTTATATTCACATTCAAACGCCAGAAGGGAAACATTTGACTTTTTGTGATTGTGTGACATGTGACAAAATGTCAAACACAAGGTTTAATAGTGTCATCGAATTCTTATTTTGCACAACAGGCACGTAAAGCGTCAAGTGTCTCGATTTTCTGCCCTATCGGGTAGAGAAACTTTCTTATTCAGCAGGGGCAAGATATGTTTTCTCCTAACAATGTGGATTCAAACTCATTTAGCGAAACTAACAGTAAAACCAGCCAGCAACCTCTGTCGAACTCTTTCACCGCGTCAGCACAAATTCTACATTTTCTCTTGGCTCTGCAATGAAATTTATGTCCATTGATGACTTGATTTGCATATTTCTTCCCAATTCATTTAGTCTCCCAGCCCTTCCTGAACATGTACCCTCAGTCGCATTAATTTCCTCCAAAGCTCCCATCATTTTAAGTAAAGTGACAAGCTGGTGAAATAAAACTCAGATGAAGAGAGTCTAATTTTAGTAACTACTCATCAGTGCTGGCAATAAAAATGTCCATCTATAAGTCATGTAATAAAAAAAGAAATTTTTCATGTACATGGACAGCCTGTGCATCTATTAGTTTTCATATCTAGTACAGCTGAGCTGTTCTTCTTCCAACAATTAAAATACTGGATCCTCTCAAATTAAAGGATCCGACTCCGTGCTACTTATGCTTTGAGGCACTAAGAACTAAGCTCGTTAATTGTGTTTCTCCAGAAAGACATCGTTTGTAGATCGTGCATTTAGAGAAATCACTGAGGTAGACACTGTTCCTCAGTAGGTGTGCTTCTAATTAAAGGTCTAATGTCTCATCTTGTGCAAGCCTTCTCCACTCCTTTCTTTGCCATTCATGTTGAATGCGAGGAACGCTTGAGCAGAAACAGACAAAAGCTTGACGAAAAGAAACTGATTAACCTGTCATGTTTCCAGACAGGTATCCATTAGGCCCTTTAATCAAAGTCTATATGGCATGAAATTGACATTTTCAGCCTCCAGACGAGCATTGAACTGTACTGATGCTGCCCTGTGGTATACGTCAGTGCACTTGTCGCTCTTCTAACCTGTATTTTAATTTGCCATCTTCACGCATCACAGCATCTTAAAGACTCTTTGTTTTATCAGTATGCAGGAGAAAATAAATGTTTGTCTTCTTGAACATTTTGGAGGAACTTGGTGGGATCCCATTGAAAGGTGCCAACCAAACTATAAGCCCAACCGTGACTTTGGCAACAGTTGGATACAATGTGTAATTCAATCTGAAAAATAGACTCCAAAGAGAACGGGGTGGGAATTGAAATTTTTTAATGATTGGATAATTACCATTAATTATATCTTTGGCGCTCGGACCTCGGGAGGGAAGCCGATGAAATGTTTGAGAATGATATGAGCTAGATGGAAACATGTGTAAAGCTTATATTAAGAGATGTCTTCCCTGACCGATCACTGGTGGTGGATTGGCTGCCAGGGATCGAGGAAGCCAGTAGTAAGATGGGAAAGTGAAGATGGTGGAGGTGGGGGGGATGAGGGAATAGCTCAGCTGACAAGCGATGAGGAAACACAAGCCAACAAGGTCCTTTTAAAAAAAAAACAAGGAGGTATTGGGGGGTGTGTTTTTTTTCTCCGGAAGGCGATTGGATGATGAATCAGGCGGACAGGATGCTGATTGGAAGGCCGGGAGACACACAGGAAAGTCATTGGACGGTGAGACGGCGAGGGTGAGTCTTTCATTCTGAATTTTCGTTAAACTCCATTTTACAACTAGGTTTGAACGTATCCCTGGGATTTGGCCTGGTGTGCTTTTAAAAGCCTTACCTAAATAAGGATGTCTCTTTGAGCCCTATTCCCACTAAACCAACTATATTGCAAATTACAAATGTTCAGTTCTGTTTGAATTTGTTGTCCACATGCAAACTGAGTGACCCATCAGAATCACTGGTGGCACAGATGGTTCACATCATGGACTTGAACCACTATACAACTTTTGGTTAAAGGGGGGGGTGCCATACACACAGCAGTTTAAGTGAACCACGAAGCATTAGGAGTAGAGGAAGAAAAACAACACAGGTTGTTTTTTAGACACAAGTAATAATGGAGATTTCTGTGATTGGACTTTGTCCTGAATAACTCGTGGGAGCCATCAAGAAACTATTTTTTGATTGGTTTTGCTGGTAAGAAATAGATTTATTTATTTTTTCTTTTCATTTATTTAATTATTAGTTTCTTTACTAGTAGTCAGGGTAAAACGATGACTCCATGAAACCGGATCACTTTAGTGAGTTGCTCAGACTTGCCTGCATCAACAAAATGAACCAAATTTTAACATGATCTACTTTTTTTGAATTTTGATGGAGACATGTCGATGATATTTACACCGCATGGCTAAACCCCCCAAACAAGGGGGGGGGCACATGCATTACATTTTATTTTATGTTTTCTAATTTCTTGGATTGAATCTCAGACCAATTAATGCGATTTCATTCAAAAGCATAGAAAAATGTACAAAGTAGTTTGGCTTTTTTGTCCAGGCATGGACATTACGCAAACAGCTGTCTGTTCTTCTTTTGACAGCAGTGACAAAGGGAAGAGAGTACGCGTAAACAGTGACACAGTGTGCGCTAGGTCGGGGAGGAGGACGTGTGGGACTACTCTATGCTTCAAACAGCTAGAGAAGACCTTTTATCACTCTTACTCTCCTTATGTGTTTTTAGGCACCAAAATAAAAAAAATAAAGTCTAAATATATCAGTAATAATTATTACTGATCATCCTAATATATTATATAATAATATATATACATATATATAATATATAATTATATATTAGTATATATATATAGATATATATATTTATATATATATAATATATTAGTAGTAATATATGATATTGAAGAATCTATCATAATAGTAGTTGTATTTTTGCTTTTAAGTAATTAGATCTAAGGGTCTGAAGAGATCTTGATTTAAAATCATAAAAATGAAAAGCCACGATATTTCTCGTCATGTGAAGCACTGTTTGGTTGCTGTAAGCATGTTACGTTGCCTAAAAAAGTAGGTTTTCTACTCTTGAATTTATAAGGAGAGTTCTTCTTGTTTTGCTGCATTTACAGTCTGTCCGTGTTATTCGTAGAGCTGTTTGACACCACTCGCCACAAAAGTGTTGAAAAAGCATTTTGGGTACTCTGTGGAAAAACGAAACAGTGATGAAGTGACAGACAAGACACAAAGCACTGTGAGAATACTGCAGCTAACGGTATGCTGCACTAAAAGCACTGCACTGAAGTTGGTGTTGGAGCGTATCCCACCTCATTAAAGTGCTATGTCACTGTTTATATTGAAATAGGCCGCTTTGAACCTCTTTAGTTCAACATCTAAAGAACCTATACTGGTTCTACAACGAACAGAGATTCCTTTAAACACAGTTTAATGAAAATTAAACAATTTCTCTATTTTTGGGAACGCGAATGTAGCAGCATTTTCATACCTTTTCCTGCATTAGGAATCCACCTTAGAACTTAGACAGCATAAGACTAGCGGCTGTAAACTGTAATCTGATTTAGTTGTGATTAATCTGAGTTATTGCAAGATGAATCATCATACTACAAATCAACATATTGTAATATCGTTAACTGGAGTACTCTAAATATGCAATTTGCTTAAAAACAACCTAGTCAGAGCAATAATTACACAAAAACCTTACAAAAAATATATGTATTTTGCATTTAAGATCCAGAACTTCTCAAGTGGCAAAGCTTTAGCTTCACCTGGTTCAAATTCTGTAAAAAATCTCCTATTAAGCTATCCGATTATTAATCGATTAATTGAAAAAATAGTCCACGGTCGACAAATTAATCGATTGGCAAAATAATTGTTAGTTGCAGCCCTAATAAGAAACTTTAAATTATAGACTTGTCAAAACTGGATTGAATTACTATAAACTTATTATGGATCTTTAAAACCCCAGATCACTTAATCACTTATTGCACTTTTCTGACCTACTGCTCCTCACCTTACATTAAATCTGTGACCTGGGATCAGTGGTTAAGGAAGTGAAAGGACTTTCTTTGTGAAGTTACCTTATTCCCTTCTGTTTGTTGTTCATGTTATTTCCTTCACTGCTCCCCCGCTTGTCTTTTCTGCAATGACAGTGTCCTTAAGTTACAGAAGGAGAGAAGGAGAGCACTGTTGTTTTGATTTAGGATTTGATAGATTTGTTTGCTGCCGTATTCATTTGCTCTGTATCAGGGAGCTGACAGGCCGTAAAATGAAAATTTGCCTTAGATTTTCAGCGTGACTGTTTGGGGCCAGATGTGAAAGAACGTTTATTCCCCACTTGATTTTTCCATTTTAAAAGTGCAGGTGTTCATAACACTGACAACCACTCCTGATTTTTCAGATTTTTAATGCAATAAATGTTAAACAAATTTCACCAAATACTTTCCCATTCCTCAGTAGGTGGGTCTACCATGATGATGTTCCAGTTTCACCCTTTTTTAATTTATTTTTGCTTTTGTAATGGGACCCCATGATTAAAAAGTGACAGTTATGGATAGAGTCCTGCTTTTCAGGTAATTAGATTAAATTAAAATGCATGTTGTCATCTCGCGATGCCCACAGTCCTTAATTAGAATGAATGCGTTGCAAATCACTGAAAGTATTTTCTTGTTAGAAAACAAGCTGAAGGGGAGAAAGTCAAACCACACTCCCTTTTTTAAATTTTTCTTATAAAGCTAAATCAAAAACAGTCTATAATAAGTTTGGTTCATAAAAACAATATATATTTGGCTTTGTGGGAAAACATAAAACTGAATTGTTTTAACGCTTGTTGAGGGCAGCAGTAATGGCCTTGATCATGAGCAGTCACTGAGATGCTTCCAGAGTGGAGATGATGTGTGAGTCGAAATCAAAGCAGGCCTTGTCTCACCAAGAAAGGAAGGTACTCGAGGAGAGCACGACACCCCATTGCTCTTTCCACCCGGTTGGCCAGTCGGTGTCACGGAGTGCATGGGATGATGGAGCACTCTCATTCCGTTTTGAGAGAGTGCTGAAGGTGAGAGTCTGCCAGAGACCCAGTTCTTTAATCCCAGTCAGCTTCTGCCACCTTGTTCAGCAAGATAAATGGACTTTGACACACAGAGGCAGGATCCCACTCTGGCCAAGCTCCGATAAACAAACACATGTGTGCTTGGACTTTTACATTTTCTAAGACATTTGTTTAGTGACTATTGGTAAGATTGTAAAATATATCACATGCAAAAAAGGTTTAGCTACAGGTTTTTTGTATTAAAAAAATCTTAAAAGTGTGGCAGGGATTTGTAATTGCATGGTATCTTTACTATGATATCCCTGAAGGAAACCCAGTTTGATAAGTTGCCTTCGGATTTAAGCTAACTAGAGCCCACCTTTGTGTACTTTATTTTCAGTATAAAATGCTGCTTTTGTGTGAAAGAATTAAAGGTTTGTTAGAGAACATTAGGGAACAATCAGCATCATAAAAACAAAGGAAACACAGCAGACAGGTTATAGTTAAAAGGTATGGAAAATATAAAGCAGGGTTAGGTTATAAAACAATTTCCAAGCTTTAAATATCTCATAGAGCATTGGTCAATCTATCATCCGAAAATGGAAAGAGTATGGCACAACCTCAGACCTTCCAAGACATTTCAACTTACAGGCTGGACAAGGAGAGGATCATTCAAAAACAGCCACGAGGTCAGTGGTGACTCTGGAGGAGTTGACTGGTCAACTGTTGTGCGCTTCACTAATCTGGGCTTCATGGTAGAGTGGCAAAATGAAAATCTTGGTTCAAATTTCCATTTTCAAATTGCCACAAGCCATGTAGGTGACATAACAAACAAGTGTAAGAAAGTTCTCTTCTCAGATGAGACTAAAATGTAACTTTTTGAACTACATCCAAAGCATTATATGTGGTCGAAAACAACACTGCACATCGCCCTGCGAATACCATCCCCTTGATAACACATGGTGGTGGCAGCATCATGGTGTGTGAAGGCTGGTCAGAGTTGATGGGAAGGTGGATGGAGCTGCAAATGACTTAAATGAGGGACAATTGTTCACCTTCCTGCAGGGCAACACTTACCACACTGACAGAGCACCATGGAAAGCTTGATATCAAAATTATTTATGTGTGAGAATAGTCTAGTCAAAGTCCAGATTTAATTCCACTTGAAATTATGTGGCAAGGCACTTTCCAACCAGTCTGACTGAGCTTGAGCTATTTTTGCAAAGAAAGAATGGACAAAAATTTTAGTCTCTAGTAGGGGTAAACAATGTGTGAGATAAATATTATATCGTATTTTCTTACTTTAAAATTAAAATGACAATTTTATCAGGATTCCCCAACTTATGAAGGCCAAAGATAATTTCTAAAAAGATTTTAAATAGTTTGCACCATTTTGCCAAATTGCAAGATTGACATTTACTGTGTATACTGGGCTACTGAAGACGTGAACAAACAATGCACCCAGCATTCAGACTGTTTTTTGAGCAGAGAGGATATTGTAAGATTTAAAGAACAATATTTGAAATTCATCATCCTACATGATTAGGGCTCTCACTGAGGTTTGCTAAACTAACGCTAGAAAACAGCCTTAAACCATCGAGTTATTACCATTATTTTGGCTGCCCTGCGAAAAATAAACCAATACACCTTACAAACTGGTAACAAGTTAAGCAGATAAACCAGACCATTCTGAAGAGTGCTAACATGTTAGCTTACTTTGCTTTAGCATTAGCTGCTGGGGAGCCAGTTGCTGATGGAGGAAGCAACTGTTCTCACAGTGTTCTGCATTTAGTGATGATAAAACCTCCTCAAAAACCCTTCCTAGCCTATTTATAAAGTTTAAAATAGAGCTGCGTTAAACACTTGGTGCTGCGACTGAAACAATACCTTCCACGTACAACCAAAAAACTTTTGAGTTTTTAACAGGAAGGCAACTGAACATGGCTTCAATGGTAATTTTATTTTCAGGAATAAACAGCAATACCAACTGTAATAAGGACATGCAACTATCATCCTATTCATTAGACCCTGTAACCATTTCTTTCCTTCTACATGTGGTAATTTATAAAGCAGTAGGACATGGAGGAAAACTAAATTGATGTGTCTATGCAGAACTACTCTGCATAGAAGGGTCTTCACAGATGATCCCACAATTTCTCTGCTTTGGCACTTTCTAATCCTTTGCGATGTAATATTGTCATATACCCACTCCTCGTCTATAGATTTGCAAAGCTGTTAGAGATATACATAAAAGACTTGCAGCTGTATTTGCTGTAAAAGGTGGTTTTACAAAGTATTGGTTTAGGATGTCCCAAATTTACTCTCTATTCATTTGTTTGAAGAATAGTTCCTAGAAAGGTTTAAATAGTTGCAAAATGCAAAGCTGCTAAGTTGGGCTCTCTGCTTTTTTAATTTAGTTCTATAAAAAGCTTTCAAGCGGATGCTATCTTTGGCATCATTAGCAGCTAAAAAGTGTCCATAAGGCTTTGAAATGTTTGTGTCTTGTCTCTCATTTGCACTTTGAATGATCTTGTGAATTCAATGTGCTGTACTAAAAAAAAAAATGAGATTGACCCTTTTCTCCATTAGATGCATACAACTGAGCAGCACATGGAGTGCGTTGAGTGTTGTAATGATAGGAAAAAAATAGCTGAGCGAGGAAATGTGGCTTTTTCAGAGCTGATGTTGTTTACCCAGCAGTGTGCAGCAATACTATTAACTATGGTGTAAAAAATATAGCCTCTGTGTCCAAGAAATTGCCTATTGTACTGAAATACGATGTGTGACCTGCAGTTGAATGGTGTTGTTTTATTGTTTCTCTTGATAGTTTGTGTCAGAAATGTCCATAATCCAAGTTGAGTCTCAAGTCTGACTCAAAATAAAATTGTCTCATCGAATTCATGCCACCTGCTGTAAATTGTTTTGTAACTGAATACAGCATAACAGGTGCCCTATTAGAAACATAAATATGCATTTATGTTTAAAAGAAAAAAAAACATGGATATAATACATAATACAAATTCTAACAGTCTATTCAGTAGGACTATCAGCTGTGTACTGTATCCACCTCCTGCACAAAACAACTGATGGTCCCAACCCCATTTATAAGGCTTGAAATCCCACTTATTAAACCTGACAGGGCACACCTGTGAAGTGAAAACCATTTCAGGTGACTACCTCTTGAAGCTCATCAACAGAATGCCAAGAGTGTGCGAAGCAGTAATCAAAGCCAAAGGTGGCTACTTTGAAGAACCTAGAATATAAGACGTATTTTCAGTTGTTTCACACTTTTTTGTTCAGTATATAATTCCACATGTGTTAGTTCATAGTTTTGATGCCTTCAGTGTGAAGCTACAATATTCATACTCATGAAAATAAGGACAACTCTTTGAATGAGAAGGTGTGTCCAAACTTTTGGCCTGTACTGTATATATATGTACAATGCACTGTCAATTCTAGTAGTAAACTATACACTAAACATTTTCCAAGGTATCAGTGTAGTGAGTTAATTAGAGAACATGTCAAATAAACAGGAAGTGCTTTTGATAAAAAGTCAAACGTGTCTTTGTTATGACACTTCTTTAACAGGAGGAAAGTTGGAAATAAGTTTATTATGTTCTCAAATGACCCAAAATCATTTGTTACAGAGTTTGGTCTGGGAGACTTCTGTGTGGTCGCTATCATGAGGCTACAGCAAGCGTGAACAGATTCATATCAGCCTCTGATAGCCCACTTTCTATAAATGTACCTGGTAAATAAATCAAGTAAAGTCTTGACTCTGTAGAGCTGTAGTCTAAGTCATGTCAAGTTTTTTTTAACTTAAATGTGACTCAAGTCGATGTCTGACAATTGGGTCATGATCTATGCGGCCTATTAGGCCTGCACAATCTCAGGAAAACATAATTGTGATACTATTGCTGAATATTGTAATGACATTATAGATAATGATTACTTCACATTTTTCTAACTCTATTCTTTTTTTTTTTGCATTATTTAAATTTTTCCACCATATTCTGGCAGCCTTACCATCTCGGCCACTAAAAGTCCACATCGTTCATAAGCATTAAGGTTACTTATAGACCATTCAGCTGGGCGGCAATGTTCTGAAAATATGTTCTACCAATGTGCATCCAAGCAGTTCCGAATGCAATATCGCAAATACTGATATTGCAATAACGACTGAAATTTTATATATAGCACAATTTGTAACATGTACTAATAATGCATTACATTCCTTTATGCCATGGTTCTGCTCGTTCACAGAATGGTGCATAGTTTCTTATTTAAAAAAAAAGCTTATTGTATTGGAACATAACCTAAAAAACACAGATACACATGCCCTTGGCTGGACAAAAAGAAAACCTCAGCTAGATGGATTGTCAAAATGAAGATTTAAAATCAAACTAAAGATGAGCATTTGAGCTAAAAGCCTGAAAACCTATTTTTATTCCTTCAGCCCACAAGCATACGTTACAAACTGTCATCAAGACAGTCGAGACCTGACACCTGCCTTGTATTGATCAACCACCGAGAACCCTGAAGTTCACAGCCTACATTTAATAATGACTTTGTTCAATGGTACCATTGGCTGTGGTCACACATATCTGCTACTAGAGATTTATTTATCCATCCTTTGTATCTATTCCCATCTTTTCTGAAGTCTTCCCTCCTGCTCGTACTGCAAATGGATTTTCATGCATCATCTGAGCGGCTGTATTGGAGTTGATGGAGTGAGGAGGATGACGCAGATTCCAGCTACACAGCTCCCATTCTGTACCTTTCTGCCAATTCTCTCTCCCGTCAGCTCTCAGTCTTTCCCCGACCCTTCTTGTTTGGACAGTTTGCTTTCTCTTTGGTTTACACTCTGAGCGTATCATTAAGGTGTACTCAGAATGGTAGGAGACAACAGTAAAATACCATAAAATGTGCCAAGAAAGATCTGCCTAGCTACTAAACCTTCCACTTCACGTACCGCACATCAGCAAAGGCCTTTTTGTTGTTAAATTATTGAGTTTTGATGAATTTCTATTGTAAAGTTTGGTAATATTTTGCCTGTTTGTCAGTGTGCTCCAGCCCCACTTCCTCCCTCATGTGCCATCAGAGAGAATGAGAACTGATATTGGTCCCTTTATGGGAACGCAGCTTTCCATTTGATTGCTTATCTCTTTTATTAGCTTGATGCTATTACTGGCCTGGCTCCTTGGCTTTCATTATCCCTTTTTATGCTGCAATATTCTTTTGGAATTGTTATCAGAGGCAAGTTCATCTTGTCATGTTGTTTATGCTTGATTGATTTGTGGGTGTATGATCTAATCCTTTCCAACAGTTTGCTCAGTTCTGACTTGACAAGGTCACTTATTTGAAGATAATATGCATCTTTATTAGGATAAAATAATGATTTAACATCTCATTTGTCTGGAGCATGGCATCTTATGGCCCAACATTCAACATGCTCTCAAACTATCTTTTAACAGTTGCCTAAATGACTAGAATCGGCTTGTTTACCCTTTCTGTCAGCTGCCAATAACCCATTCATTTAAGTCAGGTTTCTGGCAGAAAGAATACCCTTAAATCATGCTGGATAGTGGGCCCTGAGTACCATGGCTTAGAAACTCTGGTTTAGATCACAGACGTTCAGTTGTTAAGATGGCATAAGTTATTATGCAAAGAACAAGCCAATTCAACTTTATTTATAAACCCCTTTAAAAACAGCAAGCACTGACCAAAGAGCTGAACAAGAATGAATAAAATAAATGAACAAAACATTAGAATTCAAAACAAATAAAAGTATCAAAACTAGAAATAAAATCAAAGTAGAAGTAACAACAAAAAATGTGACAGACAGGAAAAAATAAAATAAAATAAACAACTTATAGCATGTCAAATGCAAAAGACAACTGGTGGGTCTTAATGGAATATTTAAAAATGGCTGTTAAAGAGATTCTTATAATTTGCAGTGGAAATGTATTCTACAGTTCGGGAGCCTGCTCTCCCCTGAGCTTCCGCCATGTCCTTGGCGATCTGATCTGAGTGAACTGAGGAAGGGAGTTCAGGTGCTGTGGCTCAGAGAGGTAGGGAGGGGCAAGACTATTTAAAGACTATTTAAAGACAAATAAGAGTTTTAAAATGGACTGACAACTATCGCAGAGAGGATAAAATGTAAGTAATATGCTCTCTCCTCTGTGTTACAGCTGTGCAGCAGCGTTTTGCACCAACTGAAGACGTAATAAGGACAACTCACTAACTCCAAGATACAAAGAGTTACAGTAATCCAGACAAGTTGCAACAAAGGCATAGTTTACTATTTTGAAGTCATCTTTCGAGAAGATTCTTTTTATTTTGGTCAATTGCCTCAGGTGAAAAAACCTGGATTTTACTACTGCACTGATCTGCCTGTCTAAAATCATTGTCCACTTTAAAACCAAGGTTTGTGAAAATAGGTTTTCTGTAATCTCCCAGACAACCAAAGTCTACATAAGAAGACCCACCAGTAACATTCGGTCTAAAAATTATTACCTAAGCCTCCTTTTTATTGAAATTGAAAATGTTAAAAGCCATCCAAGCTTTTATTTCCTTGAGGTTTTTATTTAAACCTTACATACAGAAGTTATCTTCCTGTTTTAGGGGCACATAAACCTGAGTATTATCTGCATAAGAATAAAAAGCAATTTTCGACTTTCTGAAAATGGAGCCAAGGGGCAGGAGATACTGGGAAAATAGCACTGGTCTAAGAATAGAGCCCTGTGGGACCCCATACGACAACAAAACAGAGGAGGATCTGCAATAATTTAGTCCAACGCGAAACGTTCTCTCAGCCAGGTACAATCTGAACCACTTTAGTAGAGTACCCTGGATGCCTACACAATGCTCTAAGCGGTATATCAAAATGTTATGGTCCAAGTCAGATGGATATTTTTCCAAGGCACTGGTACAGGATGAAAAGTAGTATCTTAATGTCCTCCAAGAGGAACCTTTTTTCAAAAATGCAAGCACATTTAGGTAAGGATCTGTGTGTTTCATCATCATAGTGCACTGTGTCACAAGGCAAAAAGGATAAGTAAATGTCTGAAAGATCATACCCTTAACCTTAAAACCCATGGCCAGAAAACATCTTAACCCAACAGAGAAGTAGAAAGGCTTATAGTAACAAATTATTAGTTCTTTAAAAGGTTACAAAACAAAATAACTGGATTTCAGTTCTTGTAGTTTAGTTTTTTGGATCTACCACGTCTGGTTCTCATCTATCTGAATAGAATGAATAGTCAATCGGTCACCAGTCAATATTTGGCCAGGACGTTGATATCCAGTATGCCAGAGAGAGTTGATGAAGATGGGTCAGGTATAAATATTAAATCTTATTAAATGTTCTTTGGTATGAAAGAGAAAAAGGTAAAAAAAATAATCCAAAAATAAACATTTGGCTACAACGATAAATTGAATTAAATGGTCTTGCCTGTTTTTCCTCCTGCTTTAATGCAAAAAGCAAAAGTATTTGACTTTGAGAATACTTATTATGGATTCCAGTGGCGAAAAAAAGAGCCTCATTTACCCAGCGGCCCAAGTTTGACTCTTTATGCATTTATGCATGTGTAATGACGTTTTTTTTTTGCCCAGTAGCAATGGCAAATGTCATTAATGCTCGCAAAAATGATGACACCGAATACTCACATTAAGCCGGAGCGCAAATGCTACTTGTGTTCTTTAGGACGTGTCATTTTCTTCCTCCTGCTGTGTGTAATGGCACCAGGCATCAATCCTCAGTGACGACTCTATTTAATTTATTTCCTGCCATTTAGAATGTTGAAAACTGGTGCTTGATAGCCTAGAAAAGCTAGATGTATCATAACCATCATTTTCTGGTCTAAATGAAATGCACAGATATTCATGCTTGGTTTTTGAGTTTCAGAGGTGCAGAGACATTAAAGACCAGTAATCCTGTTGGTACAAACAAACCCTTAAACCCTAAATGTGTTTGAAAAGCCGTTTTTAGCTCTGCACGGTGCCCCATGATTAGTAACAAGAGTGTCAGGTATTTAGACACTCTGAGCATCCTCTCTTCCATTACTTAGTGGAAGTGATAGCTTTTAACCCTATTGACCAAGAAATGAATCAATGTAATATTAAACTGAACAAATGAGGCCTATTCCATTCCAATTCAAAATTTCAGCATTTAACATGGCAGTTCTCTTCATCTTTATTGGCCAGCTTAATGGGCTTTTCCCCAGTGCTTTAATTATTCATTCATATTAAAGTTTAAAGCAGCCAGCTCTCAGGTCTGGACTCATATGGCTTTGGAATAAAGGTCATTAACATTAGATGATATTAGGTAAACTGGTCAAATAGACAGTTCAAATATGATATGTCTATATATCCTAATCTGTGGTTATTGAGACATAAAACAATGACATTCAGTTTAGATTATTTTTTGTTTTTGTAAGAAAATATAAAAATATTTCCATCTATCTACAGGACAGACCAAAAGTTTGGACACACTTTCTCATTCAAAGAGTTGTCCTTATTTTCATGACTATGAATATTGTAGCTTCACACTGAAGGCATCAAAACTATGAATTAACACATGTGGAATTATATACTGAACAAAAAAGTGTGAAACAGCTGAAAATATATCTTATATTCTAGGTACTTCAAAGTAGCCACCTTTTGCTTTGATTACTGCTACGCACACTCTTGGCATTCTGTTGATGAGCTTCAAGAGGTAGTCACCTGAAATGGTTTTCACTTCACAGGTGTGCCCTGTCAGGTTTAATAAGTGGGATTTCAAGCCTTATAAATGGGGTTGGGACCATCAGTTGTGTTGTGCAGCTTTTAGTCCTACTGAATGGACTGTTAGAATTTGTATTATGGCAAGAAAAAAGCAGCTAAGTAAAGAATAAGAGTGTGCGTAGCAGTAATCAAAGCAAAAGGTGGCTACTTTGAAGAACCTAGAATCTATCTATCCATCCATCCATCCATCCATCCATCCATCTTTATTTTCATTATACTGATTTTATGCTGTGCACAATGGCACATTTTGATAACACACAGGGTAAAGGTCATGACCAAAGGCTATGTCATATGCAGAAGAAGTTAACAATAGAAATCAGCACTTTTATTTGACCAGCTTCCCTTTTATGAGGTGAAAAACACAGTTGGCACATTTGTCTAAACTTTATCCTGCACCACCTCGACCACCCAGGGACAAACCCCTTCAACCCCATCAACCCAGAAATCCTCCACCAGAAGCTCACCCAGCTCACAGCGACGGCCTTCATCTGTCACCTGACCATCTTTTCCCAAACAAGAACCAGAAGCACCGGCGCACTCCAGGGCCAAATGACTGCACCACAGCGAACTCATGTGTGAAACACCTGTAGTTTGGAAATAACACCACTGTTACTGGTCTGATCTGGGACAGTGTCAACTCTACATATAGACAGGAGGTGGATCGGCTGGTCCAAAGGTGCAGTCAGAGCTTAACCCGCCCAAGACAGTGTAGATGATTGTGGACTTACAGGGAACACCCCCCATATTGCATCCACTCACAATCCTAAACAACACTGAGCCTGCTGTGGATCACAACCGGATCTTAGGAAACACACTTTTCCGGGACCTGAGATGATCCTCACACATATACACTGTTTGTAAGAAGGCCAAGCAGAGACCCTACTTCCTGTGCCAACTCAAGACGTAAAACTTTCTCAGGAGCTGCTGGTCATTTTAAACACTATCGATATTCAGTCTGCTTTGTGCACATCCATCTCTGTGTGGTTTGGCTTATCCACAAGACAGGACAGGTCCAAACTGCAACTAATAAGTAGGTGTACAGAGAGGTTCATCGAGGCTCAGGTACACTTATCCCAGGACTTGTACAGGTCTAGTGTCAGGAGAAAGGCAGCTATTCAATTTCAATTCAATATTGAATAATAATTCAATTCAATTCAGTTTTATTTATATAGCACCAATTCGCAACACATGTTGTCTCAAGGCACTTCACAAAAGTCAGGTACATACATTCCAATTAGTCCTAACCATTGAACAGTGCAGTCAGAGTTAGTTATTTATTCAAATTGGATAAAAAGTTTTTCTATCTAAGGAAACCCAGCAGATTGCATCCAGTCAGTGACTTGCAGCATTCCCTCCTCCTGGATGAGCATGTAGAGACAGTGGACAGTCACTGGCGTTGACTTTGCAGCAATCCCTCATACTGAGCATGCATGTAGCGACAGTGGAGAGGAAAAACTCCCTTTTAACAGGAAGAAACCTCCACCAGAACCAGGCTCAGTGTGAGCGGCCATCTGCCACGACCGACTGGGGGTTAGAGAGAACAGAGCAGAGACACAAAGAGAACAAAGAAGCACTGATCCAGGAGTTCTTTCTATGGGAAGGAAAGGTAAATGTTAATGGATTTAGCTCCTTTAGTCGTTTCACCTAGAAAGAAAGAACATATAAACTCTGAGGCAGTTTTCAAGGTTAGAGTCTGAAAGAGAGCACATATAATTAGTTACAGTAAAAGCTCAGTCAATCACCATGTCTAGGAGAGAGAAAGGGTTAACATCTCTGCAGATCCCACACATCCTGCAAACAAACTGTTTAGGCTTTTGCTTTTGGCTACAGAGCGCTATTTGCAAAAAGCAACCGCCACAGAGACATATGTTTCTTCCCCTAAGCTGTCTCTCTGATAAACACTTACCAACCAGATTGGCCAGATAGATACCATGTATCTTTGCAAAATTCAACCATGTATTTCCTTACTGTAAAACCGTGAAGTCTTTGAAATAAACTTCACAAATAAACAGTTGTACTACTTAAGGTCGGTGTATGTTTTGGTATTAGAAATGCACTATATAGCAGCAGGATTTTGGTCCATCTCCACTACACTGGGAAATAATCAATAAAGTCTCAAGCTTCAGGAGATCCACTTCAGTACTCTGTGATGGCTCACATGTTGCTCCATGTAAGGGCACCAAGAAGGTGACTCGCAAATCTTTGTGGCCTCTGATTAGTAAAAAAAAAAACCATGACTGACTTTCCAGGGTGAGATCCATGAGAGCCCTGAATACTGATGGTTCAAAATGGCACGCTTTGAGTATTGATAAACACTCACAGGATGGACGGGGGAAAATGTATACTTGTTGGATTGTACGCAGCATGTGCAAATCCCAGGTAATGGAACTGTCATTCGTCCTTTCTTAGATAAAAATCGTCTTACACCTTCCCTCCTTCATCCCTGCCATCTTCTGCCATATTAAAAGGGTTATGTATTCAGCAAGATGGCAACACTATTACCGAAATAACTCCACTGAAATAATTTGTAATAGGTACTGTAGACTAAAAGGAAAAAGGTGTCATAAGAATTTATTTAAAATCTGCCTCCTCACTAATTTTATCAGCTTGTTTGCTTATTTTACTTCACTGCATCATTAAATTCTGCATTTTTATTGTAGTACATAAAACTATTACTGTTTTATATACAGAATTTGCCATCTTCATGCTGCACCATAGGCTATAATTGAAATGGAAGGGCATCTTCTATCATCTTTATCACTCAGAGCTCTAATTGGATTAAAGGGGCGAGTAGGAGGATAACAGCCCTATTTTCTTGCCGTGGTTTTTGCAGAGGGGTCAGCTTGACATGTGACATGACTCATGCAGTATTTCTGGGTTTCTTCCTACAGTTTTTCTATTTCAGGAGCAGGTGGGATGTGTGGCTTTTTTGTGGCAGTTGACTGACTGTATGTGTGTGTCAGGGAGAAGGTAATGGAAAGAAAGGTAGTTTCTAGAGATTCTATTAAGGCTGCTGCGTCGCCTAGGATGACTGCCAGGTTTGGAGCTGATAGAGTGGAAGACACAAGTAATAAAGAGGGGAAGAGAATGAATATTAAATGTAATAGGGAATAGTAAGAGTTGAGGGAAAAAAACAGTTGACTGACAGTTTTGTTTTACTTTACCATGAGATTTGTCTTGGAAAAATTTAGCCAGTCTGTGATCTTTTATTATGAGGTAAGTCATAAAAGCTGAATGCCTCCAATTAGTCTCCCTTCAGATGATATAAGCCTGTGCAGTAAATACATCCAATTTAAGGTCAAGTAACCAGATTGCAATACCGGGTGTTCTTCATATTTACCTGGATGTTCGTTGCAGCGGCATTCATCAATCAGGTTGTTATCTGATTTGGCACCTGGCTCCATCAGTTGGTACCACACTTTTTCCGACAAGCTTGATAAATAAACATGGAAGAACTACCCCGTCCCATCTGCCCCTACATATGCCATCTGATGTAGCACAATGGGGATGCGAGCTTCTGCCTTGCAGAGCGAAAATCAGCACATCTTGGCTGCAAGGTGGCTGTAATAGGATTTATTCATTCAGAGGCTAATGTAGGAATGCTTTAATTTAGAGCGGCGATTCATTCAAGCTTTTTGATAAAAGTACTGTGCTGACCTTTCTACTTGACAAGGCTCTGATTAATGTTTTGCACTTGAAAGACAAACTAGTTTAGAAATATTAGGTCTGATTATGCAAAGGTTAAGGCTCCTGGATCATTGGGTTAAATTTTACTTCTCACTCACTTACAGTAATAGCAGCCAATCATAGGAATCCATCTTGTCAGACTCCAATCCACCTTTTTGTAGGGCTTCTACATAGTCTGGAAAAGTATAGTATTACTAAGAACAAGTGTGGAAAAAAAAAAAAAGTTTTACTCCCTGTCCAATTGTCTGAATATAGTGTCCATTTAACTACCCATTCATTTGTTTGTCCAACTTCCATGTTTAAAGCCATCATTTGCAGTAAATTCATCGTGAAGTTTTATATTCATGCTTTTAAAATGTGCTTAAAGAGTGAGGCTAAGTACTGTAGAAGTATAAATCTCCAGAAAAATGTGGAATGTTCACATGAAAAATCTGTAAGAACCCATTGTTGTGTCGTCTTAAATATCATGTGAGGTATAATAAAGCTTACAATTGAACAAAAAAAGGCCATAACTCCAACTAGGACTTGGCAATACTAGTTTTTGTTGATTCTGTTAAGCTTTATAAATTATATATTGCTAAATGGTATATAGCTGTTTTAGTAAAATTGGTTATATTGGTTTGTAAACACAAAATACTGAGACATGTTAAAGTTTTCTAGTTTATTTGTAACCTTAATGCCTTAGATCAGAGACAAAAATTCAAGTTATTTTTTAAAAAGGTTACACAATCAAAATGTCACATTTAATGGTTTTATTTTTGTAAATACGCATGAGCTGGTATGAGATCATCATTGTATAACCTTGAGAAAAAAATATCAGGGTTAGGGTTTTAATGTGTTTACAGGGAAATTTTAAAGAACTGGGTATGATCAAGCTTCAGGACATTGGTCGCACTAAGTTTTTATGTTCTTGGACATCTTTTTTAAGCACTTGAAACTGTGTTCAAGAAAATCAGTATTGGACAAATTGTAAGCTCTCAACCTCAACTTTAACAATACTAGTTTAAATATGTTTTTTATTTTATTTATGCACTTAATAGCTAACCATTCAAAATATAAAAGGTAATCTTCAAGTTGAGGGGTTTGTGTATCTTTACCTAACATCGCTTCTATGAGCTAGCCTGAAATTAAAAAACTGAAAATTCTTCCTTTTGAGTTGATATTTTATGTTTTGCTTTTCAATTATATACTCATTTTCCGCTTCACCTATGGTCCTGGGCAGGGCTCTATTATGTGTTTTCTTACACAAAGAAACTTCCATTTCCCCCCAGGCTTTCAGTGGGTCTTAGGCTATGACGGCCAACGCATCCATATTTCTTTTCTGTTTGGAAAAATAGGGATGATGAAAGTGCAGAGGAAATTCTTTCCTTTTTTCATTATTTTTCACAATATGTTCTCATTACTTCTTATCTACACAACTGGCAGTTATTATTATATATATTTTTGAATAAACAAGAGATAAATGAAATCCCCAATCTCTCTGCAACCTTGGCCCAGACCTGGGGCTTTAGATAATGAATGCAATTAAGGGCTTGCAGCATTAAACCTGCTGGTAAGCAGTAGGTTTAGAGCAGCACAATATTGGACTTAGAAATTGTATGGCAGAAAGTAGGGAGAACTACATTAATGTGAGAGATGACATTTTGACAGTAGATTATTTTTCAAAACTAATGATTGCTGCACAAGGGCAACTATTAATTTTAGACAAGTTGACAAAAAGAATGAATAACTTTTCTCATAATGGAGGGATGGATGCTGTTAAGTATAGTACTTGGTCACTGGTAAAGTTTAATGTGACTGAGGAGCATATCTTAAAGTACTCTCTTTTATTTCTAGGGTCTTAGAATGGACGGAATAAAATTGTCTGGTTTTTACCAGATTCTAGATTATAAAATTGCTGCAAGTCACTGACTGGATGCAATCTGCTGGGTTTCCTTAGATAGACAAACTTTTTATCCAATTTGAATAAATAACTAATTCTGACTGCACTGTTCAATGATTTGGATTAATTGTAATGCATGTACCTGACTTTTGTGAAGTGCCTTGAGACGACATGTGTTGTGAGTTGGCGCTATATAAATAAACTGAATTGAAACTGAAACTGAATAAAATTATTAAAATTTCACCTCTAATGTTTAAAAACACATTACACATTCAACCCCCGTCATTTGTCAATCCAGTCAATCCAAAGAAGAAACACCCTACCTTGATGGTCGACTTTTAGAAGCAATAACTTGAAGTTGTCATTTTCTGTATGTCTTTTATCAGTCTCTTACATCATTGTGAAGGGATTTTTGCTCTTTCCTACTTTATATAGTACTGCTTCCTTGATTGCAGGACCTGGTTTCAGGTATGTTTTAGCTTTTGGTCAGATGGCCTCACCCTTGGCTCTAGAATCATGGTCAACTAAAAAACTGCAAGGTGCACAGGGCCTGTGGCTGCTAAACAAGATCAAACCATCAACCCTCCACAACCATACTTAACAGTTGGTACAGGGGTTGGACAATGAAACTGAAACACCTGTCATTTTAGTGTGGGAGGTTTCATGGCTAAATTGGACCAGCCTGGTAGCCAGTCTTCATTGATTGCACATTGCACCAGTAAGAGCAGAGTGTGAAGGTTCAATTAGCAGGGTAAGAGCACAGTTTTGCTCAAAATATTGAAATGCTCACAACATTATGGGTGACATACCAGAGTTCAAAAGAGGACAAATTGTTGGTGCACGTCTTGCTGGAGCATCTGTGACCAAGACAGCAAGCCTTTGTGATGTATCAAGAGCCACGGTATCCAGGGTAATGTCAGCATACCACCAAGAAGGACGAACCACATCCAACAGGATTAACTGTGGACGCAAGAGGAAGCTGTCTGAAAGGGATGTTTGGGTGCTAACCCGGATTGCATCCAAAAAACATAAAACCACGGCTGCCCAAATGACAGCAGAATTAAATGTACACCTCAACTCTCCTGTTTCCACCAGAACTGTCCGTCGGGAGCTCCACAGGGTCAATATACACGGCCGGGCTGCCATAGCCAAACCTTTGGTCACTCATGCCAATGCCAAACGTCGGTTTCAATGGTGCAAGGAGCGCAAATCTTGGGCTGTGGACAATGTGAAACATGCATTGTTCTCTGATGAGTCCACCTTTACTGTTTTTCCCACATCCGGGAGAGTTACGGTGTGGAGAAGCCCCAAAGAAGCGTACCACCCAGACTGTTGCATGCCCAGAGTGAAGCATGGGGGTGGATCAGTGATGGTTTGGGCTGCCATATCATGGCATTCCCTTGGCCCAATACTTGTGCTAGATGGGCGTGTCACTGCCAAGGACTACCGAACCATTCTTGAGGACCATGTGCATCCAATGGTTCAAACATTGTGTCCTGAAGGCGGTGCCGTGTATCAGGATGACAATGCACCAATACACACAGCAAGACTGGTGAAAGATTGGTTTGATTAACATGAAAGTGAAGTTGAACATCTCCCATGGCCTGCACAGTCACCAGATCTAAATATTATTGAGCCACTTTGGGGTGTTTTGGAGGAGCGAGTCAGGAAACGTTTTCCTCCAACAGTATCACGTAATGACCTGGCCACTATCCTGCAAGAAGAATGGCTTAAAATCCCTCTGACCACTGTGCAGGACTTGTATATGTCATTCCCAGGACGAATTGACGCTGTATTGGCCGCAAAAGGAGGCCCTACACCATACTGATAAATTATTGTGGACTAAAACCAGGTATTTCAGTTTCATTGTCCAACCCCTGTATATGGTTTTTTTTTCTATATGCTGTTTGGATTTTACCAACCTAGTGTTGTAGTACTCTAGAATGAGACTCAAGACTTTTTGATGCTCTCGGTCTCGTCTCACACTCGACCGCATTTGTACACAGTCTTGTCTCTGCCTCTGACACTGAGGACTCAGGATGTTAATTCAAAACCAGTCAAGACCACAACTGTGGAAATATCACTAAATTGCCAGTTGTTCCTGAACATAAAAATTTCACATAGAATTACTGTATTCATTGCAATACACAGCGCTTCTGCATTTGAAATGTTGAATGTTTGGCATTTTTTTCTATTTTACACAATTAGCTATGTGGTTTTGAAATTGCACACATTTTTACAAGGATTGTTGTTAATTTAAAAACAACATAACTTTATGTATTGTTTATAAAAGGCGGAGAAAAGTGAAGACTTTAGTGAATGAAAATTTAGTTTACGTTCTATACTAAATGATGTAAGCCACCAAGGAGTATTGACTAAAGATGGTTAAGTTTATTTTTGATCTGAGTGTTTAACACCTAGGTGTTCTTATGGGATTGTGGATCTATCAGATCAATTTGAGAAGCACTTTTGATCATGCTTCACATTTTATTGTGTCATGTAGTGTTGGGCGCTGGTCTTGGTCTTGGCTTGGTCTCTCCCATCCTCTGTCTTGTTCTGAACTTGGTCTCCACCCCTAAAAGTCTTGGTCTTGTCTCGGTCTCGATACACTCTGGTCTTGGTCTTGACTTGGTCTCGAGTTAGGTGGTCTTGACTACAACACGACACCAAACTTGGCACTGTGCATTTTCACCGAACATCTCTTTGGTCTTAGGAGGAATTGCTGGGAAATCCACTCCTGGGAAGATTATGCAATATTATGAATCCTTCCTAATTAAAAAACAATATTTCTCACTCTAGAATGATGAACTTTAATAATTTGATATTCGGCTTCATATGTCCTCCCAGGTTGATGAGCAGCAGTAATGTCTTTCCATCTTGGCAATGTTTTAACACACAGTAGTGCTTCAAACTGGTAAACTCTTCCTTTTGTAAAGTTGGTCACACCTGCTGATCATCAGTTAATCAGGTGCATTTAATTAGCAGCACCTTGCTGCTACCTATGTAAGCAGCAATTGTGTTACACCACTTCTCCATATTGGCTTTGGCTTTATTTAATATAAAATGTCATGTTTTAATCTGTTGTGTGTTTTTTTTACACTTTAGGTTAGATTTAAATAATTTACAGCTTGGTAAAAAATATGTTTATCTTTGTTATGCCCTAATATGTAAAACAGTATTTTAGCATCACCAATGTCACTAATAAATTATATCCAAAAAGGTAACGGCGGTTTTTCAAACAGAATCAAACATGGCTTGGTCATATGCCCAGTAATTTCTGATGGAGATAATGTGGCTAGGTTTAGGTTGGAAATTCTATATTGCATTTTAATGTGGTCTATTCCCAGTTTGAGGCTGAACGGTCACTGTGAAAGCCCCCTCAAAGGAATCAGTTGCATTTTCAGAACTTTGCCTGCACTGAACGTTGCATTTGAACACTTTTCAGAAGAAGACAAATAGCGTGCCATTTTAAGCCGCAGGCTAGTCGGCCCAAGCAAGACCATCAGAGACGGAGCAGCAGGCAAGTGAAGTTTGAGCTTTTGAGATTGCTGTGCAGCTTTGGAAAGGTGTGTGAAGTCGATATGGCTGATGTGAGACTGCAGTGACATACTGTGAGGCCATTTTATCTGCCGTAGATGGAAGCAGTCCTGTGGCATTTTTCTAATCTGTTTTCATTTTTCTAATTTCCTGAGTGTACCAACAAGGTCTCTGAGGAGTGAGCACTTGTCAGTCACACTGTAGGAATATTTTGCTTCAATAGAGGGCCCTGCAGTGAGGCCATAATATACTACCGTGCACAATCGATATAGTGCCATGTTTGCAAAAAAGACCACCACAGCCGAACCTCTTGAAGGGTTGTGTTATATTTTTGACTCCCTCCCTCGTTCCCTCCCGTTCTCCAAATAATTTACCCAGCAATATCACTTTAAGGATAATTTTTTATATTTATACTTGCAAAATTTATTGTTTTAATTTCAGATGGTTATGTTAAAAATAACTACTCCTCTCTCTAAAATGGGGCACATACAGAATACTGTCTTATTCACAGATGCCTAAGTGAAAGTACAAGCTAAAGGAACTGCCCTCTAACACGTTACAAATCAGCGAGTGTTAATGGGCCAGCACTGGATTATGACAGCATTCCTAAATTCAACCCCTAACCAGAATTATAGAGCAGCCTGGTAGCAGTCAGGCGTTATTAAAATAAGAGGTTGTGAATTTAATGTGTCAGAAGGGTGCTGAGAATCGTAGCAGCTGAACTGTCCTGAATCACTGTATAGCTGGCTACCTGCTGGAAGCAGCTTGGACGCTGCAGGGAAAGGATAGATGGGAGGGCTTTACTCAGTCCAGAACTGCTGGACTTCAGTTCATCATTAGCAGCTGAGGGACCCATTCGCTGGTACATTAGTGGGAAGGCAAATTGTACTGATTGGATTTGTTGCCACAAGACTTTTATGTAGTTCAGTATGTGTAACTGATCCCTTCCCTCTGTAGTTCACTATCATTATATTGTATATTTTCTTTAGTTTTTCCCATCTTTTCCTTTAGTTTTTTTTTATGTAAGTTTAGTTTTGAGAACTCGTAAAATGCATTTTCTGGCTGCTACATTTTTTCAAGTCATTTTTATAGGTGGTCATGTTGCTGAAGGGTTTCTTTGAAAATTTGTTAAAGTGGGGGTTCAGTGGAGTTATCAGCTGTCAGTAGCACACCTGCAGCTGATAGCCAAAATTAAATTTCTACGTAAAACATCTCTAAACCTAAGGATCCAACTGAAAATTTTAATGCATGACTGAACACTGTATGTAAAAATTTGGTTTGTATTGCACCTTTTTTGTTATACACAACACAATAGAAATATCCAAACTATGACACTTCTGATTTGTTGCCTTTACATTATTTGTGTATTTCAATGCATGTTATATTGTTGTTTATACCACGCAAAAGAGAATTACAGAAATAATCCAAAATTCACGTTTCAGTTATTATCCACTTTCTATCTGCTAAACATCTTTAAACTGGAACATGATCTGTTCTTTCTAAATCTGGTTTGAGGTTTAAGAGATTAACATCCCAGCAATGACAAAAATCTCTGATCGGAGATCCTTCTCAGCGATAAATAAAGAGCAAACAATTTCTGACTCTTTATTCAGCTGTTTTATATTTTGTCATATTACAGCCAGAAACTTATATACATTTTGTATTAGGATTTTTAATTGGCCAACACAAAGATGAGCATAATTGTGAAGTATTTATTTTCAGCTCTCTTTACTTTGTTGCCCCTTAATAAAATCCCTTCAAATAACCTTATTAGCAAAGAGTCAACGTCTGTACTTGTTCATTGGTGAACAAACTGCGGCATGAAACCAAGGAACACAGCAGCATAGGTCGAGGTTGAAGTTGAGGTTTCAGTTTGATCAGTTTTGCAAACTTGTTTGACTGCCAAATGGCATTTAATTAGTATATTTGTAAGACTTGTAGTACACCCTGTCAATAAGAGTATTTTATTATTTCTTACTAAAAATTTGAGATTTTAAATTTTCACCCTAAATGCACAGCCACAGATGCAATGGAATGATTTAATTTAATGCATAGTTAAAAACGGCCCACTCAAAGTCAGATCTGAATTTTAGATATTTAGCAAAAGAGAAAAAGCAGAAATTATAATCAGTGGGTGTGCAAAGATGGCAGAGCTATACAGCATTTAACAGAAAAGTGGTTCAACAAGTATTTTTACCTTTGGGAGGATAAATGCAAATGCACATAACACTTTGGAAAAATTCGAAAACCACTTTTTTTGGGCTACATGGGGGTGAAATCTTTAGCAAGGATGTCTTGCAGCAAGAAGATCTGGATTCAAATACTGACCTGGCCTTGTGCATAAAGTTTACATGCTCTTCCCCTTTATGTATGCGTACTATACTGTTACTCTCTCCCACAGTCCAAAAATTATGCAAGTTAGGTTAAATGTTTTCTCTAAATTGCCCTTTGGCGGAAGTGTGTGGGTGCATGGTTGTTGTCTGGTGTTGCCACGTGATGGACTAGTCCAGGACTGCCTCTCATCCGATGACTGCTAATGATGGGTACCAGCCCCTCCATTCCCCGGACAAGGAATAAGCAGGTAAAGACATTGGAGGGTGCATAATTTTCTTTTCACTTCACAATTATGCACTACTTTGTGTTGGTCAGTCTCATGGGTGGCAGTTATGGCATTAAATCTGACCTGTGTGACTTCCTTTGTCTTATATTTATTCAGCATAACATCAATACCACCGTTTGACATGACAAAGAAATATTAAAATGTATTTATCAGAACCATCTACTGAATCCTAGCAGGATTTACGCTTCACATTGAATTCTATTTAAACCCAAATACAGCTACTGGAATTTTCTGAAATTATATGCAAACAAAGCAAGTTAATGTAAATCAAAACCAGTCACAAAGTATTGAATCAAGTCACCACAGCATGTGATATAGCAGGCAGACACTAACTTTTATTACCCAAGAAACACCAAAATATTGCCAATCTGACCTTAAAAATTCAGACAACAGGTTCATAATATTACTAACTACACAACAAACAAATGCCACCTTACCCTGAATAATCGTTTTATTTTTTGGCTGGGTTTGTGGCATCCCTTGCGTGCTTTTACTTTAGCTGTATCTAAAGCTGAACTTAAACATAGCAGCAGGCAAGTTAGCCGGGCAATTCTATTCCCCATTAGCACCTCTCCGTGGCAGAAATGCTCCCATTTACTAAGACCTAATAAGTTCAAATTTCCCAGGTGCGCCTCACTTAACGCAGGACTGAGGCTCTCTAGGTAAAGGCAGAGTGGAGCCCCACATGGGCTTACTTTGACTGGCAACACTGGCCGGCATCCTGAAAACCAATCAAAATCACTTCAGATGTAGGGCTTGGGAAAATTCTGTGCAACTTAGTCAAGTGACTTGCCCCCTCGTTCAGCAGCAAACATTGTGCAGCTTCTCAACACAAGGTTGCATCTACTCCTCACTGACTGCACATGCAAAATATGCAACACAAAACTCAGAACTATAAGATAAATCTCTTTCTTTAAATTGGTGCTCGTGGGGCACCCTTTTTGAGCCAACCTGGGCAACTGCCCATGTTGCCCATATCAAAAGCCGCCACAGAGTCTCATAAAATCACAATAACATAGATGGATGTTTTTGGTTGTAACATGGAAAAATGTGGAAAGTAGTGTGAATATTTTTCCAAAGCACTGGGAATAAGTGGAGAGCTGGTTAGGAGTTTTTTTTTTTGTGTGTTTGTACTGAAAGGCAAATTGAGGCCCAGCCCAATGTGTCTCTAAGGAAACTTTATACGATCGCAGTGGGCATAAACTTTCACGCATATATGCTATAAAATGAATGTTGCTGAACCAGATGTTTTTGTTCTCTGTATTTTTGGAAAATACCTACACTACCCATAATGCACTTTAATTACTGACAGTTTGATTGCAGTTTTGCTTGTGTTATCACCTAATGTAGCCCAAGGTGATAACTTCACGCAGAGACGTGTGGGCTTCACAAGTTATTCCTTATAATTTTACTTCCTTAAAACTGTGGCACTAAAATAACTTTTTGCAGTTTGTAAGTAGGTGAAAGAACAGATTTGTTCAGAATACCCATCTACATGAATCGTTGTAGGCAAAATGGTGTAATAGCAAACAGATCATGATCACAGCACTGCTTCTGAATACTGAGCAGTCTGAAGACACCTGTGTGCAGGCACACGTAGGCCGTTTTGGCGAAGGCCAGTGAGGAGATCTGCAGGTGGGCTAAATAAAAGCTATATTATAGGAGACCAAGAAAACAATCAAATTAAAGCAAATGACACCTTTTCAAAAAGCCAGCACGGGGTCTGTCAGCCTGATGGAATCCTCATTTCTGTGGACCATTTGGCAGAGAGAGTCGCACCCTTTTCTCCTTTTCCCCGTTCTGCCTTAATGGCCACGCTGACAGTGACATGATATTCCACATAAAAGGAGCCAAGAGGAGCGAGACGGGGGAGCAAAACTTCCATTAACGTGATCAGAAGTTGTGTAGCTTCAAGGCCCTGACAGGGTTTGTCCGTTATTGCTTTGTTGGGGGGTAGGGGGTTGCAGCTTAAGTTGTGCTAATGCTGTTTGTGAGGTTCTCTTTCTGACTGCAAGTCTCATTGCTTTGAGGTGTGCACCATGGTGTGATTTATTAAACTTGCTTTGTGCCTAAATCTTTTTTATAATAAAGCTACACTAACAGTCATGAAACATAATGAACATTTGTTTAGTCAAGGTACTTGAAATCCCACAATTTGAGTTTGTTTATAGTAAAAGGAAAACTGTTCTGATGACTCTTGAATTGTTAAATTTAAAGTGCTCTTGGTCAGTAATTTAAGTCTAGTAAGTGACCATTTTGGGAGGAATATGTCTTTTAAACCTGTTATTTGTGACCTATGGATACAAGTGCATCTTATTAAGGTAGGCTATTTATGTCAGTAATTCATTTAAAAAACTAATACAAAAATTCATTGTATTTAAGTTAGTTGGGCAATCATGGCCAGAGCTAATAGAAACTTAAATTTAAAGCACATCAAAGAATGATTTTTAACACTAAAATGTTATGTAGCCACATTTTGTTTTGAATGTTTATGTACTTTGTTACCAGCAGCCTATCACAAAGAGACAATTTGTTTTAAATTATTTTCATAGCTAGATCAAGCCAGGGTTTAGACGCCATCTAGCCAACTGTTTCTGCAAGAACTAAGGTAGTAAAGAAGGTTGTAGTCAACCCACTGCTGTAGCATACATAACAGTTGACCTATGAGAGGGCTTCATAGGTGTGATGCAGTGATGACAATCAGCAGGAGCACATCGGTGCAGTTCATTTAAGCAAGTCTTTTAGCACGCTTTATGATCACACAAAGGTGCACCAAGAAACAACAATTCAGGCTTGTTTATTTATATAAAAAACCAAACCAACAAGTTTTATTTCAAGCATTTTACATATACAGTATTAATGAAATCGAACCATTTCAATCATATCAAATTACAATTGCATACATCCCAGTTGCATCCTAGTTATAAAACAGAGCAGTCAAACAATTGGTAAAGCATTATCTATCCATCATAGTGCAGCTGATTCCATCAGGTCATTAATTTGCAGCAATACCTCCTCTTGAGGAAGCATAAATGTAGGAATGCTGGTCCCACTAAGTACCCATTTAAGCACCATGAAGGTGTGGCCTGGTGTGGACAGTATATAGTGTACATGCAGATGTTAAGCTTCACTCAGTGACTGTCAGATACTCCGGTAAAGTAGCCATTACAACATTGGACTTTTAATTCTTCACCCATGTCCTCTGGTTCTTGTTCTACTGGTGCTAGCTTCTTGTAAATCAGATCATTTACATGTGTATCTCTGGTCTGCATGTGGACCAAATAACATCAATTAGTTCTGGGTGCTGAACCTTTCTGATTTCTATTTACTTAAAACTTGGCAGACAACCAATGATCAACTGACAGGTGGAAGCATCTCTCAGGTCTGGGCTGAATCTTTTTCTGTTTCCTAAAGACATGACTTTCAGAAACTTTTATTTTTCATCAACTGTGCATGGTTGACTTAGGCAAAACATGAGTATTAAAGCAACCAAAGTCCCAAGAAAAACTAAACTTTCTCTGAATACTCATTGGAATCAGAATATAAAGAAATAAGAGGTGGTATTCTACTTGTTTTGCAGACTATTGTTTTTGCATCTTCTCTGTGACTATTTGCTTACCATAATGCACATGCATTCATGTGTGTATGTGTGGGGGGGGAGAAGACAAACACTAGATGCTCTGTAAACACCACAGCTGTCCTCCTCTTAGCCTTGTTCTATCGGCATAACTTCAGCAGACTAATTATAGCCCTCAATCACCACCTGTCTCCCCACATTTTTTTGTTTTATAAACCAACAGCCCCTTGTTCCACTCCAGCCTACAATGCTCAGTCAGAGTACCTAAAGAGATGAAGTTAAAGAAGGTGATTTTCTTTCTCTTTCTTTCTTTCTTTCTTTCTTTCTTTCTTTCTTTCTTTCTTTCTTTCTTTCTTTTCTTTCTTTCCAATGTTCTCTAAAGGTTTTACCAGCTAATACACTCAAATTTATGGATTTCAACTGGTTTATTTATTTATTTTTTTGAAATCATTACTAAATTCTAGTTCTGGTAAGAATCAGTAAAATAATTCTGTCAACACAAACATAGCTATGGTATGAAGTTGATGTACTCTATCATTACCTCATCTGGTTTTCCAGGCTGTCATTACATTTTCCACGCCTAGAGGGCAGTGTTGTCTCAGATCACTTCTGCTTTTGCAGCGGTGCCCAGGGACGTGCCATTAGCATGTTACCATATTGGCTGTCCCTTGCTGTGGGGTTGATGGAAATTGTACACCCTCACCCTGATGTGAAATGTAATTTCAGACAAGATGGCGAGGAAAATAAAAGCTAAATATATATTCCGGATGTTAACCCATTATTTATTCCTGCTGCTGATGCTGTGTTGTCTTTACTTTCTGTTTTTTATGCTCCAAAAAGATTGTGAACTTTGGGCACATTTTTAAAGACAATTGGGAGTGTTTCATGGCTCAGCCATAACCGATCCTAGAGAGAATGAGATGAAGGTTTGAGAACCGTCTCCCCGTCTTTTAATCATAGCAGCGAGCATTACGACTGCTGGAACAGAACTGATCTGAAGACAGCAGCTTGCTATCTGCACCCTGCAGTGGCTCCGTTGTGGATACCATTACATGATAAACACCGTTCACTATCACAACTCCCAGGCGCAGTGCAGAACTCAGTCCAAGAAAGTTTGACTCAAAAACACCAACAGCAAACTTGTTGGAATTACTTTGTCATTGTACTGTATTTATTCTATTGTACTTTTGTTTCTTTACATATAAAATGATGAACAACCATAAGCCTTGAGCGATTTCACATTTTGTCACATTACAACCACAAGCTTCAATGTATTTCATTAAGATTTTATCTGATAGACATACACATAGTAGTGCATAATAGTGTTAAACATTTTGTATAAAAAATAAATAAATAAAACTTACTGAAAATGTGCTGTGCATTTGTATTCAGCCCCGTTTATGGTTATGCCCCTCAGTAAAGTTTTGGGGCCTGTCTCTACCAGCATGGCATATAGAAACTGAATTTTTTCCCATTCTTCTTTGCAAAAAACGCTCAAGTTCAGTCAGATTAAATAAAAGGTTTCTGTGGACATCAGTTAACACACAAAGGTGAACCTAAGGCCTAGTGTTATGCAGCCTTTATGAGGATGTTTTCCATTTTTGCCCTCCATTTAGTTGAATCTTTTATCCCATTAACTCTGACCAGCTCCCCTGTGTCTACGAAAAGAAAGAACCCCCACAGCATGATCCTACCACCAACATGTTTCATCGTGGTGAGTACAGGGTGATGTGCAGTTACTTTCCCATCATACAAAGCACTTTGCATTAAGACCAAAAAGTAAAGTTTTCATCTCATCTGACCAGATCACCTTCTTCCACAAGTTTGCTGTGTCCCCTACATGGCCAGTGGCAAACTGCAACCAGAACTTCTTATTTCTTATTACTTTCTTCTTGTGGCTCACCCATAAACCCTAAATATTTTAGGTGAACCACTAATGGTTGTCCTGTTGGCAGATCTCCCCTACTGAGTTATGGATCTTTGCAGTTCCTACAGAGTTACCATGAGCCTGTTGGCTGTTTCACTAATTTATATCCCCTTTCCTTTTAGTTTTCAGTTTAGATGGATAATCATGTCTTGGTAGGATTGCAGTTTTGCCATATGCTTTCCATTTTTAGCCGATAGATTGACCAGAGCTTGGCATATTGCTTTATACCCTTATTCTGCTTTTTACAAAATCTTCTCTCTGACCTGTACCTTAGTCTTTTTTGTGTTGGGTAACTAATGCTGTCTAATGAACCTCAGATGCCTTCACAGAACAGCTTTATACTTTGTACACAGATGGACTCTGAAGGTCATAATCTGCACTCAGTTTTGTTAAGAGATGTCAGAATAAAAGGGAGCTGAACACAAATGTGCCCCCCACTTTTCAGATTTTTAATTGTTGAAAGGTTTAAAAACCATGTATACTCCTGCTTCACAGCTATGCACTACTTTGTGTTGGTTTCTCACATATAATCCCAAATAACGTTGTTATTGTTATTTTGTTATTGTTGCAAATTAAAAGAAAATGAGAAAATGTTTCAAGAGTATCAATACTTCTGCACAACACTAGTACACAATGATTGTTAATGCATCAAGCATGTATGGGTGTACATAAGAAATCTTAGTTTTGCAGTTAAAATAAAGGTTAGACATTTACTCACAGAGCCAACTTCTACATATCTAGAAAGGCAATATCCAAAACGGACAAAATATGTGGTCTGAAATGTGCCAAGCAGTTAGCAACTATCTCTTTGACAAGAACAATGCATATTTTATCTTCCCCAAGGGGAAGCAGGCTCCTAAGTGTGATTGTTTTTTCTTTCTTGCCCACTATGAAGACCATTTTACCTTTCCTGACTGGTCTGGATCACAGCAGGTTTAAGACCTTCTGCAAATGAACAGAGGTAAATGCCAGGAGATGTGCTGCTTACCTGCTGGGCAAACAACGTCCGCCATCAGCATTTCAACACGGCTCCTCTTTTACCTGCTGTGAAATTAACTCTGCATTCAAGTTTTATAGGAAAGGAAAATGATCCCTGCTTAGTTTGTGTGTGAGTAAAGTTTTAAGCTAGGCAGAGAAACAAAGTAGGAAGGAGACGTCTGCATTATTGTGAAGATGGTAAAACACACTAAATTGGTGAGACAGAAAACATGTATTTTTTAAATTTTATACTTTCCTTAATAATGACCGTGTAAATAGTTCAACAAATTTTCCAACATTTGGTCTTGTAATTGTTGTTAAAACTCTGACAGCCTGCTGGTTTTAATATAAAAACAACTTCTCTAGTGTTTGATTCAGTTTCTCTTTCTGACAAAACTGAAGGGCTGATTCAGTGTCCACTGAATTAGCTATTAAGATTAAACGTTGCATGAAAGTGCACAGACCTCATGTATGAGCCTAAGTGAGACCCTTTTGAAAAAAAGTTTCTTAAGCCCTGAACTGGTTCATATCTTGTCACGTTTTAACAAACATCAGTGATATGCCTTTTTTCTGTATTATATGACTGGGCCATTCAAGCACATGAATATAATTTGATCTAAACTATTCTACTATAGCTCTGGATGTATATTTATAATCACTTTCTGTTGGAAAGTAAAACTTCGTTCTAATTCAGTTTAAATATATATATATTAATTTATATAGCGACCTCAACGACCCAATCTCCGGATGTTTAAACTGGCTCTAGGGTCGTGGAATGTGACCTTGCTGGGGGGGAAGGCTGTGGCAGAGGCAAAAACTCAGGCATGGGAGGAGTTCAGTAAGGCCATGGAGAAGGAGTATCAACCGTGTCCCTCGTGGTGCCTTGTGGGGGGCGCTCCAGGAGTACGGAGTCGGCGACCCCTTATTAGAGGCCATCTGGTCTCTGTACAAGCGGAGTTGGAGTTTGGTCCGCATTGCCAGCACTAAATCGGATCTGTTCCCGGTGCATGTTGGACTCCGGCAGGGCTGCCCTTTTGTCACTGGTCCTGTTAATAACTTTCATGGGCAGGATTTCTAGGTGCAGCCAAGGGCCCGAGGGGGTCTGGTTTGGGGACCAGTGGATTTTGTCTCTTCTTTTTGCAGATGACGTGGTCCTGCTGGCCACCTCTAACCAAGACATACAGCATGCACTGGGACAGTTTGCAGCCGAGAGTGAAGCGCCTGGGATGAAGATCAGCTCCTCCGAGTCCGAGGCCATGGTCCTCGACCGGAAAAGGGTGGCTTGCCCTCTTTAGGTTGGAGGAAGGTTCGTGACTCAAGTGAAGGAGTTCAAGTATCTTGGGATATTGTTCACGAGTGAGGGGAGAATGGAGTGGGAGATCAACAGACGGATCGGTATGGCTGCCACAGTAATGGGGATGCTGTGCCGGTCCATTGTGGTGAAGAAGAGAGCTGAGCCGAAAAGCGAAGCTCTCGATGTACTGTTTGGTCTACATTCCTGTCCTCATCTTTGGGCATAAACTTTGGGTCATGACTGGAAGAACAAGATCCCGCATACAAGCAGCTGAAATGAGCTTCTTCCGCAAGGTGGCCAGGCACTCCCTTAGTGCCTGGCCACCCTGGCACTAAAGGATAGGGTGAGGAGCTTGGCCATTCATGAGGAGCTCAGAGTAGAGCCGCTGCTCCTCCACATCGAGGGGGGTCAGTTAAGGTGGCTCGGGCATCTGTATCGGATGCCTCTTGGATACCTCCCTTGGGAGCTGTTCCAGGCACGTTCCACGTAGGAGGAGGTCCAGGGGATGGCCCAGGACACGCTGGAGGGATTATGTCTCTCGGCTGGCCTGGAAATGCCTTTGGCTCCGCCCGGAAGAGCTGGAGGAGGTGTCTGGGGAGAGGGTTCCTGCTAAGTCTGCTAAGTCTGCTACCCCTGCGCCCCGGTCCTAGATGATGCGGAAGACGACGACTACGAGTATATAGCGTCAATTCACAACACATCGTCTTCATACATTCCAATTAATCCTAGTTATCAAACAATGCACTCAAATTCAGTTTATTATTCAAATGGGTAAAAAGTTTTCTATCTAAAGTTTTCTTGCAGCATTCACTCCTCCTGGATGAGCATGTAGTGACAGTGGACAGTGGCTTGAATTGTCTTGTTGACTTGTTGGAAGCAATCCCTCATGCAGAGCATGTATAGCAACAAGGAAAACTCCCCTTTAATAGGAAGAGGTCTCCAGCAGAACCAGGCTTAGTTTAAGCAGCCTGCCATGACCCACTTAGTGTTACAGGATTGGCCTGTATTTAGCTCTATCCATCTTCCCATCCACTCTGACCAGTTTCCCTGTTCCTGTCCAAGAAAGTAATCCCCAAAGCCCGATGCTACTGATGTTTCCAGGGTGATGACTAAAAAACTGTGTACTGAGAATAAATTACACATAGGTAGACCCTATATACTAATGATATGTCTTCTATAGGCAACTGATTAAATTTTATTTTCAGATATCAGCATGGAGGAGGCTTAATACAAATGCACTTCACACTTTTTCAGATTACATTTGTAAAATAAAATTGACAACCAGGTAAAAACAGGCAAGCCTTGCGCTAATGACATAGAGTTTCGAAGTTTCTGAGTTTTCTTATTAAAGGAAACTTATTGAGGGAGACGTATTATTTCTATCAAGCTCTGCATCTGGGTCCTCCTTCAACCAAACCATGACACAAACATTTTATTCCTGCTGCTTTGGTTGCATTTTACTTTAAGTCCTAACATTTGGGAGCAACATCAGATGTTTACAAAAAAGATCATAGTTTTTCTGCATTTGTATAAGAAGTAAAAGTATTTATCAGAAGTTTGCTGCTTAGACCTTGTCTTCTTCCAAATAACCTTCTCTAGTTTCAACAGCAGCATGGGATATGTACAACATTTACACTGATGATGTGCAAGTCTTGTCAAGCCTAAAACTAAGTCCTATTTTTTTCTTATTATTAGGCAGTGAGCTGATAACTGTGCAAAGCGAAAGGGAAACCTACAGAACTAATGTATGTCAGTAAAAAGCATCAGAAATACATAGAACGCATGCTTGTTTTCTAACCAAGTTTCTGTTCATGAAGGAGTCATGAACAGAAACTTGAAGCTGCTTCCAAATATGCAGCCTGTATTGGTCTTGTTCTTGCACTTACTTTTGGGACGCACTGTATTTTTGTGGCAGTCATAGATACCAACTTTCCCTGATGAAATTCTGACTTCAGTGGGTTGTAATAGATTTTACAACCCAAAATTTCAATAGAGACCTTTAAGAACAAACTGTGATGAAAAACTGCCTATATTGCCCATAACTATAACTGCCTATAAGTTACGCAACCCACATCTGACCAAATAAGACACCTTTACCTGTTCTACCATCGCAGCTCTCATGCCAAAAGCTGATGGTTTAAAGCTGGTTTGGAATCTTGACTTCATCTCCCTTATTTGTATCTTCCTCTTTTAGATAAAAGAGTATCAGAACTTAAAACTAGGCCAAAGTTCCTTCCTTTAGGCTTCCAAGAGACTGAAAAAATCCTGATTTGTTTTAGACTGGATATATTAATTATATATGGTTATTGTCAGATTTGTAATAGCTAATAGTTAGCTTTTTAGTGTTTTTTTGTATAGTCCATCTTTAATATCTAGCAATGGATTGGAATTAGTTTAGCTTGTTTTGTGCTAATCAGTAGTGAATAGATATCAGTTGATTAAAAATAAATTAGATTTTTAACCGTTACTGATTACTAGTTGATTTATCTCATAGTCTTAATCTCATATTGCCATGGATTCCAATAACTCTAAATCTCCTTATTCTTCTTTCAATGGGTAACAGAAATGTCTCTCTTCAGGCAGATTTTTGATAGATTATTAAATGTATGGTTTTCTGAACATTAAACTAGTTTTAATGAGCTTAATATCATTGAAAAAATTTTCGATAAAAGTCTTGGTGAAACTTCAGTTGCAGGAAACTAAGCTGAAATAAAAGTATAAATGATGGCTTATTTGTTTCCCCCGAGGATCTATTAACTCTTTATAATGATGCAAACCAGCAGATCCAGCATCCTGAACCAAACATTATGTGCAAACTGGTGTAAGGAGTTGGACAAATGTCCTACGGGGAGCAGCAAGGCAGATGGAAATGTCTGTCAGCTCTGTGCATGGGTGTTGTAATTTTACATTTCATCAATCAAGGATATACAAAACCTCAGCTGAGATAAGCTCATCTGTTTTCAAGCTGAATCAGAGAGAAAAATTTGCAGTAAAACATTCTAGTTTGTGAAAAGACGAGCCGATGTGCTCAGGCTGACCAAGCAGAAGTTTACTGCAGTATCTATATTGGAGCATTCAGCAATCACTATAAAAACAAAACCTACAACCTGCTGCTACTTACATCTTGAAATTGGATCCCTAAACAGGTAGTCAACATCAAATTGGCTTAAATTTCCAAATTATACTACATTTATTTGTCAGTGATTGAAATAAAAAAAGTGACACTCGTATATAGATTCATTACACACAGATCAATATGTTTCAGGTGTTTATTCTGTTAATTTTGATGATAATGGTTTACAATAATGAAAACCCAAAATGTATTTTGAATTGGGAAATGGATGTTATGACCATGACATAATTACAAGTCAGGATACGCCACAAAAGGTCATTGCTAAAATAGCTGGCTGTTCACATAGTGCTGTATCCAAGCATATTAATGGTAAGTTAAGTGGATCTGGAAAACTATGACAGAAAATAGCAATGATAATTCCACAATTAATTACCCCATGGCAGATTTAGGTTTAAATTAATCCTTACATTTAATTCAGTTTATTTAATTCAGCCAATTCAATCCAGTGATTGTGAAAATGCTTTTTTGGCTAGTACTTTAATTATTGAGAAGGGCATAAGCATTTTTTTTTTGTTTTAGTTTTTAAAAAGGATGTCATTAAAAAGTAACTATTTTTATATATTTTGAGACATTCCTGTCTCAAATCCTACAACAAACATCTTGGTTAAATGAAAATAATTTCAAAACTGAATCTGTCAGGGGGTATGAGCAACATATGATTAGGTACCACAAAAAACTACTTTACTGTAGCTGGCGCTATCGTAGCAGAAATTCCACAACACAATCAATCCTAAAGCTACCCCTACAGTGGTAAGCTTTACCATTTGTTTCTATGGTACCTTCAGGTCATGTCTGTCTTTTGCTGGTACTCTTTCAATGCCAAGTAGTTTCTGCAGTCCTAGGCTAATGTTTGCATGTTTAATTTTTTGTTTTGATATGACTTTGTTGATAACTTGGCCTCTAACACAGAACAAAACTCACAAATAAAGTTGTTTTCATGCTTCACTAACTGAACGCTTTGCTTTAAACACCAAAACCTTTAATGACTTGCGCTCTTTGCAGCCACATGGCTCCCTGGCTAACACTATAGGTCTGCCTATGGACGTTGCGGGGTGTAGCGGTTGAAGAGGCGCCTTATAAACAGAAGCTATAGTCCTCGACTCAGCCATCTCAGCTCAGCCATAGATTCCCGATCTTAAGACATTTGCCACATCTCCTCCCATTCTCTCTCTGCTGCTTTTTTCCTGTCTTTTAACTGTCAATGAAGGCCACTAGTACCAAAATAGAAAAGAAAAAAAAATTCTTAAAAAATGATCAACAGATAAAAAAAATACCTCTACAGTGTATTCAACATTAGGTTCTTTGTCGCATTTATTGTGTAACCTTTCATCTCTGATAGTATAAAATTAAAACATTCCATGACAAAAGAATACTGTGGCTTAAAAATGTCATATTTGGGTTTGTTTCCGCATTCTTTTCTTTTAAATGGCTGCCTTCTCAGCAAGCAGATTTCAAGGCACAAAGCTCCGGTTCATCCTCATTTTGTGACACAAATACATTTCCTGCTTTACTTTCACAATTTGAAACAATTCTCTTTCTTATGAGCATAACACAATTGATTCTCAAAACTGTATACAAAATGTGATTTTTTTAAGACTACATTTATCTGTTGATAGATAGAATCTACAAATAAATATAGGGAGTTATTTAAAATCATTCTACTTGGCTGGGATTCAGGAACAATACTTGAAACTCTTTCAACAGCAGCAAAAACACCACTGTTGTCTTGTTGCTAGACTCGTATGGTACCTTTGTGGATGAGTTGGCTAATAGAAGAGTCAGGTTTGAGCCCTGGAAGGTGAAACACTTGTTTTACCCAGATGAATAAAAAGGAATTTCAACCTCTGGCTGTCTAATGTTGCAAAACGTTACATTTTTCTAAGGATTTGTTCTTAAGTGTTAAAATCATTCTCCCTTTTTCTTTTCTATTTTTTTTATGTGTATTCCTCTTGAAGGCTCTAGTGAACACAAAATGTTTTTGCCAGGGGATTTGTGGATGTGTATGAATTGAGACTGAGATGTGGGAGCACTGGGCGTGCCATTTTGTTAATAGAATACGCATGATTGGGTCTCCCTGGAGCTGTTGGTGATGAGAGGAGAATGAAAATGTTAATGTTTGCGGAGCCGCCTTGGTTTCTCCAGAACCTCTTAAGTTTTATTGACAGATGCACCCAACAACAGCTTCAACATTTAATTCAATATTTAACTATTTCAGTAGCAAATGTGTATCAGGGATCAGTGAACATGTAATATTTGTCCATAATTTTTTGAAGTCTGAAAATACTTGATACATTGTCATATTGTTATGATCAAAATGTGTTTGTTTGAACTCTTATGTGGTTTATTTTGCTTATGTGAAATTTTAAAATATTTCATACACAATCCAATATTAGTAATTTTAAAGAATAATTAGTATGTTTAACTCTAAATGCCCACTTGTCTTTTTTTCGTTAGACGATATGGAGTTTAAACGAAAATTCAACATGGAAGACTCACCATCTGTCAGAATCTGCCATTCTGGACTTTGTTTGGTTTTGTGTCTCTTCAGTTACGTGTTTCTATTTCTTTGGGTTTATTAGTCATGTTTATTTATTCCTTTTGTTTCCTGATAGTTTTGTTCTCTCTCCTGCCTCCTAGTGTTAGTAGTTCTTCCTCCCCTCGCCCATAGTTCCCTTGGTGGTTGCTTTCTCATTTATTTATTACTTAGAATGGTTTTCTCCTGATGATGATGATTATTATTATTATTATTACAGTTCTCTTGCTTCCTTGGGTTCGCTAGTTTAGCTTCCTGTTTAGTGTCTCTGTGTTTGTTTATGGTTATTTGTTTCTTGTTGCATTTTTCTAGTTTCTATTCCCTATTCCTCGTCTTGTCCTCTTGTCATTAGTTCCCCTTCAGTTATTGTTTGCCACTATACTTAGTTCCACTAATTGTTTACATTTTGGTTTGTATTTATTCTAGTCTTCACTTTCTCTGCTTCTCTCCCAGGTAGTTTAGGGTTTGTTTACTTTTTATCAGTCAGGTGTTTCTTCTGTTCCCTCCAGTTTCTCAGTTTACTTTAGTTAATGGTTATTCTAGATTCTTGTGCTTCATTTGGTTATTTATCTTTGCCTATAGTTTTGCTTAGATCTGTTTCCCTTAGTTTGTTATTTAGTTCCTGTTATGGAAATTTTAGTGCCTTGCTTGATTTGCTCTTTGATACCCTACAGGAACTGACAAAAGTATTAGAACCCCTTAGTGTTGTTCCACTCTTCTTTTATATAGTCTTAGAGTAATGGTTTCTCAGCCTTCTCCTTGCACCTGTGTGAGATAATATGTATGCCACACTGTTAAGAATATGTCTGGGACCTCGTCTCTCTGGGTCTCATGAGAGTTACCTTGAAAACTGTTGTAGCTTATAAAGAGAACCTTTGCTTTGTCTAGTCAGAACGATTTGGCAGCACTACTGAGCGCATCTCCAATGCTGTAAAAAATCCTTCTCGCTTGCAAGATTATAATAAAGCTGATTCTGAGTGACAACCATCGGTCTCTGTCTTGGTAAAAACAAATTTTTCTACAACATTCCTTTCCCATAGTTTAGTTTTGTAGTCAGTTCTCCTGTTCCTCTGCCTCCCTGCTCCTCTTTGTGAGTTAGCATTGTTTATCTTTTGATCCAGTTTTCCCTTTGGTTATTTCATAGTCTAGTTTGTCCTGTGTCCCTTTGTCTTCCAGTCCGGTCACCATAGCAACCGTTCATATTCCCTCAGTTCCCTGTAGCCTGGTCCACACCTGATTCCTGTTTCCTCTGATTACCTGCCTCCCTATCTCATTGGTCCATACTCTACTTCCCTCAGTTTATAAGCTGTCTGGTTTTCATTGTTTCTTGCTGGTTCCTCACGTTATCATCTCATGTTATCTCTCCACGTATCTTTCCAGTGGTTTGTTTTCTGTTTCACCTCCCGAGCCTGTTCCCTGTGGATTACCTGCCTGTATTCCAGTACCCTGCCTGCCTGCAAGTCTGTAACTTCATTATTTGATACTTCTTCAACTAACCATGCTGCCTTCTCACCGTGTTCTGCATTCTGGTCCTGCCACCAAACCCACAATTATGACAGTAGGAACCAGCCAAAAGGTCCAAGCGGACAAGGCTAAGGAGCAAAACAATGGGTGCAGCAGCAGGAGAAAACCCTGCAGTCTATGTACGGAGATGAGGTGGAAATATTACCTTCGCCTATGTTGCTCCTAGAAATGGAGGAAGCCGAAAGACGCCAATCGACGCTGGTATTTCCAGACTTCATACCGTGTCGGATTCGTTCCAGTTTGCCTCTGACAGCCTCAGCCACCTCCACCTCCTCACGTCGCTGCCGTCGCCGAGGTGCCTCTGTCCCGGTTCCTGAGGGTTGTGCGTACGCCTCCTCACCTCTTCCGGAGGGTTTGATCACCGCCTCACACTGTTCCGCTGCATCTCCGGAATGCTTTCTGGCTTCCAGTTACCAGTCAGACCCGGTGCAGCGGCCCACAGCTAATCCCGTAGAACGCCCACTCGATGCCTCTGCATTAACCTCCGCAGTGGGTCGGCTCTCAGCTTCCGCGTCTGCCTCTCCGGAGTTCCTGCTCGACGCTTCCGCTTCTGCATCCACGAAGGGTCGGCTCCTTGCCCCGGCCTCAGCGACTGCTCAGCTCTCCTCATCCGCAGCGGCTTCAGCCGAGCCATCCACGTCCGCAGCGGCCTCAGCCACCACCGAGTTTCCTGCTGGCTTTTCCTCCCGGCCAGGACGCCGCCGCCGTCGGAACTTCGCCCCACTTCGGGACCCGACATCGCCTTCCTGTGACTCCAGGCGAGAGAAGGGGGCGTGGTCCAGGTCTCCAGAGCAGCCAGAGTCTAATGCACCTGCTATCTGTCCTCCAGGCAGGCCCTCTACCCCTGCATGGGTTCAGTCTGGACTGGCTATTCCCCGGGCATGAAGTCACGTTGCCGAGAGTTCGTGCTATATTCAATGGATAATCCACAACATTTAGATTTGGTGCACTTGGTTCTACAAGCGGAGTTTGTCGCAGAGGGATGGCTCAACGCTCCAGCTCCAATCTCTGCTGGAGGTCCCTTTGCCCCTCTTCTCATAGCCGTGAGGGCAGCGCAGAACCCCAGGGATCCTTTTGCAAAGCTTCAAGAGCCTCAGCATGCAGCCAAGCTTCAAGAGCCTCAGCATGCAGCCAAGCTTCAGGAGCCTCAGCATGCAGCCAAGCTTCAAGAGCCTCAGCATGCAGCCAAGCTTCAAGAGCCTCAGCATGCAGCCAAGCTTCAAGAGCCTCAGCATGCAGCCAAGCTTCAAGAGCCTCAGCATGCAGCCAAGCTTCAAGAGCCTCAGCATGCAGCCAAGCTTCAAGAGCCTCAGCATGCAGCCAAGCTTCAAGAGCCTCAGCATGCAGCCAAAGCTTCAAGAGCCTCAGCATGCAGCCAAGCTTCAAGAGCCTCAGCATGCAGCCAAGCTTCAAGAGCCTCAGCATGCAGCCAAGCTTCAAGAGCCTCAGCATGCAGCCAAGCTTCAAGAGCCTCAGCATGCAGCCAAGCCCTCAAGAGCCTCCTGAGGGGTCCGAGGATGAACCGCCTCCTGTCCCAGTTCCAGAGTTCCGAAAGGGGTCCGAGGATGAACCGCCTCCTGTCCGAGTTCCAGAGTTCCGAAAGGGGTCCGAGGATGAACCGCCTCCTGTCCGAGTTCCAGAGTTCCGAAAGGGGTCCGAGGATGAACCGCCTCCTGTCCAAGTTCCAGAGTTCCGAAAGGGGTCCGAGGATGAACCGCCTCCTGTCCAAGTTCCAGAGTTCCGAAAGGGGTCCGAGGATGAACCGCCTCCTGTCCAAGTTCCAGAGTTCCGAAAGGGGTCCGAGGATGAACCGCCTCCTGTCCAAGTTCCAGAGTTTCCGAAAGGGGTCCGAGGATGAACCGCCTCCTGTCCAAGTTCCAGAGTTCCGAAAGGGGTCCGAGGATGAACCGCCTCTTGTCCAAGTTCCAGAGTTCCGAAAGGGGTCCGAGGATGAACCGCCTCCTGTCCAAGTTCCAGAGTTCCGAAAGGGGTCCGAGGATGAACCGCCTCCTGTCCAAGTTCCAGAGTTCCGAAAGGGGTCCGAGGATGAACCGCCTCCTGTCCAAGTTCCAGAGTTCCGAAAGGGGTTCGAGGATGAACCGCCTCTAGCTAAGCATCCAGAGCCGCAGCTTGCAGAAAAGACTGACTGTGCTCCGGGCCAGACTGACTTACTCCTCCATGCGGCTCTGCTCCACCAATCAGCGTCAAGTCCGCATTTCTCCCCGGCCAATCATCCTTCAAGGCTCCGCTTTAAAAGATCTTCATCCATGGAACCCTCCGTTCTTCAGCTGAACTATGACCCTCCTCCACCCCATCTCTCCAATCTGGCTTCCAAATCTCCTCAGGCCTCCACTCCACCATCAGGATTGGATCCCAGAGGGGAAGACATCTTTAATTCTAACCCTAAGATGTTCATTCAAGCGCATGTCGTTCTCAGCATTCACGTCTTCCACTGGGGTCCAAGCGCCAAAGAAATAAACATTCACTAATAAACTTTTCTAATTGCACCCCTGTCTTCTCTTTGTGTCTTTCTAGGTTGAATTAAGTGTGAGACACTGAAGGACCGCAGCTCTAGCTAGCAGCATTGCTTGTTTTTGTGTTTTGTCTTGGTAAAATTCCTTTTCTCTACTTAGCTATGATTGTGCCATAAGCTTTCCAGATTCATTCATCTCTGACTGCTGATCACACCAGTGAATCCATGACGAAGCTCTGCCTGGCCTACCAGACCAGGCTTGATCATTCCAGTCCAACTTGGTTGTGTAAACATTTGTATGCTAAATGCGATTTCAGTGTTTTACTCAAAATTGCAATATTGTGAAATAGTTCAATATGGTTTTTCATTATAGCTTACATATATTGAAAACTTCGCAGCCGAGAGTGAAGCGGCTGGGATGAGGATCAGCTCCTCCAAGTCAGAGGCCATGGTACTCGACCGGAAAAGGGTGGCTTGTCCTCTTCAGGTTGGAGGGGAGTTCCTGCCTCAAGTGGAGGAGTTCAAGTACCTCGGGGTCTTGTTCACGAGTGAGGGAAGAATGGAGCGGGAGATCGACAGACGGATCGGTGCGGCTGCTGCAGTAATTAGGGCACTGTGCCGGTCCGTTGTGGTGAAGAGAGAGCTGAGCCGAAAGCGAAGCTCTCGATTTACCGGTCGGTCTACGTTCCTACCCTCACCTATGGCCATGAACTTTGGGTCATGACCGAAAGAACGAGATCCCGGATACAAGCGGCTGAAATGAGCTTCCTCCGTAGGGTGCCCGGGCACTCCCTTAGAGATAGGGTGAGGAGCTCGGCCATTCGGGAGGGGCTCGGAGTAGAGCCGCTGCTCCTCCACATCGAGAGGAGCCAGTTGAGGTGGCTCGGGCATCTATACCGGATGCCTCCTGGACGCCTTCCTCGGGAGGTGTTCCAGGCACGTCCCACCGGAAGGAGGCCCAGGGGACGGCCCAGGACACGCTGGAGGGACTATGTGTCTCGGCTGGCCTGGGAACGCCTTGGGCTCCCCCCGGAGGAGCTGGAGGAGGTGTCTGGGGAGTGGGACGTCTGGGTGTCTCTGCTGAGTCTGCTGCCCCCGCGACCCGGTCCCGGATAAAGTGGGAGACGACAAGTACGAGTACGAGTATATTAAAAACTCAAGTCAAAATTAGAATATTACATAACATCAATAAAAAAACAAAAATGTCAGGCTTTTGAAAAGTGTGTTCATTTCTATTCACTCAATCCCTGCTTGGGCCTCCTCTTGCAATTATTGCATCAATGCGGATTGGCATGGAGATGATCGGCCAGTGGTTCTGCTGAGGTGTTATAAAAGCCCAGGTCTGCAATGTTGTGTGTGGTGTCTCTTATTTTCCCCTTGACAATACTCCATAGATTCTCTATGGGGCTCAGGTCAGGCCAGTTTGCTGACCAATCAGGCACAGTAACACCATAGTCATTGAACCAGCTTTTGGTACCTTTGGCAGAGTGGGCATAGGGCCAAAACCAGCTAAAAAATAAATCACCATCTCCATAAAGCTTGTCAGCAGAAGAAGCATAAGGTGCTCTAAAACTGCTGGTAGATGGTTGTGTTGACTGTGAACATCTGAAAATACAGTGGACCAACCCCAGCAGACATGGCACCCTAAATCATCACTGACTGTAGAAGCTTCACACTGGACTTCAAGCAACATAGATTCTGTGCCTCTCCACTCTTCCTCTGGGACTTTGATTTCCAAATGAAATGCAAATTTTTCTTTCATCTGAAAAGAGGACTTTGTACCACTCAGAAATAGTCCAGTTTTTTTCTCATTAGTCCGGGTAAGATGCTTTTGGCATTGTATCTAGTTCAGGCATAAGTAATGCAAAATTTGTAGCCCATATGTAGGATTTGCCTGTGCATAGTGGCTCTTGATGCGCTGACTCCAGCCTCAGTCCACTTCTAGTAAAGCTTCCTTCAATTTATAAATGAATTTTACTTGACTATCCTTTCTAGAGTGTGTTTATTCCTGTTGCTGGTGTAGCTTTTCCTATCACACTTTTTCCTTTCACTAAATATTCTATGAATATGCTTGTACACAGCAGCTTCTTGACATTTGTCAGGTCAGCAGTCTTCCCTTTGAAGTGAGCCTACTGACCCAGTTTTAGGGAACATTTAAAGGGTCAAGAAACATTTGCTGGTGTTTTGTATTAAATACCTGATTAGGGTGAGACACCAGTTTCCAATGTTTAATTTTTACTATATTCTCACTTTCTGAGACACTGCATTTTGAGTTTTCATTATCTGTAAGCCATAATCATCAAAATTACAAGAAATAAATGCTTGAAATATTTCACTCTATATGTAATAAATCTATACTGGCAGGATTTTCTGTGGTCTTTAAATTTATTAAGACACATTTTTGTGTCTTGATTTTTGGTCTGTTGGTAACCAGTGAAAAATAATGCACTGTTCTTGGGAAAAACAATCTTTAGCAAGCACTATCTGAAACCACAGGTTAAGCTTCATCTGATTAAAACTATAGCCCCAAACACGTAGGCATGTTGAAACATGTCCAGGCTTCGACAGGACCTTATATAAGTTTGTAATTATTGTAAAATACAACAAAAGAAGAAATTCAGCTAAACTGTTAACTAGTTACTTCAAAAAAACAGCTCACAACATACCAAGACAAACTGCTTCACTGCAGCTGCCGCTATCATACTCAAAGTTACTACCAAATCAATCCTCCAATAGCAAAGCTAGAAGTAAGGAGTATAATAATTAAGTTCATTACAATTTGCTCACCATTGAGTAAAAACTCTTACGCTGTGGAGACACTGGTTTTGGTTCCATTTTATGCATCAGTGCTAAAGACTATAATGAGAAAATGTGCCCATCATTGTATTGCATTGGGTTTGATATGAAAGGACTGTGCTGCATGAGTCATCCTCATGCTGCTGAGTTTTTTTTACTCATATGCAGGTAATGCTAAAAATCTCTGCAGTTGACGACTAAGACAAACTGGTATAAATTTGACCGCTCCAGGTGATCAATATGCGATGGTGCAGAAAGATAACAAATGACTGTCATGGTGCACTCATTCAAGAAAATGAAAAGCCCTTCTCGCACTGTGAAAAAAACTGAATTCAATCATTTTTCAGCCTCGGAAAAAAAAACAAAAACACCCACATGATATCTGATAGAATAACAGCTCTCAAAAGAATTACAAATGTGCAAACAATAAGACATTCAATCTACATGCTCTGTTCAGGAATCATTATGTCCTCACTGTCTGAATCTCAGAAAGTCATACCCAAAAAACTGTGATACAGTAGCTGTGAAGCGAATTGTGATGCAAAACCATTAACAACAATAATTTCCTATCTTAAAATCTAACAGTAGGCACAACTGCAACTCTATTAAGACAGAGCTGTCCAACTATAACAGGTCAGGCAAGGAGAGCTTTAACTCTGGAGGTGCTCCAGAGTTCCACAACTCAGGTGAGACTGGGAGAAATTGTCGTCAAGAACGGTTAGCTGTTACGCTGCCGGCATGCAGGCTTGCATGTTGGATTCACCCAACCACAGACAGTCGGCTTTGGAACAGGTGTATATGGTAGGGCCGTATTTCTACACAACAGGTACGTGCCAAGTGAGCCGAAAGGAACAGATGGATGTTTTGAAGAAGATCAAGTTCTTCAAAATAAAACATCTTTCAGTGTTTGATTGTCAATTAAACAAAACACACAAAAAACAGAATTTGTTCTTTTTCTGTTGTCTAGTACTAAATGCCTCAAGGACAGTTACTGGTCCTTTGTCCAGTGTTTCAGGCCCTTGATTTGAATGTTCACTGGGAAACCTAAGATGGGCCTGTGCATGGCCAGCTACAGAAAAGTCCTCCAAGGTTTTAATCATTGATGGCACAGTGCTCTACCAATGGTAGTCTTGGCGACTGTGGCCCCAGCTGCCTTCAGTGAATGACTTGTGTGGTAGTTCTTGCCTGATTGGCATGCTGGGCAAGCCCCTGCTTCAGCAGCCCTACACACAACCATATATGCTTAAAATTTTTTTTTCTCATGTCACTTTTCAGAAACATGCAAAACAAATATTATTTGATAATAATGATATTATTATTATTATTATTATTATTATTATTATTATTATTATTATTATTATTATTATTAATAGTAATATCTATTGTTTGACAAGTGAGATGCAGTTTTTGAAATACAGCTTGTCTAAGTTTGTTGAAATGCCCCTAAAAAGCTGTGAAATGGTGCTATACTACACTATAAAGATAGGAAGCCAGTTACAGCATTATGAGTTTTCATGGTTTGTGGAAATTATTGATAAGACAATATGCACTAAAATGCCCTGAAAGCTGTAAAAACTGCAGGGAAAAAACCAGCAAATTATAATTCTGGTAAGGTATAGAATTTTTAAGTGAAAACAAAATGTTTCTTTTTTATTTATATTTAATTAATTAATTTATTTTCTCTTTTCTAATTTTTGCTATCCTTCCTCTTCATTTCATTTACTTTTTCCAAAAGCATGTTCTGAAACTATTGATGAGATTCGATAATGTTAAAAGCCACTAGCTTTTTCATACTGAAAGTCATGAAGTCTTAATAGCTTAAATGACGGTGTCGTGTTTTAAAAAAGACGTTAAATAACAAGCAGCATACGTGTGTGTTTTAACTAAACTAACACCACTTGTCATGGTTGGTTTATTTATTTCAGGTAGCTCTTTGTTGTAGATAAACACCATAAACAGTCCATGTTTAGCTACAATACATTCACCATAACAGTTTACTTAAAGGGCAAACAAAACCGACAAGTTCTGTTGTTTCAGCTCTTCAGAGAAACAAAATCTCGTCCACCCCCCACTTTTTCTTCTTAATTCAATGTCAACAAGGTTCTTTTTAAAAATCCCCCAACAGTGTTACAGATAAAGCTGAATAATCTGAAGAAACGGCAAAGTGAGTTGTGACTTTACTCAATTTATATGCAAATGTAATATTTCCTGAGTAATGAGCTTATTGTATTATGTCAACATTTACTGGTGCTGTGTTGTCATTTAGGATGGAAACTGCAATCAATATGGTTACCTTGTACTCATTTTCTGAAAGATGGATAGAAATTTGCATGTTGTGCAACCTTGACAGAAGCTCCACAGTCTCTAACAGCTGAACATGTGGACATAAAGGACGGATGGTCGTACATAAAGGTTACTTCACTTAAAATAATGCTGTAATGTAAACCTAAAAAAGATTACGGTTCAAATATAAACCTTAATGCTTATTCCTGCAGAGCTGTACATTACTGTTTTCTGTTGGCGTAGCAGCGATGACCTGTTAACCAGCCTGTCATCTGGATGCCGTCTGTTAATTCTTTTTATTTTGCAGCCTGACAACACAGCCTACTTTTAGCTGAGAAATAAACCTAATTTTTTACCATGTCTGCATTTTGTTTGCTGACACAGAAACATAGGAATTCCATGGAGTTTAAAATTATTCCTACTTTTGGAACTTTTTCACATTTTGTCATGTTACAAGCACTAACAAAGTACTAAAAAAATGCTGTAAACAAAGAATGCTTTCAAAAATGGAAATGTTAATCATTTATTTTAATCAATCAACAAAATGCAGTGGGAATTTAACCAAAAAAAAATCTAAAATAAAATTAACATTTGGGTCCCCCAAAACCCTTTCCCTTCAAAACAGCATCAATTCTTCTAGGAAACCCTTGTGTTGGGTTGTCATCCATTTTGGTCCGGGCTTTTGACATGCGCAGCTCAACAAAACGTTGCCTCTGACTTCACCCGGGTTTATAAAACCCGCGGGGAAAAAAAAAACCTTGGGTTGGGAAAATTTCCAGTGTGTCTTACGGGACGAATGCATCTGAGGGCAAAATATCGGGGAAGAAAAAAGCTCGCAGGTAAATTTTTTTCCTCCACACGGCCTTTCCCCAAAAAGGGCTTGGAAAGCTGGAAATCTGTCTGATACAAAAAGGTCAGAAGATTCGTATAAACCGATCAAAGACCCCGTCGACACTTTAGTTCCGACCAAGGGTTTTCTTCATATATTTTCCCGTTTTTTGGGGACGGGTAGGCATAGTTAAGGTGAATTTAGAATCACCAGTAGTTAATCGAAGGTATCAACTTGTTGCATGCAATACTGATTGGGAATTTTTTTTTATGATGAGCTTTTTTGATTTTGGGCTGTGCAAGTGGGGTTTTAAATCGTGGAGCCCGGATGTGATCAGCAAGGTCGTGTGGGTATGTTTTTGCCGGGCTCACCCAAAAATCAGCCAGGAGTTTAAAAAGTTGGACTTTTTTTAGTTTTTCTATTCAAAAAACCTACGGTCTGAGCCTCGTGGCCTGACCACTTCTTTTGTCCCAGTTTTTTTAAACGGAAGTTTTTTTCCCGCTGGTTTCGCCTCAGAGTTTTATGACTCATTTTTTCGAGATTTGGGGAAAAACAGCTGCTAGTGCAAAGAGTTTCAGCCCACCGTCTACAAGCTGATTTCCCGGCAATAAAGACTTTAGCCCCACCAGGGGGGCTTTTCTTTTTCCCAAATTTTAACCCACATTGTACATTTTTTGTCCAAAAAAATTTGCTGGTTTTTTGATTTTCATAGACACTAAATGCAATATTTTCTTATATTTTTTTTTATTATTTTTTGGGTAGTCCTTTTTTCCCCTTTGTGGAGAAATAGTCTTTTTTTAGTTGGTGAAGGTTTTGGACCAAAAGGGTGTATACCAGAGCGGGTTTTGGTTTCAAAAAAATCTTCAATATAATTTAGGAGAAGCCGTTTGTGTTTATTTTCATGCAAAGGCGATTTATCTCTCTAAAAAAAGGGGTCAAGTTCCCACCCCCTTTGGGGAAGGGGGTTTTTGAAAAAACAGTGACATTTAGGGGTTTTTGGTTTAAAATTATCAATTTTTAAATGACAAATAACTAATTGTAAATTATTAAGAGCTTTGAGCCCATAATCACAAAACGAGGACATCTCTGATTTCTATTCGTAAGTAATGATTTTTAGTTAAGAAATTATCATGATTTTTAATTATGATTTTTGATAAATATTGGTTCCTCAGCCTCCCTGGTAAAGCCTATGCCAGGGTATTGGAGAGGACAGTCCAACCGATAGTCGAACCTCAGTTTCAGGAGGAGCAGTGCGGTTTTTGTCCCGACACTGGACCAGTTCTATACCATCTGCAGGGTATTCGAGGGTTCGTGTGTTTTGTGGACCTGGAGAAGGCATTCGACTGTATACCTCGTGGTGCCCTGTGGGGGTTGCTCCAGGAGTATGGAATCGGGGGCCCTTTATTAGGGGCCATCCGGTCTCTCCGCATTGCCGGCACTAAGTTGGACCTGTTCCCGGTGCATGTTGGACTCCGACAGGGCTGCCATTTGTCATTGGTACTGTTATACCTTTTGTAGACACGATTTCTAGGCGCAGCCAAGGGCCGGAGGGGGTCTGGTCTGGGGACCAGTGGATTTCGTCTCTTTTTTTGCAGATGATGTGGTCCTGCTGGTCCCTCTAGCCAAGACCTACAGCATGCACTGGGGCAGTGCGCAACCGAGTATGAAGCAGCCGGGATGAAGATCAGCTCCTCCAAGTCCGAGGCCATGGTTCTCGACCGGAAAAGGGTGGCTTGTCCTCTTCAGGTTGGAGGGGAGTTCCTGCCTCAAGTGGAGGAGTTCAAGTATCTCAGGGTCTTGTTCACGAGTGGGGGAAGAATGGAGCGGGAGATCAACAGGCAGATCGATGCGGCTGCCGCAGTAATGGGGGCACTGTGCCAGTCCGTTGTGGTAAAGAGAGAGCTGAGCCGAAAAGCAAAGCTCTCGATTTACCGGTCGGTCTACGTTTCTACCCTCACCTATGGCCATGAACTTTGGGTCATGACCGAAAGAATGAGATCCCGGATACAAGCGGCTGAAATGAGCTTCCTCCGTAGGGTGGCCGGGCACTCCCTTAGAGATAGGGTGAGGAGCTCGGCCATCCGGGAGGGGCTCGGAGTGGAGCCTGCTGCTCCTCCACATCGAGATGAGCCAGTTGAGGTGGCGCGGGCATCTGTACCGGATGCCTCCTGGACGCCTTCCTCGGGAGGTGTTCCAGGCACGTCCCACCGGAAGGAGGCCCAGAGGACGGCCAAGGACACGCTGGAGGGACTATATCTCTCAGCTGGCCTGGGAACGCCTTGTGCTCCCCCCAGAGGAGCTGGAGGAGGTGTCTGGGGAGAGAGAAGTCTGGGTGTCTCTGCTGAGTCGGGTTCCGCGACCCGGTCCCAGATAAAGTGGAAGACGATGAGTACAATGAGTACGACGAGTATGAGTACGATGATAAATTAATGAATCAATAACCATAATCCTGACATTATTGCCATCCCTGGGTGGGCCTTGAAATGACCGATACCCCTGTTGCACAAAGTAACACAATTGTGATATCCTGGAAGCTTATGACCTCTGTTGTGAGATTTGGTGAATTTTGCAGGAGCGCTTGTAAGCTAGAGGATGTATCTTGACTAACATTGGCTGAATTCTACTGCAGAGGAGTAATAATATACTCCTAATAGTAATAATAATCTTTCTAGGGGGCTTTTGTGGATGCGATGTGGATGTTTGGTGTAGTTTATGGTGGGAAATTCAACGTAAATTTCCAGCTTGTCAAAGCACACCCTGCTGACTGTTATCAGCTTGTTACCAGTCAGCTTGTTACCATAGCAACCAAATTCCTGCTACAGTAGGAGGCATCCTATCTGCCTCTGGCGTCCGTTGTTGTAACTACAGCTATAACTAACGCTCTCCCTGTCAGGGAGGAAGCAACACCACTGTCTGCTGGCCATTGAGTAAATTGCAGTTGCAACAGGATTTTCTCTGCAGCAGACAGGCGTTTAGTGGCATCTTGTGGTCAATAGTGAGAATTACATTTGCTACCACAAAAATTAACTAATTTGATTAGTTCCATTAACACAGGCAGAAAATCCCATCACCGATGATCAAGGGCATAACTTGAGCTAAAATCAAGTTATTGATCATTCATTGCCGCTTCTGCTCTGAACTTTATGCATTTTTGCTGGGTTTTTCTTGTGTGTGAAGCATGTTTTTACCAGACTCTTATAACTAACTTTAGTTGTCTAACTTGGTAGGTCCTGCAAGAAAGTAAATAACCCATAGTATGCATCACTAACATCCCTTTGGAGCTAAGAATAGCGTATGAATGTTTTAGTTTGCTTATCCCACTTTTTACATTTTTTTTCTTTTTTCTAAAAAAAAAATTATTTCAAAAATATATATGCATTTTTTTGTTTGCTGTATTATTTCCATTAAAGCATAGGGTAAGTCACAGTTTGAATGGTCAAACCTGCATACCCATTTTTTAAAGAGCCTATACACCTGCAAGATATGTATGGATCAGACAGCTGGCTGAGTGTTTAGTCTGTTTGTATTACTGCTAATTGACTTAAGCGATCATACATAAGTGAACAGTTTGGTCTGTTTGTGTTACTGCTAATTGATTTGACTAATTTATACATAGCTGAATAGCTTTGTTTGTTATTGTGCATTTTGGCCAATATGGAGAAAACACCCCAGGCAGTAGCTGGAAGTGTAAGTCAGGAGGACTCCACAGGAAATGATTGGAGCTTTGATTTTATTGTTATCAGAGGAGCATAAAGCTCTTAATGATTATAGCATTGAGCAATGTGAAGCAAGGATTCAGGAGTTGCTCCAGGTCATTAAGAACTCACCAAAAGACAGATAGGTGGCCGAAGTGTTAGGACAGCTCACTCTTTTATATCAGTGAAGGGTCATGCTGGAAGTTGACCAGCGTTTTAAACTGCAGTTCATGCTGGATGATACGCTACAGACAACAGATGCCACTAGGTGTAAACTGTTAGAAGTGGAAGAGAAGTTGGATGCAGTTGAGTTGAGAGCCAGAAGGCTGGAGGTAGCTGAGAGTAGCCTGAACACACCCCCATCCCTAGAGGACTGGGGGTTGGAGATAAATCCCACCTCACAGGTTGAAACCTTTGTTGGTGAGACACACCTGCAACACCCTGAAAGAACCTTCCACTCAGAGCTGGAAAACGTAGAAGCTGCTTTCCAGAGATTTACTTCCAAAGCTCTTGGTTTTCCCCACACATCCACAGAGTCCAGAACAGGTATGAGTAGGCAGATTAGATTCAACGGTGCGGTGTCCCACCCCACTGTAATAGACAGCCATTAACAATACCTGCCGGTGGACTCAGTAGAAGTAAATAGTTCAAGGATTAGGGGCGAAACCTTCACGCTTGACTCGCAGTACCCTCTGGTACACAGCTTCACCCAGCAACCCAGAAAACTCCTCCCCACAGTCATGCATCATTGCTGTGCTCTTTAACGAACACACCTGTGAAAACTTACAACCCCAAAGTGGTGGAAGTTGTACACTTGGAAACCACGCTCATACCAGAAGTGCTTCTAGCATTCTGGCTGGAAAAATCATCAACCAGTAGAGAGCTCTATGACCGTTTGTGCCAAGAAGATCCCCTTTAAACTGAGGCAAAACACAGCCACACATTCCTATCAGCTGACGGACTCCGCCCTCTCCTTAAGACAGCCAGAGTTTCAGCATTGTTCCAACAGACCAAAGGGGGGTCACATTAACCTACGCCCATTAGTCTACTGTAGGGGGTCATAGGAGCTAAAAAGCCACAATCCACACCCTCCAACAAATGGCTTACTGGCCTCCAACATCTCACGACACTCAGGTCTACATCCAAGGATGCTTAACCTGCTGCCAGTTTCAGCTATCCCAGCCACTCAGTCAACCTCCGCTTCAGCGAAGGGGGTTACATTACTTTGGTTCCACCTTCAGACCAACTGGGTCGAACCAGCTCCAAAATTAGCACGAGGTAACAAATTCCTCCTAACTGTGACATGCAGCTTCGTTAAGTGGGTTGAATGCTTGTCAGCACCAAATGACACAGTCATCCCAGCTACTGCTCTTTTGCTGGACTCGATGAAGTTCTACATCAAACTCTCCTCCCCAAGAACAGAGCTTGTCTCCATGTCTGGAAAGGAGAAACCAGTGTGTAGGACCAGTTTAAATAGGTGCATCTGTCAACACTCACACTAACATGCACTAATCACTAACAACTTCCTTCAACAGAAACTGTTAAACTGTAAGTTTGCGCGCTACTTTTCCATTAACACTCTGCATATATATATATACATACAGGGGTTGGACAATGAAACTGAAACACCTGGTTTTAGACCACAATAATTTATTAGTATGGTGTAGGGCCTCCTTTTGTGGCCAATACAGCGTCAATTCGTCTTGGGAATGACATATACAAGTCCTGCACAGTGGTCAGAGGGATTTTAAGCCATTCTTCTTGCAGGATAGTGGCCAGGTCACTAAGTGATACTGGTGGAGGAAAACGTTTCCTGACTCGCTCCTCCAAAACACCCCAAAGTGGCTCAATAATATTCAGATCTGGTGACTGTGCAGACCATGGGAGATGTTCAGCTTCACTTTCATGTTCATCAAACCAATCTTTCACCAGTCTTGCTGTGCGTATTGGTGCATTGTCATCCTGATACACGGCACTGCCTTCAGGATACAATGTTTGAACTATTGGATGCACATGGTCCTCAAGAATGGTTCGGTAGTCCTTGGCAGTGACGCGCCCATCTAGCACAAGTATTGGGCCAAGGGAATCCCATGATATGGCAGCCCAAACCATCACTGATCCATCCCCATGCTTCACTCTGGGCATGCAACAGTCTGGGTGGTACGCTTCTTTGGGGCTTCTCCACACCGTAACTCTCCCGGATGTGGGGAAAACAGTAAAGGTGGACTCATCAGAGAACAATACATGTTTCACATTGTCAACAGCCCAAGATTAGCACTCCTTGCACCACTGAAACCGACGTTTGGCATTGGCAAGAGTGACCAAGGGTTTGGCTATAGCAGCCCGGACGTGTATATTGACCCTGTGGAGCTCCCGACAGACAGTTCTGGTGGAAACAGGAGAGTTGAGGTGCACATTTAATTCTGCCGTGATTTGGGCAGCCATGGTTTTATGTTTTTTGGATAGCACCCGAACATCCCTTTCAGACAGCTTCCTCTTGCGTCCACAGTTAGTCTTGTTGGATGTTGTTCGTCCTTCTTGGTGGTATGCTGACATTACCCTGGTATGTCACCCATAATGTTGTGTGCATTTCAATATTTTCAGCAAAATTGTGCTCTTACCCTGCTAATTGAACCTTCACACTCTGCTCTTACTGGTGCAATGTGCAATCAATGAAGACTGGCTACCAGGCTGGTCCAATTTAACCCCTGTATATATATATATATAATATATATATATATATATATATATATATATATATTATAATATATATATATTATATATATACAGGGGTTGGACAATGAAACTGAAACACCTGTCATTTTAGTGTGGGAGGTTTCATGGCTAAATTGGATGGGCAGTGTACATTGGAGTACAGAAAGCTTTTAAAAGAGCTATTTTTGTGGAGGGTGAACACATATCAAATTTTCTGACCAGCGTATTAGCTTGTGCATACATCATACAATACTGCCTGTAAATCTCACGATCATCAATTATAATCAATCTGAAAGAGAGAGGTATCCTAATCGTTGTGGTTTTTAGTATAACAATGGCCATCAGTGGTCTCTAGATGGACAAACTGTCTACTTTTAAGGCTAGGCTTAAAACTTACCTTTTTGATAAAGCTTATAGTTAGAGTGGCTTAAGTTATCCTGAGCTATCTCTGTAGTTATGCTGCTATAGGCTTAGGCTGCTGGAGGACATAATGACCACTTTCACCCTCTTCGCTACATTCTCACACTACTCTACAATTTTGCATTATTTGCCGTTATTTCAGCTTTTAACTTTGTTCTCTCTCTTTTCTCTTCCTAGAAGCTACAACTGGCCTGACTCTGTGTCTACCTGTGACACCTTTCTGGAGAGGGGCATCGTCCAAGCTTCTGCTGGCAACAACTTAATGCTCACCCTCTACCGATGATCCACATGGCCCTGTCTTTCAGTGTTTAACCCTTTCTCTCTCCTAGACATGGCAATTGACTGAGCTTTTGCTGTGACTAAATCTGTGTGCTCTCTTTCAGACTCTAACCTTGAAAACTGGCTCAGAGTTTATCTGTTCTTTTTTTCTAGGTGAAACAACTAAAGGAGCTACATCCATTAACATTTACTTTTCCTTCCCATAGAAAGGACTCCTGGATCAGTGCTTCTTTGTTCTCTTTGTGTCTCTGCTCTGTTCTCTCTAACTCCCAGTCGGTGGCAGATGGCCGCTCACACTGAGCCTGGTTCTGCTGGAGGTTTCTTCCTGTTGAAAGGGAGTTTTTCCTCTCCACTGTCACTACATGCATGCTCAGTATGAGGGATTGCTGCAGTCCAATTTGAATAAATAACTGAATCTGACTACACTGTTCAATGATTAGGATTAATTGGAATGTATGTACCTGAGTTTTGTGAAGTGCCTTGAGACGACGTGTTGTGAATTGGCGCTATATAAATAAAACTGAATTGAATAGAATTGAATCAGACAGGTCATCAGTTATATAATGTCCCAAATATTTAACATCATTGCATATGTTGAGAACAGTACCAGACAGGGAAAAATCAGGGGTTATCACATGCTTATCTGCCTTGCGTCTAACAATCATAATGTTGCTCTTCTTGGCGTTATACTTAATATCAAGGTCATAGCCATGTTGAGAGCATATCCTTAGTAACTGTTGAAGGCCAGCACCGTATGAACATAGGACCACCAAATCATCCGCATACATCAGGTGATTAATTATGCGGTCACCAACTACACAGCCTGTTTTGCAGCAATTCAAAAGCTTTGACAACTCATCCATATAGATGTTAAAGAGGAAAGGAGAAAGTATACTTCCCTGCCTGATTCCATTTCCAGTATTAAATGCATCAGACACAATATTACCCCATTTTACGTACATTAATTGATGCTCATACCAATAAACAAGGTCTCTGATAAGATATTTTGGTACTCCCCTATTATATAACTAGTGAAACAGCTTTTGATGATTCACACGGTCAAATGCTTTGGAGGAGACAATAAAACACATAAATATTGTGGTGTTGTGCCTGTTATACAAGTCTAGAATCTCCTTTAATGCAAGGATGCACATGTCCGTGCTGTGTTTAGGCACGGACTAAACACGCACTAGGAGCACATTTGTTTGGTTTTTTTGTTTCTTTTAACAACCAATCACAGCTCTTAGGAGACAGTGTCACACCTAGCAATGGGGTCAACCACACCTCCTTACTAAAATAGGAATTTCTGTCGTCTCCTCGCTCAGAGTCGCCATCAGCAGAAAACTGAATCACTCTTAAGCTAAGAGTCCTTGCCAAGAATTTTTAGGCTAAGACAGGAGCTCTCTGAGGAGACTCTGAGAACCTTTGTGAATACAGACCCAGATGTATGGAGTGCATGTCAACAGTCTTTCCCAACTGAGCTGTGGATCTTTGGAGCTCCTCCAGAGTTACCATGGGCGATTCTCTGATTAAAGCTCTCCTTGCCTGGCCATATGCAAAAGTTTAACCCTAACTAAAATGCTGTGTTTATCTTTATGTTGTCCACAGTGAGATTACACCACCAGAATAAAAGATACTTTTATTTAAAGTTATTTCTGCACTTTAACAGGGGTACCAATGAGTGTGGAGGGTGCTCTAAATTAAGAATAGTAACAACTATAATTTTATTATGAAACATTTCTGTTTTGGAGGGGAACATTTAATAATTACAACACAAAACAGTTTAATTCACAGAAACACCTTGTGGTTTTGTAAAATAGTACCTTTAAAAATCTTGCTGTAAGGTTATTTAGCACTAAAGTCTGTTGAAAGTCCACCTAAAAAAACATGACAATTTGGGGATTAGGTAATTGACCCATGAGGACCAAATTATAGGTTCTTCATTAATTCTCTCTCTGATTATTGTCATGTTCATCTTAAAGGTTTTTAAAAGGTTGTGCTGCTTTAAATACAGGTTAGCATGGAGACATGTCTCAGGGAGGGGGGTCCAGGCCAAGTTTGACCATGCTGTCTCTCTCTATCTTTCTCACAGCAACCTCCCCACACCTTACCCCATCTGCATATTCCCAGAGTGACAAAATTAGTTAGCTGAGTAATAAATCAAATCTCGACTGCCCAATTTGGTTTCCTAATGCAATTAATAAGTGCTAAAAGCGTTTAAACAGCTCCAATTTGCAGATGGCACTTTAAAGTGGGCATCTAAGGAAAAGTTTATGTGCCTGTTGTGGAAAACAAATTGGTGTGGTACAAACACTTTTATGGGAAAGAGGCAGGTTTTACATTTGTCAATGAAATTTGGAAATAAGTCAGTACACCCTTGCTGCAAACATTTACAAAGAGAAACTGAATCCAGCTGCCAATTAAGGCACCTAAATAATGAACATTTACACATGTTACCACCTCTGAAGCAGGAGTCCCAAAGAAAGATCCATGTGGTTAATAAGGTAATTCAAACCACACCATGAAAATCTAAGCTTAACAGATCATCCTGGTAAGAATTCATAACCTGTGCATACCTCTGTCACACGATTGTGTATCTGCCTCTAGCTGCAATACTGTTGAAGGAGAAGATGCCATCAGAGAGGCACTACTCATTTTACGCAGTGCCTTTTACAATTTGATCACCAGATAAGCCGGGCGGCCATTCATTCTTTTGGAGAATTTTTTTGTTTCTACGCACAAACTTCACTGATGTCACAATGCTGGATGCTTGAAACTGAAAGTAAAAATGACAGCATGAATTTCTTTCTGATTAATTCAGGGAACAATTATCTGCTATTTGGTGGCACTCATACAGCACTAAAATCCTGATCCCAGATCGTGATTTAATGTTTTAATATGTAAACAAGACTGTAGCAAGTCGTGACACACTGAATTCCACACCATTGATCCCAAAGCACATGCACTATTCAGTGCATAAAAAATGTCATACACTATTTATTTTCAATATACAACCATGCATGGCAAATAAAAAACAGTGTCACAGCAGTTTTAGCTTACTGCAAACCTACAATGTTACCACAATCAACAAGCTGATGATTATTTGCTTTGGATGACTAAGAATGACTGTAATATTTTCACTCTAAAATAAATGTGCAGATAAATCTGGAGAGATTTCATTTAACCTAATAATCCAGATTAAGTATCGAATATAACTGTTTTGAACATCTCCAGCCCATCAAACAGGCAGAAAGGACCTGCCAGTTAAATCTATTTTACTTACTACCTGCAAAAACCCCTCTTTGCAGTTTTCTTTCTAGCAAACAGCAGAGAGGATGGTGAATACGGAGACGAGCAGAGGAAGAAAGTTGAGTGTGGTGATTTCCGAAGAGCAGAGCTTGTCAAGAGTGGATTTATGGCTCGGGGGGACAGTGAATGGAGGGGTGAATTGATGGGTAACACATAATCAGCCTCCTTATCGCAGCCCCACAAAACTGGATTGCATCCACATCCTTGTGATCCGTCCAGATTTGGCTAATGTCTTCCACTCCTCTCCTGAGCCCCCGACAGCTCTGCGTTACTAGGGCCAGGCCCGGGGTTTACTTTCCTCTTTCTTTAGACTGCTGTCCCTCCAAACCTCCGTCAGCTGCCTTCTCCATTGTGTCTTTATCTTGACACTGTGTTAGGTAAAGAGGCACCGAAGGGTTGTCTATCCAAACACCCTTCTCCTGTTGCCTCACCCTTACTCTGCAGTAACATTTTACCATGTTCCTTTCTCCCACCAGTGTTTTCCTTAAGTGCCAGGCTGGAGATAAATCATCAAACATCCATTTTAAAATCAGCACAAGTTGAGAGGACCTCAGCTATTACAGAGTTCTGTTGCAGGAATAGAAGCAGACCTTTGATGTGTCACTGCTTCTGAAAACTACTAAATACATCTCTGTCTGCTGTTGTGCATTGCTTTCACAAAACAAGACAGTTTTCGTCTTTGTGGTTTGTGGAAATGCAAAATAAAAAGCAGGAGTGAATCACAGCTTTCATGGTGGTTCCACAGTGGTGGGGCTGAAGCTATACTATAATGCTCATGGTTTCCCTGCATGATCATCAGGTTGCCCGCAACAGTTTCCCATAAAGAGAGACCGTAAACATTTGATGGGTTCTGTTAATATTTTCTGAGCAATGATTTACCTGAGGAACTTAAGATGGTGACAGTAAACAGTGTGTTAGCACATAATTGTGTCTGGAGGAAAATGATTGATGGTTTTAAATATTTTTGAGAAATCTGCAAATGGTGGTGTGCCTTTGTATTTAAAGCCCCTCCTTCAGATTAGATGACGAGTGCCTGTGAAACCCTAGATTTTATTTTGAATTTAGGTCTGGAAGTTAACTAGACCATCTGAACACATTATGTTTTGTTCTAAATCAGTGGTGTCCAAAGTGTGTGCCGTGCAGGGCAAAATCGTATTTTTAGATAATAATAATACATTTACTGGGGTCCAACTTAATGTAAATTTAAAATTAAAACTAAACACATGGTTAGTATAAGAAAAATACACTCACCGGCCACTTTATTTGGTACACCTGTCCAACTGCTTGTTAACGCAAATTTTTAATCAGCCAATCACATGGCAGTAACTCAGTGCATTTAGGCATGTAGACATGGTCAAGACGATCTGCTGCAGTTCAAACCGAGCATCCGAATGGGGCAGAAATCTGATTTAAGTGATTCTGAACGTGGCTGGTCTGAGTAGTTCAGAAACTGCTGATCTACTGGGATTTTCACAGACTTCCATCTCCAGGATTTACAAAGAATGGTCCGAAAAAGAGAAAATATCCAGTGAGCGGCAGTTCTGTGGGCGCAAATGCCTTGTTGATGCCAGAGGTCAGAGGAGAATGGCCAGACTGGTTCAAGCTGATAGAAAGGCAACAGTAACTCAAATAACCACTCGTTACAACCAAGGCATGCAGAAGAGCATCTCTGAACGCACAACACGTTGAACTTTGAGGAGGATGGGCTACAGCAGCAGAAGACCACACCGGGTGCCTCTTCTGTCAGCAAAGAACAGGAAACTGAGGCTACAATCTGCACAGTCTCACCAAACTTGAACAATAGAAGATTGGAAAAACATTGCCTGGTCTGATAAGTCTCGATTTCTGCTGCGACATTCGGATGGTAGCGTCAGAATTTGGCATCAACAACCTAAAAGCATGGATCCATCCTGCCTTGTATCAATGGTTCAGGCTGGTGGTGGTGATGTAATGGTGTGGGGGATATTTTCTTTGGGCCCCTTAATACCAACTGAGCATCGGGTCAATGCCACAGCCTACCTGAGTATCGTTGCTGACCATGTCCATCCCTGTATGACAACAGTGTACCCATCTTCTGATGGTCACGCCATGTCATAAAGCACGAATCATCTCAGACTGGTTTCTTGAACATGACAATTAGTTCACTGGACTCAAATGGCCTCCACAGTCACCAGATCTCAATCCAATAGAGCACCTTTGGGATGTGTGTAACGGGTAATTCGCATTATGGATGTGCAGCCGACAAATCTACAGCATCTGTGTGATGCTAACATGTCAACATGGACCAAACTCTCTGAGAAATGTTTTCAGTACCTTGTTGAATCAATGCCACGAAGGATTATGGCAGTTCTGAAGGCAAAAGGGGGTCCAACCCAGTACTAGCAAGGTGTACCTAATAAAGTGGCTGGTGAGTGTAATTTGTTTTACATTCTCCATTATTTTATTTGGCTGAGAAAATCTTGCCTCAAAAAATTTTAAAACATATTCCAGGATTGCCTTGTACTAAGCTCCATTCTTCTCTGGCTCTGACAAGCTTCCCTGCAGAAGAGAAGCATCCCCACAGCATGTTACTGCCACCACTATGTATCACATTGGGGATTGTGTGTGCAGGGTGATGGCAGTGTTACTGCCTTTCACCGTACATTGCATTATGCATGTTTAGCAAAAAGTTCACTTTAGGTCTGGTCTGACCAAAACACCTTGTTACACAGTGGAAAGAGAGACCATATGTAATATTTTTAAACCACATTCCAGTTTTGAATTCAGACCGTTCTTAAGTTCTGACAATAACAGAAATACATATTAAGGAGAGCAGCTTTGTTTGGAATTTAACTATATAAGTAGTATTTATAAATCTTTATCAGGAGTGCCAATTAGTGGGGATGGTTCTGCAACACTATAGTAGCACAAGATTTATGACCTTGATCTGTCACTGTGCTTTATGTTTTTTATTGTTTTACCTTATGGTTTTAATGGCCAATCTAGTTTGAGTGCACCCATTTAGCTTTTATTTCTTGTCGCAATAGTCAGGCTATAGGCCAAAGACATACCAAACACCAGATCATAATTTTACTGACACCAGGTCCTAAATCTAGATGTTCCTTCCGGCAGCATTGCTATCTCTCTGTGAAGTCTCCGCTCTGTCACTAGAAGAGGAATTCTGCTCAGGCAACGTTTACTCATGCAGAATAGTGCAGTAGTGATTGCTTTTATTCAATCTGCTGGTTTAACCGAAATGCTTCAGAAAAAAATGAATTATTTTCATCCTGTTAAGACTTGCATTATGTGGGACCCCAGAATGCAGACGAGTAGGCAGCATGACGGTAGGTGAAAAACGATTTAATAACCCAGAAACCAAAAACCAAACAATCCCAAATCATAACACATCCACTCTCTTCACAACAAATGACTTCATGCGACAAACACTGCAAGCATTTAGCAACATTTTTGTCCAAACTGAATGGTTCCACTGAAATTCAGAAAATGGCTTTTGTATTGTATGAAAGCCAGATGTTAGTTCATCCGAGCAGCAAACCTTACAGGTTATTTCCTCATTTCAATTTTTGTTAAAATGACTATTCTTCAGCTGACCCGTTTATAGAGTTTAACGTCTAAAAGTAGTATTTAAGTTAAGTAAATGTAGCAAAAATGTCAAACTGGTGAAAGAAAAGGATATTTATGACTCAGACAGACATCTAGGTTCATTGATGAAACTGTCAGGATCCGTCTGTGTTAGGTTTTTGTTTACCTTTCTGCTCAGCCAGGTGCTTTGCTGTTCATTATATTATTAGTTTATTAGATCCCTTCTGTTTAGATTTTGTTACTTCGTGTGTTTAGTTTTGTCCCAGCTAGCAGGAGAATAGATAACCACTCTGTGGGAGTATCTCTGGCATGCTGCGGAGAAGAGCGCACGCCAGGCTGAAGTGGTGAAGGAGCAGCGATCGTCATTCTAGGGCTCAGAGGTGGTGATCCCTCCTCCTGGAACCGCCCCGCTGCAATACATCTCTCCATATTCTCACAGTGAGTTGCCAGCCCGGCTGCGAGGATGCTGCCGTTCCCCTTCCGCCTTGCCACTGGAGCCTGTGTTCGGCACCATGCACTTTTTCTGCCCGGATCGGCACTGTTCCTCACATCCGCCACAGCCCTGTGGTCTGCCTCCCGTCTCTGTGTCTCCTGTTTTTTCCTCCTCACTCCAAAGACATTGTTGCCTGCCTTCCACGTCCGCAGCAGCCACTGCCGATCCTGCAAGCCCTTTGGACCGTTTGAACCAGACGGTTAAAAGGGCGAAGGTCCTCACTGACTTGTATCTCTACCTCCTGGTTTCTCCTAGTTTGCCTTGGCGAGGTTGAAGGTTGCTAACCAGCAGAAGGACTGACAGAATGAGTGGGGATGTTATTTCCCTTGAAGCACCTTAACTCCAGAAATCATCGAAGCGGCACGCCAGGGAATTTTAAAGGAGATAATCTCACCTGCTTCCATGGGTCAGCCCAACACCTCAGCTCCTGCCTCCGCTGAAGGTGAGCCAGACGCCTCAGCCCCAGTCTCCGCTGTGGGTCTGCTAGATGCTCCAGCATCTGCTTCAGCCTCCGCTGGAGGTCAGCTAGACCCTTGAGCACCTGTTTCCACTACTGAGGGTCTTCTTGACACCTCAGCTCCTCCTGATCAGTCATCATTTACACCTACACTCCTAGCTCAGTCATCATCTCCTTCATCTACATTCCTGGCTCAGTTATCATCATCCTCTTCATCATCTACACCTCTGGCTCCGACATCATCATCTATTGCACCACCTCCTACTCCAGAGGAGTGCCTTTGTGTTCCTGTTGTTCCTGTTCCTGTCCTGGAGGGGTTAGAGGACAAACCGCCTCCACTTCCTGTTCCTGTTCTGGAAGGGTTCGAGGACAAACCGCCTCCACTTCCTGTTCCTGTTCTGGAAGGGTTCGAGGACAAACCGTCTCCACTTCCTGTTCCTGTTTTCGGAGGGGTTTGAGGATGAACCACCTCCTGTAGTTCCTGTTCTGGAGGGGTTTGAGGACAAACCACCTCCTGTTGTTCCTGTTCCTGTTCTGGAGGGGTTTGAGGATGAACCTCCACTTCCTGTTCCTGTTCTGGAGGGGTTCAAGGACGAACTGCATCCTGTTGTTCCTGTTCCTGTTCTGGATGGGTTCGAGGATGAACTGCCTCCGTCTTTAGAGCCTCAAGGGCTCTGCCGGAGATCTTCAGGGCTCCGCCTGTTCCTGTGCTGCTCTCCAGAGCTCCACCCCTGGGTGCAAGTCTCCAGAGCTCTTCCATGGTTCTCGACTCACTTTGTGGCTCCCATCTTCCTGCCTGCATTTTGGTCCTGCTCAATCACAAATCATGACAGAAACCTTTAGAAATATGCTAAATATATTTCCAAAGTTGTTTTGACTGATTCCAGTTAGTTCCTTTTCTGCACCTGCATTTATCCTTTTCGTGGAGTCTTTTGCAACAGTTGACAGGGGAGAGGTAGGACACTCACTCCATCACTGGGCCAACACAGAAAAACCTGGTCGCTGGCCAATATTCCTAGTTCTAAACAATTACATTGTTTACAAAGAGAAAATACTTGTAATTTGTCTCTGAAAGTTTTGCATTTTTTTTTGTATTGTCAATGTCTAGGTAAATATCAAAAACAAAGCATAAGATGGGAAAAAGTGTTACCAAACTCTTGGACTCCTATTCCACTTCTTTGTAAGACAAGACAACAGAATTATTAAACATAGTGCTCTTCATATTCCCCATATTCATATAGCAGGACATCCACGAGAGTCCCTGTAAGTTTTAACTCTTTCCTACTGAGAAATGTGCAACAGCATGTGCACATTTAATGTGCACATGCACAGGTTAATTTATTACAATACCCTTCATGTTTGCGTTTGCTTCTTGTCTAAGGAGTGGGCTTTCTCACAGTTCTGCCAAAGAAGGCCTGCCTTCAACAATTTGGTAAGGTGCTCCAGCATGATGGAGCACCGTGTCACAAGGAAAAAGTGAAAGTAAAGTGGCTAAAAGATCATATCACTGAGATTCTGGGCCTGTGACCAGGAAGCTCCCTCCGGATGTTACCCTCAGTTCTCACAAAGTGAACTGGTAAGCAGAGGCCAACCTACTGCGACCATCTCTAAGCACTAATAAGATAAGAATGGGAAAATCAGTCAGGGCTTGGCCTGTTCATTTTCATCATGTCAGAGTGTTTTAAATAGGCTCTAAAGGAGGTACAACATTGGTCATGTTGATTCTTCACATATATTTGATGTATTTACTAATAAACGTTTATATTTAACAGTAATTCTGTACACCATACAGACATTTGTGAAAATAAGGACAAACAATATTTGTCACTGCTGACATTTTCACTGTGCCTGTATTTTTTTCCTATTTGCTCTGATCGGTAACCGTCAGACTCCCTCCATCCATCTCTCTTCTTGAACGCTGCTTTATGCACAGCCTCCAGTCACTGCTGCCCCATCTAATAACTCTTCCCATGTTTAAGCAAAAGCGTGTGCTTAATAGACTGATCTCAAATCACACATTGGGGAATGCTGGAGTGAGCATGCTGTCACAGCGCATTTATCTCCTTTTTGCCCTCTGACCAACCCATCTACGCTGGGACCATTATTTAACCTAAGAGAGGTCAAATCCTCCCTAAAAGCCTGGAATATAGCATGAATTAAAGTTGATCAGGTCTCCCTCTACTGAAGTAGCCACTCGCTGCTTTGAAACTCCCTGAAATCCTCCCGGGCTGCATTGCTTTATGGGTGTCATGGACCGAATGGGCTGACGGTGGGTGAGCCTGATGGCATGTGAGGAGGTTGAAGGGCAAAAGGAGGGGACGGGCTGTGATGCTGCTTCCTCAGCACTTTGCGTTATGTGAGAAGAGTAATGAGGCTTAGAGAAGTATCTCCCCCTCCTTACCTCTGCAGACTGTGTCTCATATTATGTTTTAGGGATTTTTCTGGACTATATTTTCTGCCTGTGTATTCAACAAGCAATATATCTCTGGTTTTGGTTTCTGTACAAATTTGAAGGACTCCAAATTATTATTATGGATTTTTATAAGGTTTTGGCATTTTTCATGAATCAGGTAGACATGCCTTACAGGGGAGAAACAACAGAAAAAACTAAATTTAGATTATTAAATCCACAGCAGACATTTAATATTAGTTAGGATTTTCCAATAATCCTTAGAAAGGCATGCCTGAAAAGTGCTGTGGCAGGAACCTCGGAACCCAGCTGACAAAACTTATGAGGCAAAAGTCCCTTTTGAAAATAACAACCTTTAAGCAGGTATTTAACATACCTTTCATTAAGCCCACATTTCTGTCTTAAAAATGTTTTTATTAGTCTGATGTAATATTCTAATCTTGAATGTTGTGTTTTCATTAGCTGTAAGCAGAAAATCATCATAATTACCAGAAATAAAGGCTTAAAAACATCAGTCTGTGTGTAATTCATCTATACAGTATAATGTGTTTCACTTAGTGAATTAAGTTACTGAAGTAAATGAGCTTTTGAATAACTTAATGAGATGCACATGTGTCTGGCATTTTATAAACATTGCGGAAGGCCACAAAGTGTGTGAGTTTCCTCATCTGCTCATTGTTTCCAGCATCATATTACTGTGACACCGTCCCAATACTGAGCAATTGCAGAATAGGGTGCCTTTATTATACCCAATAGGCAGTTTGCAGTAAGACACAACATAAAGAACCTACTCTTGACATATACACACTTGCATACTAAAGTTTGAAATGCTTACAGGTGATGGAATAAATGACTTTCTGAACCAGTCAGTTCTATGTCTTGGCAGGGTCCATCTGAGCCCTGATGGAACTATGATAAAGTTATTTCTTGATGGATAATGCAAACTGACCAAGACAGATTTCAATGTGCTAAGGGTCCTGGAAGGAGGTCCCACCAATTTTGCCTGTATTTTCACTGACTATTGGATGCTCCAGCAACTGCCACTAGCTCTACATACTCCATGTGTTGAGACCATCTGTTCCCTCTGGTGCCTGTGGTAGACTTGTCAGCACCTTGTAACCTTGTGCAGTATATGCACAACCATAGGTTGTCTGCTTGTGGACCTAATTAGATCCAATTAAGACCATTCTTTCTTGGTACTGAACTTGGTCTTTGCTGTTTTTGTCAGCGAGTGTTAAAAAGTTTTGCTGCAGATTGAAATCCTTGGACTGAAGGCTTTTCCTTTTCCAGAGGCTCAACTAAAGATAAAGTTAATAAAGCATTTTCTAATATCTGCAATGAACTAACTGAATATATTTTTAAACAATATCATTACTATAAGCAATTCAAAGTTCTTTACAGAAATATATTGGTTGTAGAACAAAGACAAATGTCTAACTTTACGGCAGTAAAATCTTTTTCTTGAATGAAATGTTCCAAATGTTCCTTTTTTTACCTTTATACCTAAAATAAATTCTGAGGTGTAGCTATTTTGGCCAAGTTGTTAAGAGCCACTGTGGAGGGCCTAAAGAGCCACATTTAGCTCCAGAGCTGCAGGCTGCAGAACCCTGATTTAGAGGCTTTCAGCAATATTTCACTACTTCACATTTTGACATGTTATAACCACAAACTTCAATGTATTATGCTAGGATTTTATGTGAAAGATCCAAAAAGCAGGCCCAAACTGGGAAGTGGCTCAGTCTCAGGTCTCTGCAGTCCTAACAGGGTTTTTTCCAGTATTGTCTTGTATTTAGCTCTGTCCATCTCCCCATCAGTTCTGACATGCTTATCCAACCTGCTGAAAAAAGCATCCCTACAGGATGATGATGAAAGTTCAGAACCTTCTGAACTTTCTTCACAGTCCGTTGTGAGAGCTTTAAAGCTTGGGATATTGTTTTAACCTAACCCTGCTTCAAACATCTCCACATCTTCATCTCTGATCTGTCTGCTGTGTCCTTGGTCTTCATAATGCTGTTTCTTCACTGATTCAATTCAATTCAATTCAGTTTTATTTATATAGCGCCAATTCACAACACATGTTGTCTCAAGGCACTTCCCAAAAGTCAGGTACATACATTCCAATTAATCCTAACCATTGAACAGTGCAGTCAGAGTTAGTTATTTATTCAAATTGGATAAAAAGTTTTTTCTGTCTAAGAAGAGGAAACCCAGCAGATTGCATCCAGTCAGTGACTTGCAGCATTCCCTTCTCCTGGATGAGCATGTAGAGACAGTGGACAGTCACTGGCGTTGACTTTGCAGCAATCCCTCATACTGAGCATGCATGTAGCGACAGTGGAGAGGAAAAACTCCCTTTTAACAGGAAGAAGCCTCCAGCAGAACCAGGCTCAGTGTGAGCGGACATCTGCCACGACCGACTGGGGGTTAGAGAGAACAGAGCAGAGACAGAAAGAGAACAAAGAGCACTGATCCAGGAGTACTGATGATCTCAAACATATGTTGGAGACCTTCTAAAAACAGCTGGATTCATACTGAGATTAAATCACACACATGTAGACAATTGCCAATTAGGTGACTTCTGCAGTAAACTGGTTATTGTCATAATGTTAGTAATTTGCTTGACCCACATGCAAACACACTCAGGAAACCAGAAAAGGTTAACAGGTTTATTTTACAGGTTGAAATAATTGTGCATTGAGGATCCAGTGGAAGGTGATCAGGTTCCGCAGGTTCTCTGGAGAGAAAGGCTGAGGTTAATTCAGAGTTTTCCTTTAGTTTAATGTCCTAGAAGATCCAACCGACTTGCTTACTTGAAACGTGGGCTGTAAATACTCCAGGGGGGTTACAGTTGAGAAAGGGAGTAGTTAGTCCAAGGAAGTAAAATTACTTGAAGCAGTCCACCGTTGGTCACAGTCCTCACCAAAGCAGATGCTGGTAAATCCAGGAGCTCAGCCACAGTCAAAGGAAGTGAGATCCAAAGGCACTTACAGTCAGGTTGAAAAAATAGTTTTTGTCCAGGTTCCAAGAGTACAGAATCCGCCCACACCTCGCAGGCACTGTCAGGAAGCAAAAACAAACACTAGATGAGCAAAGAGCACAATAACACAGACAAGATAACTCAGCCTAGCGATTACCACATGGGCTAACACTCAGCCGATGAAGGACTGCTGGCAGGCTCCTAAATACTCCTCGGCTGGCACACAGCATCCACCGTAGATCTGGAACACCTGTGGTGAGAATCCGCAGTGGCTCCAGGACGACCTCTAGTCACACAGCAGTACTCCCAAGTCACAACAGTTATACTAGATAGTATTTAGGGATAACACAGAAAAGCTTGGTAACACATTTCCATGCCACACTTTCATGTTTTTATCTTTTCGCATTTTCAGAATAATGTAGGCTTTTCCCTACTCTCTACATTATATGCATTACTTCGTGATCATTTTATGATCTGTCAGGTGAAATTCCACTATAAGATTTATAATATTTTTGGCTGTAATGTGAAGAAGGTGACAAAGCACAAGGGTGAGAATATTCTTGTAAAGCACTGCGGAGACAAATTGCTGTCCCCCTTACGTAGTAGAGAAATACAGCCCTCAAAGTCAGCAGCTCTCTTTAAGTGTCCTAAAACATGCTTCGATCTTTAAATAAATAATTTTTATGCTATTCTGATTCAAACTAATTCTCATTTATAATAGAAACGGCCTAACCTTGTAGTAAATAATGATGTAGTGTTGTATTATATTTTTGTTTTAAGTTTTACATAAAGTATCAATAGTATTCTTAACATGTAATTGTTTTATATTCTAAAGAATTTAAGAACAATATTTTTTAAACATTTCAACTATCCTTAAGTGAAATTAAGCTAATGTCAAATAAAGCTATTAATTAGTTCCATAAACTAAACAGTCTCTGTATTACTTCTGTGAAACTAAATTTAATTCTTTGTTAAAAATGATCAAGCCTTTAACAGAATCCCCACAGAACATCCCCTTCATATTTTGGCTGCTTGGTGAAAGCATTATGCTGCGGGCCAGCCTTTGCCGGCCAACTGGCCAGCTAAATTTGGCCTTGTCCAGCAATGAGACTGGGATCCACAGCTGTGTGACCATATTGCATGTAAGACATGGCAAGACATGGTTTACTTCATATTACCCCAACCATCTACAACATATAAATAAACTTCCATTTAGTTCTAACATAAAAACAAATGAGAATTCAGGTTTTTAGTGATTTTATTTTTATAACTAAGCATTTCTAATTTTTTTGATCCTGTGTGGATAAATGTTAAACCAGTGTAACTGACTTTAATGTTGGAAACTGAAAATGGTTCTTGTTTTTGAATCCATTTCTGATATAGTATTTCTTTTGGCTATATCCATTTGAGCATGAAAAATAAACACTTTTTACAAACTGGCGTGGCTATGTTACTGACTTTTATACTATTATACTTTAAAACTCTAAGCTAAGGTTTTTTTCTATTTTTAGCAGTTGTACTTAGACATTACATTATTACTCCATGTATAATAGTATTATTTTGGGTTTATGATTCTGCCATCCAAATGCTCTTTTGAATCAGAAAAGTGTTTTAAAATTCCTTATCTGCTCTGAAAAGTCCCTAGAAATGTTTACCGGAAACTATTTATGTTTGTACTGTCCAGATTTGTAGGTCTTGTGACACTTGTACTGTTACATGGGGATCTGTGGGGAACTGATGAAGAACGTCCTTTAATAAAACCTCTTCCTAGAAGCTACACCTGGCCTGACTCTGTCTACCTGTGACACCTTTCTGGAGAGGGGATCGTCCAGCTTTCTTTTCAACAACTTAATGTCCCCTCTACCATGACCCATGGCCCTGTCTTTTGTGTTTAACCCTTTCTCTCCTAGACGGGGATTGACTGAACTTTTCTGTAAACCTAGTCCCCTTTTTTTCAACTCTAACCTTGAAAACTACCAGAGTTTATATTTTCTTTCTCTCTTTGGGGGAAAAACTAAAGGAGCACAACCATTAACTTTTACTTTTTTTTTCTCATAGAAAGTATCCTGGATGTGCTTTTTGTTCTCTTTGTGTTCGCTCTTTCTCTCTAACCCCCCGTTGGCGTGGCAGATGGCCGCTCCCCACTAAACCCGGGTTCTGCGGGGAGGTTTTTCCCTTTAAAAGGGATTTTTTTCCTCTCCACTGTCGCTAAAAAATTCATGCTCAGTAGAGGGATTGCGGGGAAAAGTAAACCCCCATTTACGGGGTCCACTGTCTCACCAGCTCCCCGGGGAGGGGAAATGCTGCAATTCACTGACGGGGGAATGAAATCTGCTTTTTTTCCCCCTTAAAAGCAAAATCTTTACCCTTTTTTTAATAAAAAACGAACTCTGATGCACTTTTTCCAGGGTCAGGACAAATTTTGGAAATGTATGACCTGATTTTTGGGGAAGGGCCTTGGGGCGCGGGGTTGTAAAGGGGGCGCTATATAAAAAAAAATTTTGAATAAAAATTGAAATTGGAATTAAAACCTACTTTGCTGGATTTTGGAAACGGTGAAAATTTTGGGGTTAGGGTTTGGTTTTTTTGAGTAAAAAGGTGTCATAAATTCTGGTCAGCCTGAGTTAACTCCTACACGTCAACTAAAAGCTGAGCTGGTGGGTGATATAAACACATCCACCAGATACTAATCAAACCAAAGCCTTATAAAACAGTATTGATCCATCTTGTCCAGCTAGATGTTTTCAAACATTGCAGACTTATTCAAGGGGGACCCCTCTTGGTTTTTTTTAAAGTAAATTCCCTTTTCAAATCAGGGTTCACAGAGGGGATATTTTTCCCCAAAAAAGGTCCACCCCGGGACTTAAAAATGATTTACGCATGAGTTGCTTCAAATGTAGTTTAAAGAAATGTGCACGTATACAGTATGACTTGACGTGAATCAATAAGTTCAGGCAAATCGCCACCCTCTGCATAGTGGAAAATTTCTTTGATTGGGGTTTGCTTTTCCCTTTTAAAAAAATGAAAAGGGTGGACTATCAACCTACGGGGCCCAAACCTTTTGGGCAATATAATCCAAAATGTGAAAAAAATACTTTAAAAAAAGCATAGCTGAAAAAACTCAGTTTTGGCATAGGTATATTGGCTTTCCCTGATGCATTTCTGTTTTGCATCTGCTCAACAAAAAGATCTGGTAGCCTTTCATCCTTTAAATGGCCCTATTATTTTTCTTTGCACCCTCTGGTTCCTCTGAATAAGCAGAATTTATCTTTGTCAAACAGCCTTGTCTGTGAGTTTTCCCATTTTACCTTTTTGCTTGGTTTTACTCCACTACAGCCCACATAGACAAGCCTTGCCCCATCACTCCCAGTTCTTTAAACTTTATTTTCTGTAATTTATTTGACTGTGACATTTTTAATTGTTGTAATTCAGTGAAATATGATTAGTTGTACTGAGGAGTAATTAGTCATTTCTTTTAATGCAGTTTCTTCCAAATATTTTGGTAATTTACTAAACCTGGGGCTACTAATTGCATCTTTGTTGAATGGCACTGAGAAATTTAAAATGGTGGACGGTTTAAAGGGGCAAAAATGTCCTTGACTGGGTTTTGAAATCTTTAAAAATTTTTGGCTTTTTTTTTAAACTCAAAAAAAAAATATTCCTTTTGGGGAAACCAGTTTTTTTGTTTGTTTAATGCCAAGAACGTATTTAACCCTTTAGGGTTTTGGGGTTTTGGGGAAAGAGGTGATTAGTGAACAAGAACCAGACAGTTGATTGTTAACAGGCTCTTTGAGGAAAACCAAGGAGCTGAAAGGTTTATTGAGGAAATCTTGTGGAACTGCAGAAAAGAAACACACAGAAGCACAGAATCCAGAACATTAAAAAATCATTTAGCAGACCATTAAGCCAGGACAAAAATGAATCAAGATACCAACTAAATGGCGGCAAAGAATCACAAAAAATAGGAATAACGGGAAACTAAAAGGAACACAGAATTCAAGGGAAGAATGACTTAAAAATAAAGCAGAAACTAAAGGGCCGAAAAAGAAGTTTTTGAAAAAAAAAAGTTTTTTTGGGGGATTTGGCCCTTTACAAAAAAAAAAAAGGGATGGTTTTTTTGTCTAGAAAGAATGCAGAAACTGATTAAAATCTGTTCACGGAAAACTGTTTTTTGTTTTTTTGGCCCAAAAAGCCCCGTTTTTTAAATCTATCTTTTTTACAAAAAAGAAATATAATTTAAAAACCCGGGTAAATTGATTATTTGCTGTTTTGCTAACAGCCTGGTCTCTAAAATAAAGCTATTTGCAAATTTCTCTGGTTTTCCAACGTGAAACGTGAACACCGTTAAGTTTGAGCCTACATCAGTCGCTGGTCAGAGTGCCACCTTCTGACTTAGACTGAACTCTACAGAACATGATTTTCTCAGTTTATTGTCAGGTCCTGTGTTTGTTCATGCTGTGCTGTTTGGTTTGCATTTCCCTTGCCTTGCAATTTCAAAACCAACAGGACAAGTTTCTGTCTCTACTGATCTGTGGTTGATAAAATATTTTCACTCAATGCATTTAGCAAATCCTTTGTCTGGTTTGGGGGTCTACAACCTGCTTCTCCAGAGACCCAAGTGGCACTTTGGTTTGGCTCTTTATAACTTTGGCCAAAAATCACAAAGAATTGAACAGTTTTTTAAAATGTAAAGGTAACAAATAAGTCCTAGCCTCAGCAATATGTTTACGCCAACAGTATAAGGAATATTTTGGTGAAATAATTGCTTTGCTTTTAGATTGCAAACCATTTTTTTTAAATAAAGTATGAAGAAATATAAAGAAAATGTATTCTTTCCCTTTTATGTAAAAGATTGGTGATTAAAGCCTAAAAAACAGAAATTAATTAAAATATCAAAACTAACGTTGTATAGTAGTTATTAGAAAAAAAAGGTATATTGTTTTAAAGGGTCATGTATAGCTGTAGTGGGTATAAACAAATGTAGTTTAGCTGAACCAAAGGTAGAAATGGATCTTACTAGGTTTCTGACCACTGCTCTAGATTATGTTTTTCGGTTTTTACTGAAGCCTGCATGTGAAGCCTGCATTGCTTCTAAATCTGTATTACTTCAGTGTGATGCATGTTGACATTTTCAGCAGTTTTGCAGTACTGTTTGTATTTAAATAGTTCTTTTAAAGACCAATTTAAAGACCCGTCACGTACTTCCTAAACTGTGTTGGCTTAAATAGTTTCTAAAGCTGACAGTAGGCAGTTCACACGACTGTTTTTGGGCACACAGTCTTTATAGGGGGCTGTTTTAGAGATTTTAACGAGCCATTACTGTGGATTTATTTCCCCTTTGTCTCGGATTACAGTTTTCTCCATAATCTGGCAATAAAAATGAATGATCACAGCTTTTATGTTATTATACCTTGTGTATACGTGGCTTATTTCAGTTTTCATTACTGCTGTTTCCAAGTTTGGATAAACAGCCTGAATCTAATCTCCACACAGTAAACAATCTGAGAAATGTTCCCTCTAAAAGTATCTCTGTTTTTTAGCGAGGCAAACATTTTCCTTCTCTCATTTTGGTCAGTAAGTAACGATCATGTTGAAAGGCAAAACCACATAGTGGAGTCACCCACTAATTAAAACTACACACCTATGAGTCACTTGTTTTTCCTCCCACACAGTTCAGATGGGGTGAAGATGACCGAGGTCAGACGAACTCTACACGCACACTTACAAAAACGTACACTGGGCTTTTAAAATTAAATAGGTCCAAAGGTGAACTCTCACCTAATATCTTACCGATAAACAAACAATTGCTAAAATCATGATGAATGTTAAAATATTTGCCATTACTCTTTGTTCATTTCATATCTTGGCTAAAAAGACACCTTCTTCTAATCATCAAGTCAGGACAGAAAGCTAATAACTTAGCTTTGTTTTATTACACCATGGATGTAAACTTTTTAATTCAGTGTACATTGTTTTATATACTGTTTAAGGATGCCATTTTAAATTCAGCTCACAAGACGAGGCAATAGTATTGGTTTTATTATAATGAAACAAGGCCAGATTTTAACTAAGTTTTTAAGAAAAACTCAAGAACCCCACCTTTTGCTTTCAGAAATAGACTAAAGTTTTTCCCATACACCCTAAACGGTGTTTTAAAGGATCTGTAATTAGTGTAGAATTATCAGTTCAGATTTGACTTCTCCAAGAACTAAGATCACTAAGGTGACCAGATTTCTGAAATCACATCCAGGGACATTTCCAGCTTAGAATTAAATGTTATCAAGATATAATGAAAACATTGGTGCAGTTACGGTTTCATTTATTTTTAAGTATTTATTCATTACTAAACAGTAAAAATTAAGCGTAATAGCAAGAAAGTATCTATTTACACTATTGTTAGTATTTCCTAAGAGTAATAAGACACATAGTAATAGTATCAGTAATGTCTGTCTTCTTTCTTTTCGTTTTTCTTTTTAACACTCTTTCTTTCCCTCCTCTTAGTTTTACTATTCTAACAGTCTATTTTCCTACTCTCTTTAACTCATGTGCTTTTTCACTCTTTTTTTCTAACAGTCTTTTCATTTTCCTCCTCTCTCCTCATCTATCAGTTTTTCACTATTCTATAACAGAGCCTTTTCTTGTTCGGTTCGTTTATAAAAGCTTGGTTTATTTATATTTGTGTCCTCACCTTTTAGTAAAACACATCCAAGCCTTATGTTTTTTACCTGGGCACAGCAAATGTTGACAAGACTAGCTATGTTTTCTACTACAAACCAAACCTTCATCACGGCAGGGATCAGCCCAGTCCAAGGCAGCACACTCAGCTCTTTTTCTACTCGGTAAAGTTAACAGCAGTGCGACCAGCTACCGTAACAACTGTTGCTGGGCGCAACATGCTCATTCATGCTTTCTACCTCCGATTACTGTAATAACAGTCTACACACAACATTGCTCATTCACAAAACGCTCAAACCGGGAAAACTTCTGGGGACAGCTTTAGCCGGGGACAGGTCGTCTAAAACGGGGACTGTTCCTGGAAATCCAAAAGTTTGGACACACCTACTCATTCAAAGAGTTTTCTTTATTTTCATGACTATGAATATTGTAGCTTCACACTGAAGGCATCAAAACTATGAATTAACACACGTGGAATTATATACTGAACAAAAAAGTGTGAAACAACTGAAAATATGTCTTATATTCTAGGTTCTTCAAAGTAGCCACCTTTTGCTTTGATTACTGCTACGCACACTCTTGGCATTCTGTTGATGAGCTTCAAGAGGTAGTCACCTGAAATGGTTTTCCAACAGTCTTGAAGGAGTTTCCAGAGATACTAACACTTGTTGGCCCTTTTGCCTTCACTCTGCGGTCCAGCTCACCCCAAACCATCTCGATTGCGTTCAGGTCCGGTGACTGTGGAGGCCAGGTCATCTGGCGCAGCACCCCATCACTCTCCTTCTTGATCAAATAGCCTTTACAAAGCCTTGAGGTGTGTTTGGGGTCATTGTCCTGTTGAAAAATAAATGATGGTCCAACTAAATGCAAACCGGATGGAATAGCATGCCGCTGCAAGATGCTGTGGTAGCCATGCTGGTTCTGTATGCCTTCAATTTTGAATAAATCCCCAACAGTGTCACCAGCAAAGCACCCCCACACCATCACACCTCCTCCTCCATGCTTCATGGTGGGAACCAGGCATGTAGAGTCCATCCGTTCACCTCTTCTGCGCCGCACAAAGACACGGTGGTTGGAACCAAAGATCTCAAACTTGGACTCATCAGACCAAAGCACAGATCTCCACTGGTCTAATGTCCATTCCTTGTGTTCTTTAGCCCAAACAAGTCTCTTCTGCTTATTGCCTGTTCTCAGCAGTGGTTTCCTAGCAGCTATTTCACCATGAAGGCCTGATTCACACAGTCTCCTCTTAACAGTTGTTCTAGAGATGTGTCTGCTGCTAGAACTCTGTGTGGCATTGACCTGTTCTCTAATCTGAGGTGCTGTTAACCTGCGATTTCTGAGGCTGGAGACTCGGATGAACTTATTGTCTGCAGCAGAGGTGACTCTTGGTCTGCCTTTCCTGGGGCGGTCCTCATGTGAGCCAGTTTCTTTGTAGCACTTGATGGTTTTTGCGACTGCACTTGGGGACACTGTCAATGTTTTCCCAATTGTTCGGACTGACTGACCTTCATTTCTTAAAGTAATGATGGCCACTCATTTTCCTTACTTAGCTGCTTTTTTCTTGCCAAAATACAAATTCTAACAGTCTATTCATTAGGACTATCAGCTGTGTACTGTATCCAGCTCCTACACAACACAAGTGATCGTCCCAACCCCATTTATAAGGGTTGAAATCCCACTTATTAAACCTGACAGGGTACACCTGTGAAGTGAAAACCGTTTCAGGTGACTACCTCTTGAAGCTTATCAACAGAATGCCAAGAGTGTGCGTAGCAGTAATCAAAGCAAAAGGTGGCTACTTTGAAGAACCTAGAATATAAGACATATTTTCAGTTGTTTCACACTTTTTTTGTTCAGTATATAATTCCACATGTGTTAATTCATAGTTTTGATGCCTTCAGTGTGAAGCTAAAATATTCATAGTCATGAAAACAAAGAAAACTCTTTGAATGAGAAGGTGTGTCCAAACTTTTGGTCTGTCCTGTAGATATATATATAAACGCTGGGATGAGGATCAGCTCCTCCAAGTCCGAGGCCATGGTTCTTGACCGGAAAAGGGTGGCTTGTCCTATTCTGGTTGGAGGGAGTTCCTGCCTCAAGTGGAGGAGTTTAAGTATCTCGGGGTCTTGTTCACAAGTAAGGGAAGAATGGAGGGGGAGATCGACAGACGGATCGGTGCAGCTGCCGCAGTAATGGGGGGGCTTTGCCGGTCCGCTGTGGTGAAGAGAGAGCTGAGCCGAAAAGCGAAGCTCTCGATTTACCGGTCGGTCTACGTTCCTACCCTCACCTATGGCCATGAACTTTGGGTCATGACTGAAAGAACGAGATCCCGGATACAAGCGGCTGAAATGAGCTTCCTCCGTAGGGTGGCCGGGCACTCCCTTAGAGATAGGGTGAGGGGCTCGGCCATCCGGGAGGGGCCCGGAGTAGAGCCGCTGCTCCTCCACATCAAGAGGAGCCAGTTGAGGTGGTTCGGGCATCTATACAGGATGCCTCCTGGACGCCTTCCTTGGGAGGTGTTCCAGGCACGTCCCACCGGAAGGAGGCCCAGGGGACGGCCCAGGACACGCTGGAGGGACTATGTCTCTCAGCTGGCCTGGGAACGCCTCAGGCTCCCCCCGGAGGAGCCGGAGGAGGTGTCTGGGGAGAGGGACAACTGGGCGTCTCTGCTGAGTCTGCTGCCCCCGCGGCCCGGTCCCGGATAAAGCGGAAGACGACGAGTACGAGTACGAGTACGAGTACGAGTATATATAAACAAATGGTTGAACAAGCACTTCAATCTGCAACCCATACTCAACCAAAGAAACAAATACTCCATTGACAAAGCCCATTCTGCAAGAAAATAATTTTAAGTAACTAAGTAATGACAATGGTGCATTGTGTTGGGAGCCATATTGCCCATATTTAAAACCATCACCGGTAGTGACTAAGGCCAAAACAAAAAAAGTAACCAACCCCCTACATCGACATTGCATTGTGTGATAATAACATACAAACAAAGCGTTTTAGTCTGAGATGAAGCAGCCGACACCTAGCAAGGTAACTAACTTATCTGCAGGTTCTGCTGGACATGAGACACTCCTTTGTACACATTTTTCAATCTGCAATTTCTTTCTTCCAAAATATTGTCTACATGAGATATTAGCCACAATCTGACAAAAATAATAGAGTAATATCAAATAAATGTCAAATAATATAAAAACACTGACTTTAGATATTATTCAGACCTTTGATCTTTTTAGACTGCAGAAGTTAAAACAGTCTCCTTTTGAAGTGAAAATGTTGGAATAACTACAGCAGTTAGGAAATAAATCAATGTGGATTTGGCAAATACTGTGTGAGAATTTTTTCAAGCCATGACTGTAGCTCTACAGCTGTCAAGAGAAAACAAAACCATTGGCAGATTGAGTTGGCTGCCACGATAAGGGAAAAGCAACGAAGGACTGACTGATTGGGCCAATTAGTCTAAATGATTTATAAAGAGCAACAAGGAAAAACAGCTAAACAAAAAATGACCAAAAAGAGCTCCACTTGTTTGACAAGTGAAAAGTAACAGGCACAAAACCACTGAAAAGGATGTGCAAAAATTACATCTTTGTTAGTCATCTGAATAGATGATAATATTAGGCTTTGTTAGGTCACAGATGTCAAAAACAGTTGACAAATAGCACTAATACAAAACAGCAATATATTTACAGATTCAAGTAGTGTTTCTGCCATCTGGTTTTGTGAGAAGTGATCACTGATCACTGACTGAGAACGTCAATTCATTGATACATGCACAAAGGATTTCCACTTCAACTTTAATGATTTTATCATCTTCAGAAGTTTTTAAATACTAAGGAACACTTTTCCCACATAGAGAGGCCTATATTTGAATCCCACCCAGGAGAGTCCCTTGTTTTTAACTTCCCTGAGAGTTAATGATATGCTTACACAATGCTAATTTTCCATCCAGCTTTTAATTGTAGCGCTTGCAAGAGCCCGCTGGATATTACCTCCCTCACTTACATATAAAAAGCACAAAATTCAATATAATCAACTTGCCTGCCTCCATATGAGTAAATATTTGCTTCAAAAAACTTTGAAAATCTGTGGGTTTACATCTATTAAGTTGTAGTTCCATGCTAACCATTTCTATATAGTGCATATTTCCAAAGTGGAGATTTGGATTCTCTGCACTTGTTCAATAAATGGTAGCTCTGTAAACAACTGTCAAGTCAACAGTCTTCCCATGATTTTATAGGCCACAACTTTTTTATTGATCTGATGTGTTCTTGTAATTTTCTGAGAACTACAATTTTGGGTTTTCTTAAGCTGTAAGCCACAATCAGAATCAGCTTAACTGGCCAAGATTGTGTCCACAAACAAGGAATTTCACTTCAGTTTTACATGCTCACAGCATATGAGTAGGAATATATTAGAGGAAATAAAAAAGGAAACAGTATGTACAAGTATATACACTGCCCAAAAAAATAAAGGGAACACTCAAATAACACATCTTAGATCTGAATGAATGAAATATTCTCATTGAATACTTTGTTTTGTACAAAGTTAAATGTGCTGACAACAAAATCACACAAAATCATCAATGGAAATCAAATTTATTAACCAATAGAGGCCTGGATTTGGAGTCACACACAAAATTAAAGTGGAAAAACACACTACAGGCTGATCCAACTTTGATGTAATGTCCTTAAAACAAGTCAAAATGAGGCTCAGTATTGTGTGTGGCCTCCACGTGCCTGTATGACCTCCCTACAATGCCTGGGCATGCTCCTGATGAGATGGTGGATGGTCTCCTGAGGGATCTCCTTCCAGGCCTAGACTAAAGCATCCGCCAACTCCTGGACAGTCTGTGGTGCAACGTGACATTGGTGGATGGAGCGAGACATGATGTCTCAATCGGATTCAGGTCTGGGGAACGGGCGGGCCAGTACATAGCTTCAAATTTCTTCATCTTGCAGGACACACTCCAGCCACATGAGGTCTACCATTGTCCTGCATTAGGAGGAACCCAGGGCCAACCGCACCAGCATATAGTCTCACAAGGGGTCTGAGGATCTCATCTCGGTACCTAAGGGCAGTCAGGCTACCTCTGCGAGCACATGGAGGGCTGTGTGGCCCTCCAAAGAAATGCCACCTCACACCATTACTGACCCACTGCCAAACCGGTCATGCTGAAGGATGTTGCAGGCAGCAGATCGCTCTCCACGGTGTCTCCAGACTCTGTCACGTCTGTCACAGGTGCTCAGTGTGAACCTGCTTTCATCTGTGAAAATCACAGGGCGCCAGTGGTGAATTTTTCAATCCTGGTGTTCTCTGGCAAATGTCAAACGTCCTGCACGGTGTTGGGCTGTGAGCACAACCCCCATTTGTGGACGTCGGACCCTCATACCATCCTCATGGAATCGGTTTCTAACAGTTTGTGCAGACACATGCACATTTGTGGCATGCTGGAGGTCATTTTGCAGGGCTCTGGCAGTGCTCCTCCTGTTCCTCCTTGCACAAAGGCGGAGGTAGCAGTCCTGCTGCTGGGTTGTTGCCCTCCTACGGGCTCCTCCATGTCTCCTGGTGTACTGGCCTGTCTCCTGGTAGCGCCTCCAGGCTCTGGACACTACGCTGACAGACACAGCAAACCTTCTCGCCACAGCTCGCATTGATGTGCCATCCTGGATGAGCTGCACTACCTGAGCCACTTGTGTGGGTTGTAGACTCCGTCTCATGCTACCACAAGTGTGAAAGCGCCACCAACATTCAAAAGTGACCAAAACATCAGCCAGAAGGCATAGGTACTGAGAACTGGTCTGTGGTCCCCACCTGTAGAACCACTCCTTTATTGAGTGTGTCTTGCTAATCGCCAAAGATTTCCCCCTGTTGTCTATTCCATTTGCACAACAGCATGTGAAATTGATTGTCAATCAATGTTGCTTCCTAAGTGGACAGTTTGATTTCACAGAAGTTTGATTTACTTGGAGTTATATTGTGTTGTTCAAGTGTTCCCTTTATTTTTTTGAGCAGTGTACATATGTACTGCCATTGTTTTATTTTTTTTACACCAGAGCCGCTGACATGTCAGGCTGTGAGGTGCTCATTGTGTTCATCAGAGAGACAGTGGGAAGAAACTGTTTCTGTGGTGGCTGGTTTTTGCAAATAGTGCTCTGTAGTTCCGACCTAAAGGTAAAAGTCTAAACAGTTTGTGTCCAGGATGTGTAGGGTCTGCAGAGATGTCAGCTGCCCTTTTCCTGATCCACAGACCTGTACAGGTCTTGGATAGAGGGAAGGTCAGCCCTGATGATCCTCTCTGCAGACCTGATTGTTCATTGCATTCTGGACCTGTCCTGTTTTGTGGATAAGCCAAACCACACAGTGATGGATAAGCAGATGACAGACTGAATAACGGCAGGGTAGAAGATGACCAGCAGACCCTGTGGAAGGTTGTACTTCTTGAGTTGTCGAAGAAGGTATAGTCTCTGCTGGACCTTCTTCAGAACAGTGTCTATATGTGAGGACCACCTAGATCCTGAGAAAAATTTGATTCCTAGGAACCGAAAATGATCCACAGCAGACTCAGAGTTGTTGAGGATGGAGAGCGGAGGGACTGTGTAGAGTGTTCTCCAGAAGTCCATCATCATCTGCACAGTGTTAAGCGGGTTAAGGTCCAGGTGGTTTGGACCACACCAAGCGACCAGCCAGTCCACCTCCTGTCTGTATGCAGACTTGTAATTGTAATGGATCAGATCTATAACTGTGCTGTAATTTGCAAACTTCAGGAGTTTCACAGACGGGTTCGCTGTGGTACAGTCATTTGTGTACAAAGAGAAGAGGAGTGGGCAAAGAACACAACGCTGGGCAGGTGCCAGTACTGATTGTTCTTGTTTGGGAGAAGATGCTCTTAGTCTCATCTGCTGCCGGTCAGTAAGAAAGCTGGTGATCCACTGACAGGTAGATGCTGGCACTTCAAATGCTTCAATACCAGTCGCTCAAAGGATTTTTTTAAGACAGGGGTCAGAGCAATATGCCTTTAGTCATGTAACCCCATGATTTGCTTTTCTTAGGGACCGGGATGACGGTGGAGCATCTGAAGTACAAGGTTCCCTTGTGCTTCAGGGGGGGGATGAAGACCTTATGGATGAAGATTTTTGGTAATATAGTGTAGTTTTACACTGCTTTTGTGAAAAGGTTGTTTAGTTAAATTACGAAGATCTGTTGCCACCACAAGGGGGTGGTCACTCTACTTCAAACATGAAGTATCATTACACCTTGTTTTAGGAGTATGAAAGTAACAGGATTGTCTCTATACTAAATTTTTAATATCACCATCATAGTAGAAAATATTGACAAAGAATACAATGATAAAAGTATGATAACTATTACTCAAACATTTTCTCAAATTTTGAGGTTGTATGCATTTGTGGAAAAACTAACTAAGATATGAATGGTGGCTCTCAAAAGTGTTCACACCCTGCTAAACTGCCAGATTTCTGTGATGTGAAAAAATGAGACCATGATAAATGATTTCAGAATGTTTTCCAATTCTAATATAAAAAATTTGAAGTTATGAAAAATGTTTTGTAACATATTGATTCAATTTCAACAATCTGTCTCTTTTGAGATTATCAACATCCCACATACTGGCTTGAAAATACTTGTCAACTCTACCTTGCAAACGTTCTCCAAATCTATCACATTATGAGGACAAATCCACAGCCATCTTTTGCTGACTCCACAAATTTTCTGTCAAATTTAGTTTAGGACTCTGGCTATAGGGTATCCCAAAATATTAGTCCTCCTCTGTCTTGCAGTCCTTTTTTTGATTTTGACATATAGCTGGACATAAAAATCACTCCTTATCTTTCTAGCAGAAAATTTAGGGTTTTGGGGACAAAAAAATACCTGTATTTGGAACAAATCATAACTTCATAAACACTGAAAAAACATGAATCTAAAGAAAAATTCTATGTGCAATGTTGTTCAAACATATGCTACTGAACTGCGGTCCAAAAGGGCAAGTTTTAGTTTCATCAGCCCTTAGTCCAGACAGATTGAGACTTCAGGAGATTGTTGACATAACCATCACTTGTTGGGAATTCCTGCAGCTCCTTCAGTGTTGCATCCATTTCTGAGACATGTCCACTTTTAGTAATTTTCTTTTTTGTTCTAATAAATTTCTCACATTAAAAAATGAAAAAGGTTTTAAAGGATTTATCACAATCTTGTTTCTTTTTATTTAAAAACCTGGCATTTTAACAGAGGGGCAGAACTTATGACCAGGAGCTCCATGGACAGGAAACACTCAGAAGAGTTATACGAGTTGTAATTAATCAGCTAATTCTCCGCAGAAAATCTTTAATTTTAGTGTGAGAATGAACTATGCACAACAACTTCTAAATTTATTTTAGCAATGAAAACACATAGGTGGAGGAGATTTGGCACCAATCAAAAGTTGCTTTTATATAAAAACACAGACTGGCACCAGTACTCTTCTGGAGAGAATTGTTCAAGAGAAAACTATATAAAGCTAAGCTTCATGCTGTGGGTGAAAGGATGGAGGGCTTTCCTTCCTGAGATCTCATCATAAATAAGTCACATTGATGATAAACCTATATCTTTGGAGTTTTGAATTAGGAACTATGAGTAGCAAAAGGATCTGAAGCAGAAGTCAGTTTCTGAGGTGATTCACAGATATAAACAGGAGACAGATTCTTCAATGCTTCTATTACAAAACTGACAAAACCGTCAAGGGAAAGCAGGGTTCTGTTGCTTGGTGCTTTGGTTTGTGTATTTTCACAGGTTAAAATGCAAGAAACAGCTCTGGTTCTGTGGTGGCAGCAGTAGGTTGACTGCTAATAAAAAAGAGATGCACTTGACTAGAGCTTGAAGAAAGGCGGCAGTGACGGAACAACACATCAGTTTCAGACTAGTGAATGTACAGAAACAAGATGTAGAGTTGCATTTTAACCAGATATAAAGGGCATTGTAGCTCAGGTCAGTGAACACATCACTTGCTGGGGCTTTTTTTTAAAACGTTGCTTCCTTAAGGAATGTGTTAAAGCTAAAGCTTGTCAGCTTATTAATAATTAATTCCAATAACTAATGAGTTTGGCAACAGTAGGGGGTGCTTTCTCCGCATGTTGTAGCAATGTCAGGGTTCCTGTGCTGTCTGGAAAAGTACAGAACTGTAGAAAAATGTTTACCCCCTTTAAGGTTTCCTCTGTTTTTGTTTCAATTTCTTTTTGTGTTTGCTTCAGTTCAGACAAAGATAACCAGACCAAATACAAACGGTAGTTTTCAAATTATAATGTCATTTATTAAGGTAAAAAACATATCAGAACCAACCTCACTCTATGTGAAAATGTTGTTCTTATTGTGAAGTTACTGATTAACCATGTTTTTTTGAAAGCTGAGTTTAATTTAAGTAGCCACACCCAGTCCTGATTACTTTCAGACACGCAGGATCAAGAACTTACCTAAAAGTCATATCATGCTTTGAAATTCTTCCTTTTCACACTTAAATCGTTCAGTTGTGGTCTATATAAATTGGAACTGCTTTGCTCTAAACTATGTTATTGTAGCTCCTCAGGCCTCACTTTTACCCCTGTTCTGAGGTGCGTCTGAAAGCAACCGTCTCTTCAAATGCTACTAAGGCACTTCACACCCTGCCCCCTTGAGGTTAAAGAGAGCTAAAAGCAGCACACAGCACTAACATAAGCAGAAGGCACAATGCTACTGCCATCAAAACAATGGCCAGGATATCATATCAACACAATAAATTCATGTCTAAAATAATGTTTGTTGTGAGCTTGGAATACAAAATCACAGCGAAAAATAAAAATGACAAATATGCAAAATTGGTCAGCTGAAGTCCAAGTTACTGTGACATAACCGTTCAAAACACATAAAGCGCTTTGAGTGTCTCGTTACTGAAGAGCGCTATATAAATAAACTTACCTTACCTTACTCACCATAATAGATGATAGAGAAAACTGAACAGACTGAAAGGTACAACCCAAATAGAACATGACAGTATCTCCGCAACACCTGGAGAGACTAAATTAAACGTTTTTGCACTCCTAGAGACTTCAAGTACACAACAAACTGTATTTAAAGGCTAAAAAAGTGGATTTTGCATCATATGTCCCCTTTAAATCAAATCTGTCTGACAACATGAAGTAGGCTTAAAAACCTCAAAAAGCAACCCATAATCTGGAGAAATTCAAGTTATTTTAAATGCTTTGAGACTTCAGTGAACCTCAGTTATCCACCAATGAAGAAATTGTGTAACAGTCACAAACCTTCTCAGGAGTGGCTGGCCTACTGAAATTACTCCAACAGTGCATGAATAACTCATCCAGAAGGTCACTAGAAATGCAGAATAACATCTAAAGTACTCCTGGATAAGTGCTTCTTTGTTCTCTTTCTGTCTCTGCTCTGTTCTCTCTAACCCCCAGTCGGTCGTGGCAGATGGCCGCTCACACTGAGCCTGGTTCTGCTGGAGGTTTCTTCCTGTTAAAAGGGAGTTTTTCCTCTCCACTGTCACTACATGCATGCTCAGTATGAGGGATTGCTACAAAGTCAACGCCAGTGACTGCCCACTGTCTCTACATGATCATCCGGGAGGAATGAATGCTGCAAGTCACTGACTGGATGCAATCTGGTGGGTTTCCTTAGACAGAAAAACTTTTTATCCAATTTGAATAAATAACTGAATCTGACTGCACTGTTCAATGGTTAGGATTAATTGGATGTATGTACCTGACTTTTGTGAAGTGCCTTGAGACAACATATGTTGTGAATTGGCGCTATATAAATAAAACTGAATTGAATTGAATCTAAAGCACTTTAGGCCTTATTTTAACCGATAAGAAAGAGATTCGGGAAAAATTGCATCAGTAAGAGACTTCAAAACTCCTTCTGGCCAAAACAAACACAAAGGTCTATTACACATTTCCCAAAAAGAAAAAGAACATCAAACTGATAGTCAAACATAATGGTGGTAGAGTGATGATATGGGGTGGCTTTACTGCCTTAGGCCCTGAAGGACTTGCCATAAATGATGCAACCGCGAATTCAGCTCTTTAGCAGATTGTCCTGATAGGGAATGTCTGGCCATCAGTTGGTGACTTCAACCTGAGGCGCACTTGGGTTATACGTCAGGACAATGATACAAAACATCATGGTCCTAGTTTAGTAAATACCAGGTACCATCACGATGACAGACATTTTAAAACTGTAGCTTACCAGGGCTTTGACTTTATATTATGTTGTTTTACTTTTAGATAAATATAAAAAAAAGTGTCCTTGTTTGTTGAGACTGTATGTTTTGTTAAAAGATTATGTTTGATTCCTGAATTTATGTTTTACTGGAAAGTCAAAATTTCTAAGCTCCAGATATAAAAAATTAAAAAAAATTCCAAAGTCAGATTTTCAAGTCAAAAAGTCGTACCACCCCTGACCAAATAGTCCAATATGGCTTCTGAACATGATGTACTGCAACTCGAACGTAACTAAGGTAGTTTTGAAGTTATTCAGTCCTTGTTCCCGACTTCGGAAGTAAATGACATTGAACAAAAATAGCCCTCAGCACCTGTTCATCATTAATTGTGGTCTGTGTGAGTTTATACAGGAAATTCTCCACTACACTTATCTTTTGACAGGTTTCTGTTTAAAGCAAAAGTCAGGGTAATTGAGAAATTCCTCTTTCTAGCATGTTTGTACTTATTAGCTGTATAAAGTTCTTAATTAGCGTTGTATTTCTCTTGATAATACTTGATGCTAGAATGTCCTTTGAGTACTTCTAAAGGGAACCTAAGTAGAGTACCTCCAGTGGTACCTATATCACAGAACCATGGATCTAAAACATACCAGCACGTCCACTTCTGAATGTCTCAAAGAAAGCAAAGTGTTGATTTCGGTGTGTCCTACTCAAAGTCCAGATTCAAATCTGATTTGAGATGCTGTGGCATAATATATGCCATAAAAACCCTCCAAGGTGGCTGAAATAAAACAAGAGTCAGACAAAATATATCCACAACGCTGGAAAAGACCCTCTGCCATTTATCACAAACATTTATTTGCAGTTCTTGCTGTCTATTGTGGCACAAGCAGTTACTAGATTTGGGGAACATCAGGGCACATTAGTTTGGACATAACTTTTCTTTTAATAAATAAAATCTTCATTTGAAAAATGCTTTTTTTGTTTTTTCTCTTGTATCAATAATCTAAAACATTGAAGTTCTGCAAAAACATTATACTTTTTCACAGCCCTGTATAGTATTGCTTGTATTTTTAGCAAATGAAAGGGTGTTTTTTTTAAATATAAGAGAAAAAAAATCTAAATCTCAGGTTTCTCTGAAACAATTTTTTTTACAAGTAAAAGAAGTCAATGATTGATTGATTGATTATACACCACATCACTCTGAGATGACCAGTCCTTCAGTGCTGTGAAATGATGTTTAATGATGCATGAAACGTGAAGATTAGCAGGATTATTGGTCATAGGTGTGTTTGTCGTATTTATGAGATTCAACTTGTCTATTCAATAAAGACCTTTTATGCTCTTCACATGGGAACAGGTCAGTAAATGTCACCTCCAGTGATTCATTTTTCATGTAAGATTTGAAATGTCTCATCCATCCATCACCGTAGATCCAACAAAAGTGTCAAAGTATTTTTATCTTGAGGAAAACAGATGCTGTATCACATTAACTAGTGCTAAACACATTGTTATAGTAATAAATTATCCAAGGAAATAAGAGTCTCCACACCTGACTTGCTCGAGGTGGGGATAAAATGAGAATAATTTTCAGTCATTTGTGTTAATCAGAAATCCAGAAAATTAAGGTGTCCTCAGGCAATCTCAGCAATTAAAAGAAAATCAGCTTTTCATTTTAGTTATAAATTACATTTTCTAAGAATTTAAATCTATTTTACCTGTTGGGAAGAAAAGACCCTAAAAGGCTTCCATGAGCTTCATAACAACAAACAGGTGGCGTGTCACATATTAGTTTAATGTATCGGATTAAAACTGCATTCAGCTATTTTAAGGCTCACAGTCTCAAAAATCTACCTGAAAAAGTGAATCTTTTTCTCTGTGAATATTAAAAGTAGGTTTCAGTAAATTTACCAGGTACAAAATGTATTTAAAAACAAAGCTCCCCAAATATGGCAATAAAAACTGACGGATTGTCGAAAGCTGACTAATAATATAAAACCCCTTTTTTTAATTAATCAAACACCTTTTTGCTACTGATTAACCAAAACAAAAGAAACTAATGAACATAAAATAACTGATGACAAAACACAAATTAATTATTAGAAGGAAATTAATGTTCAAATCAAAATTCCCTTTTCTAAACTAAATAAAACCTACAAATTATAAGGAGCTTCAAGTGGACACTTTTTCTGACCTTATTCAGGCTTTATTATCTAAGTTTTGACTGAAAAGAGGATTTGGGATGGAGGGTGCCTTGGAACCATCTAGCTTCACAAGCGCAAAGAGAGCTTCAGCAAACATAACATCATAACATCAGACTTTCAGAACCTGATTTGTTTCTTTCAGATGCTTTTAAAACTCTTGGCTCTGAGCTCAGCTGAAAGCAAGGTCTCGGCAACCAGCAGTTCGACATGGCTAAGGGCACTCTACAAATGCCGAGTGCTTTCAATTCCGGCTCTGGTGTCGAAAGACTGAGCGGTTTTAATCTTTGGATTGCACTGAGTCAGGATTGTTGATATGACAAAAGGGAAACTCCAACTGAAGACCTGCTTAGTTTAAATGTAAGTGAAATTAGAGAAAAACGAAGTACAGCTGTGCAGAAACCTACAATCCTGTGCTGACAAATTTAATATTACAATATAACTTATACAATTTTGGCTGTTGGAAAATCCTTTAAAGCTTTACAGTTTATCAGAACTAACACAATCTATCACATTTATAAAATGTATCTCATGTCAAATGTCTCAAAGTATGTAATTACCTCATTGAACTAACACAACATTTGCATTCAGAGTTTGAAACAATCAATAATAATAAAAATTACACCAAATTCTAATCTTTCCAGATTTCCAAGTGAATTGAATAAGCTTATTCATGTTTAAAGGACCTCAGGATACCATCTGCAGGGTTAGCAAATTTGCTTTAGCTAGACCATTCACCCTCCTAGGCCATTTGGAACGACATCCCTTTAACTGCTGGTTACCATACACAACATTTTTTAAAGAAGTCATATATATCCACTTAATTAAACAAATTCAACTCTTATTTATGTAAATTGTCATGTAGGGCATAGAGCTGAACATGCAAACTTGTCCAAAGTGAGAGATGTCTATGCTGCCAGTGCAGTATTGGCACCTGCTTAATGGATGTGTGGTAAATGACCCTCAGTCTACAGTGTTTGTCAGCATTAGCAGAGCCCCTCTCAGCTGAGAGTAATGCCGCAAAACTGCAGGGTTGACAGCCTGCGGTGATTTGTCGCCTTCCAAACACACTATCATGACACTTCAATAATGGACCTGCGTGTTTTACTCAACAAATGGCACAATGACTGCAGTGATGGAAGAAACTGGCTTAATTTTAATTCAGGCGAGGCTGTCCAGGTCATTGCAGCAGGCCAAAGGGGGTGCACATGCAACACCATCAACCAAAGACAGATCCATATTGATGATGAGTTAATGAAGAGGAATGGACCCTATCGGAGTGTTTGCACCTGCAGGGCCCAACTCTTCTGAAAAGCTGCCAGTATCTGTTCAATGAGACAAGCAGAGGACATTGGCCTGGAAGTTGTGTTATCGCCCAGAGTATTCGAAGCTGATATGGCCTTGATGTGCTCAAGAGTTAGAGCCTATATTTAAAGTAAACCATGCATAAAATGTGTTTTTGTTGATCTATATTTAGTAATTTATTCTCAAATTCTATGTCATCAATCTGTCAAGGGGGGCAAAAGATAATGCCTGCATTGCTAAATTTGGCAACTTTAAATTATACAATGAACTATCACCCAACTGACAGATGTGCAATATATGTTTTAAACAAGTTAAATATTTTTTTAAGAAGATATATTCTGTATACTGTACAATCTTGCCTTTTAAGACATAGCTAGATTTGAAATCAGAATGTGCTGTTTTATCAAAAAATGCATTAAACTTCAAAATAACTTGCAAACACAAATATTTATCATCCTTGTTAAAGGTTTACATGAAATATTAGTAAAGCCCCATTCCCCTAAAACTCCTCTACACACACAACACACACACACATATATATATATATATATATATATATATATATATATATATATATATATACATACCGTAGACTTACGGTAAAATTTCACTTTTAAAGACCATTTATTGAACAGCAGAATAATAAAGCAATTTATGTATTTTCTAGAAATGATTTTCGTGTCTATAAACCTGTTAGTTATCTTGCAGATGAACTCCTCCATTACAACAGGCTTGTATGTTGTCCTTGGCATGAGTTTAATCTGTAAAATATTGAGCAAACCTTGCTGACGTCGGCCGTTCTACTTCGAATGAATCCAACTGCAATCGAGTCAGAAGGACAATGTCGCTGCCCTTCGTACCACTCCTACAGACATTTCCCCTGTCATTATGTCACACACCCTCCTTCGCACATATACCGTTGCTCCTGGCAACTGCCGTCTTTCTTGAGGCCAGAGAAAAAGCAAAGTTATTTAATTAAATAATCACAGCATTGATTAACAGGCTGTGAAATGAACAAGTAAGAGGATGAATAGCAGAAAGAAAAGGTGCCTTTCACATGCCTCTCTGCTCTTTCACCAATTTAGAGACTGTGAGAAGCTTTAATGCATGTAAAAATCAAGGTAAACTTGTTGAAACATTAATGAGCCCTTGTTACAATGTTCTGGAAGTTTCAGAAGTTTATATTTATTTTGTAAATAGCACTTAGCCTATTTATTTCTAATTAAACTTAAGCAGGGATCTAGCCGTAAGACTCCTTAATGAACATTTTCACATTCTAAGTTTTATACACCCGTCACTTTATATCTCTATTTTGTGTTAACAGCTTCCAACAGTGTTTCCTTCAGCATACTGAGCTCTATCAGCTGTGTCAGGTGCGAGCACAATTATTCAAATTATTCAGTTTATTTACTTCAAAGCACTTTACAACAAAAAATAAACTACTGCAATGAGACTCCATCGAGAGGCTGAATATCCTGTTGGCATGCAAAGTGTGCATTCATCACAATATGAAACAGTGAGCAACAAATATTATGAACCAAAGAATGATTTGCATTGTTATAAATACACTGACATAGCAATCATGATGTGTTGCATTGATAGACGCTCTACATTGTGTATGCATTTCATGTCACTGATTTTTCTTTTTAGCATTAACCAACATCAGTACACAGACAAATGCACTACAGGTACATGTCAGTAAATCGGAATATGTAATCCAATGAGGCCTGTTTATCAGATTAAAAGTACCTTTTGAAAATAACAACCTTTAACCAAGTATTAAATACATTTTTCATTAAGCCCACCTCTCTGTAGTAACAATGTTTTTTATTGGTCTAATGTAATGTAAACTTAAATGTCATGTTTTCATCGGCTGTAAGCAGAAAATCATCATAATTAACTGAAATAAAGCCTTGAAAACCTCGTCTGTGTGCAGTTAACCGATATAATATGTTTCACTTAGTAATTTGAGTTACAAAAATAAACAAACTTTTTAATAATATTCCTACTTATTGAGATGCGCATGTAATGCTGTAACGCAAACAGCAAAACAATCGTCCTCTAAATAAAAGCTATTTTTTTACTTAATCCATGCTAATTTTCTGTTGACTTCTACAGGCCAGTCTGGTCCACATGTAAATGTGAATGTGGCCTGTTTTAAAATTTTGGTCGGTATTCTGTACTACTGCATTTAAACAGCGCTTTTCAAGTCATACTGATGTTATGATCCTTAGGTGTTTGTTAGTTTCTTTAATGTCTCTGTTTTCTTAATTTCCCTGTTGTTTATGTTGTCTTAGTGTTGCCATTTCAGTTCATTCCTTTGTATACTTATTTCCTAGTTCATTCTTGTGTTCTTTTTACATTAGATTTTATCTATTAGATTTTCCTAGGGTTTTCTGTTCCTCTGTGTTAATTAGCTTTCTACCCCCAGCTTTTTAAAAATATTTCTAATCAGTCTTTTTACAGTTTTCTGCACAGTGTTCACTATGCTTATTTGAACAACTGGCGAACAACTGTAAATGAGTAAATGAGGGTTGAAATAGACAATTCAATGCATTGGAAAAACTTTGTTCTGATATATCCAAATGTCTAAATGGTTGTCATCTCCTAATGTGTTAACTGAAAGAGTCCACAGAGATTAGTTCATTCAAACTGCAGTAAATCTCAAACCTCCCAGTGGCCTCAAATAGTGTATTTGACAACTCAAGCAAGCAGTGTATACTTTGTGCAAGGACTTTGTTGGACCAAAAACGCTGGCCAGTCCGAGGCGTGGAAGTCAGATGCTTTGCAAGCGCCCAAGAATACTGTGTCTGTGCGTCCTCTGTGGGAATGAGATAGTGAAAGTACAAAGAAAAAAGGGACAGAGGAAAGGACAGAGACAGAAGAAAGAGTGAATTAAATGAGGTCGAGCAGGAACATATGAACTGCAGCTGAAGAATAAAAGAGGGATCAGTCAAGTGAACAAAAATCCAGTTAACAAGGTGCGAGTGCAGAAAAATGAAGGAAAGGGGAAAAACCAAAGACTGTATGCACACACTATCTGCCACATGGTTTTATCTGCCTGCATGCAAAATAGGCATCGGTTAATATGCAAATTTAATATGTGAGTCACATTAAATAATATTTAATGTTTATAAGTTATTTAATGTTTATAAGTTATTTAATGTTTATATGTGTTTTTGCATGTTGATCCTAGCCAAGTTCTCGGTTGTGTTTGTGTGGCTGTGTAAAACCAACTGTGTCGTGCAAAGGTGGCCATACTTTTTAACATTTAGGGTGTATTCACACCTGCCACTTTCGGTCTGATTTAAACGGACCAGAGTCCGTCTCCCCCGTTGGACCTTTTGTGCAAGTGTAAATACACTTAAATAACCCTGGTCTGGACCAAAAACTGCCCCAAAACCCACTTTTTGAGGTGGTCGCGGTCCGCTTCCAAATGGACTCTGTTGCGGTTCGCTTATGGTCTGAATGAACCAGCCCCGATCTGAACCAACTACAGAAAAAGTACGTCTCTTTGGACTTAGCAAGCCATCGTAGCCGGTAGCAAAGGTGTGTGTTGTAAGGTAATCATACCGGACCAGGGTTCGCTTGAGTGTATTCACACCTGCACAAAAGGTCCAGACCAAGGGGGGAAACGAACTCTGGTCTGTTTAAAGCGGACCAAAAGTGGCAAGTGTGAATACACCCTAAAGGACTTTCCTGGTGTGAATACACCCTTAGTGACGTCAAAAACTTATTTTGTAAATGTACAAGCTGCGCAAGGAGAGCATCAATCAAAGAAGCAGCCAGGAAGCATTCTGTGACTCTGGAGAAGCTGCAGAAGACAACTCTCGGAGAAAATCTGTTAGAGATTGCAAAAAACCTCTAGAGTAAAACTTCACCTTCCAGCAGGATAACAGCCCTGGACACAGCTGGGGCTACATTGGAATGGTTTAGATCAAAGCATAGTGATGTCTTTGGAAAAGTCAAGGTCCATGATATGAAAAACTATGGGAGGATTTGGTTTTCACAGATGCTCTCCAGTCAATCTGGCTAAGCTTAGTCTTAGACTTGCAGCTGTGATGACAGAAAGGGGGTTCTTGACTCAGGAGGGCTAAGTATTGACTACCATCTCTACCAAATGATGAGATTTAGATCTTGAAGCGAAACAAGAAAACTGAAGTTCTTAGAAAGTGAACTAATTTACTTTTTGGGCAAACTTAAAAAGTTGTTTCATCATCTTAACCCTTAAGTAAACTTTTGTACCATACAAAGCAGTTAAAGAGCCCCTCACCAATTCTTAGAAAAAGGAGACGTAAGTAAACCAAAGAACGAATGAATACAAGGACGCTAAAATCAGCTACCTTAAGATGAACATCTGCAGCGGTCGTTGTCAGCATCTGACATTTTATTGTCTATTGAATCTGATTCCAGAGAAAACATTCTCAGTATCTCAAACTTGGAATTTCCATCTGTAGTATAATAGGATGCTTCATGAATTGTTCATGTGAGGGTCTTTGGGGCCTGTTACAACAATGTGAGCTACAGATTATTTATTAAAATCCTTCTTCGATGGAGTCATGTGTAATCTCCAAGCTGTATGAAGCTCTAGAGATTTCCATAAGCATTGGTTACTTTTCATTCAGCTTCAGCCCAGTCCTTGTACCCAGATCCACTTTCCACTGACCAATGAATCATTTATTTGAAAACGTCACCTACTCAGCTATATATTCATATCCATTAAAAAAAAATTACTTTTTGCTTTGATGTTGACTATCTTCTTCTATGTTTTTTTTAAATATAAATGCTGGGATAAATGACCTAAGAATCTCTAAATTATATCTTTACCTGTAAATTATTTGGAGTCTTAGTGTCCACCACTCCATTCTTTATCTATGGCAGAGCTCCTGTTCTTCTACTTGAATCCTAATGATTCAGTGACTGATTATTCTTCATTATGCTCTAATACCCACATGAAGTCTTTCCCATCATCGCCTATTGTCATTAATGGGAATTTCACATGATTAATTGTATCTATTTTTGTTTTACATCACAAGTGACATGGTATGACTGCTTATCAGTCTCCCGTCATTAGGTGGTGTGGCTTGACAATGGGCCCTCTGGCTTAGGTCGACGTGACTTATCAGGATAATGTATGGCTTCTGGGTTTTAGGTTCAAAATCTTTCCTTAAAGATAATATGTCTTCATTTTTGCTGCTATGGTCACTCCATCAGCCTGTCAGGTCTCCACATTTAGCTGCATCTAAGTTCCACTGGGCCACAGAGGTGCTATAGACCTAATCAGCACAAATTTGAGCATGCAAAGTGGTTAAAGTCAGAACGCATTAAAAAAGTTTAACCAAAAATATGACTAAGTGTAGTTATTTAATTAGGCATCACTGAAAACTGCTGAATTAAAGGTACAATTACAGGCAGAAGTTTACCATGTTGGCATGAATTTCATGTTAATTTTTGCTTTTTAAATATTTATTTACATAATTCTTTTCAGGGTGGTATGAGTGTATGACATGCAACTGGAATGCACAGATTTAAATTTATTTTGGATTTTCTCTAATCCACAAGGGTCAAAATTATACATAAAGGCTCCAAAATATACATACATTTTTTAAGGTAAACGTCACTTAGCAAGTTGAGCATTGGCCTAATATTTTTTAAGCCATCAACAAGCTTCTCGCATGATTCTTGATCAGTCTTTAACCACACTTCTTTGCAGAACTTGTAGAGTTTATTAGAAACCGGTTGGTTTCCTGGCACCAGTTGCAGTTTTGGTGGCAATATTGCTCACCTCTCAGGGTTGCACAGCCTGTGGGGCACCACAAGCATTTGAAAAAAATTATCTGTCAATTAAGCCCCAAACTAATTCTTATTGCTTATTTGCATGGCAAGTCAATAGGGACAGGCGACTGTGTTGTGCACAGTGTCAGGACTGTAAGAAAATATGACCATACTGAAGTGGTATTATGATTTCCTCGTATGATTTGACACCAGGTTGAAGGGCAATGTCACTGTCTTATGAGGAATCTAGACCAAATCTGGTCATCTCGAGTTGAAAGCCTAAAATACTTAATCGGATCAAACCTGAGCTGAATGAAGGGGTGGCTGCAGAAGCAGGGGCCTGCCTAGGTCACCATTTATGCAATAACCCCTTTGGCTTGACATGGATCTGGATTTTAGTCCAGTTTAAAGTCCGCACATTTTTAGCAGGGTAAAGGTCAGTGCTTTGAGACCATCCTAGAAGATTAAAATCAATGCCCTGCTGGAAAGCACAGTTCTGGCCATGTTTCCACTGTCTAACCATTCATTTTAGGGAAGGCTGAAGAATTTTTATGTAGTTTCCTTAATGTATGTCATCACTGTAGACAGTAACACTGGTGTTAAAGTACTTTCTAGTTCATGGGTTTGGGCAGTTCCTGGGTTGTTCCTGAACAACCTACTTAGTTTTCTTTTAATCTGTGGGTGACCTGTACAACTGTACAATAATTTGAGCTGATAATTTTGGATTGCTGCAGGTGCTCAGAAAGGGTCTAGAAAGATTAGTTTGAATCTACAATTCTCCTGAGATCTTCACTGTGTGAGTATTGATAAATACAATGAGTGTTGTCAAACAAATGCTGGTTAACAGAAACTACTATCTGCAGTCAATAATTTTCTCTAATAGGAAGTTAATAGGCCTTGGCCTTATCAATTTAAACAACATTCAAGAAACTTCAACAGTGCTTATTATAGACTACTGATGCATAATACAAATGCATTATGTAGACTAAGAAATTAAGGCAGTCTGTGCATCTTCCAGTTACTAGTGTCTGGAAACAGATGCTCCACAGCTGAAATACATAAAACTTGCAAATGACTACAGACTAGAGTTCTCTGATCAACTTCCAGCTGTACTGTGCAAAATTCCCATTATGTAGACTGCTTCTAAAATAAACACAAAAAACTAATGGCCCAATCAGATCTCACCTTCCTTTTGATCCCCTACTTAAACCCTTAAGACTGTACCAATTTAGAAAGTGCAAACTCACTGATTAGCCATCACCTGCCATGGAAGGTGGGGAAGCTGTTGATGGTGCCCCCAGCAGCAGTTCAGGTCATCTTACCACCAGAACACAGGCTTGCAGGATTGACTTCCTGAACAGAGTGTACAGAGATGCCAGGTACTTGAGGGACAAGTGATGTGACCTAAGTGACATCTTCAGTGTTTAAATTTGCATTTTTACATGGTCTGCATGGTGTGACTCAAGGCTGTATAGCAATGCTGAGCCACATAAAAGGGAGGGTTGTACTGACACTGTTAGCTGCTTTGCTTTATTATTTAGATCAATTACACAGTTTAAAAGTAATGCACTTCCAACTGTTCACATTTTGTCACATTACAGCCAGAAACATCAGTGTATTGTATTTGAATTTTGTGTGACAGACATACAAAAAGTAACTGTGTAAGTGGAATAAGAAAAACAACTTTGCAGATCTAGACTGAAGGTTTTGCCCATTCTTCTCTGCAAAGTAGCTCCATCTCAGTCTGATTTCATAGGGAGTGCCTGTGACATGCGTTTTTTTTAAGGTTTGGACTTTGACTTGGCCATCCTAACACATGAATGTGCTTGGTTGGATATACAGGGACATCCTGCTGGAAGGCTATCTTACTCCTCAGTCTCAAGTCTTCTGTACCCCATAAATGGCTTTCTTCCACAATTGTCCTGAATTTTGCCCCATTCATATTGCCATCAACTCTGGCCAGCTTGTGTGTCCCTGCTGAAATAAAGCATCCCCACAGAATGATGCTGCCAGTTCCATGTTTCTCAGTAGGAGTGGTGTTTAGGGTTATGTGCTGTATTGATTTCCAGCCACACCTATCTAGGGGTAACAAAGAAAGTGGGGTTCTTAGATTTGTATTTGTGAAAAACTGTTGAAAACCATGTGTTAATGTTCTTCCATGTCACAGCTATGTACTACTATGTATAGTTCCATCACATTAAAACCTAATAGAATAAATAGTTTGTGGTTGTAATGTGTCCAAATATGAACAGGTTCAAGGAGTACGAATACATTTTGCCAAGACACTTTAAACTTTCGTTCCCCTGTTTAAGGATATGGTACTGAAGATGACGCCCTGCTGCATTTGCTTTTAAGCCAGGGATAAAAAGCAACCCATACTTTCAACTTCTGCTCTTTCTGCATAGAGAATGCATGAGCTAACATGTTCAGGAGGGAAAAAAAGCCTCACCATTTATTTTCCAAAACTGTCTCTTGAACAAATCCTGTGTGAGATAAGTTAAAACCTCCTTGTCATGTAACAGCTGAAAAATGGCCCATTGTGTGCTGCTCACCCTTGCCGTCTCACATACTACACAGAGAGCTTTAAAACACTTTCACATGAACATTCGATGCCACACAAGATGCGTCTACTGAGCTGCAGATAATTCAGATGGATGGTACATGGCACGCCAGATCTTGCGGGAGCGGGACTTCATTTCGTAAACCACTCCACTATATCTTTCACCATTATTCTTTATATTTTCTCTGTGTGCTTTCACATTCCAGGTTCCTTACTGAAATCTTGAGTGGAAGATGTAAGATGTTAGTGATGGTGATGATGATTGAACGTTATTCTCTGGTGTTGAGGCATGTTTATCTTGTCTTTTCCTTTTAAATACTGAGACACAAGTTGGCAGTTTCTGATTTATATTGTCTCCATGTCAGGATGGGAACCTTCCATACTCATGCATTGAGAAGTTTGGGGAATTCTTTTATTGATGTTGATAGTACAAGATACATTACATTTGTAATGTTTTTGTTTTTGGAACCACTGTGATGAGTAGAGCTTTTACTCTTTAAGCAGTTTTGGAAATATATGTTGCAAAAAAAAGAAAGTGCCCTAACTTCTTAGCAGTTACTGCCATTCAAAGGCTTTTACCCCCTTTTTCACTTCAACCTATATTCTAACATGCAAACTTTGGTCACAGATTATTTCACAAGCCAGCTTTACTGTTCACTGTGTTAACACATTGATATGATCTATTTAGTTTTATAATCACCCTTTGGCTTTAAACAGTTTGACAGTCTTCGGTATAGTTAAAATTTTGTGGGATATGTAATGTTGCTTCCAGCTGCTGGACTTTATCCTCTGCTCTTAGTAAAGGTTTATCCTCAACGAAAATTTAGACTTCAGGGTTGGATTTTTTATTTAAAGTTATAGCAGAAAACCACAGAGTCCATTTATTGTTCTGTAAGATTTAGCCCACTAGGGTGAAACAAACAAAATTGAGCAGAAATTAATTCACAGCTGCAGCTGGCTGCTCTTTTTCTACTCAAGGTGTGGCACGGGTTTGGTGCTTGGTTGGGTAATGAGACAGATGGACAACACAGATTGCTGACATTAGCCTGCTCTTGATCTAGATCATGATTCCTCATCAAGCTAATCATTTATCAGTGGAGTTCATCTTGTTTTTTTGGAGGGGGTAGAGGACAAGCTGTGCAGCCCTGGCTGCTTCAACACTTGACCGCATGGAAAGATGGCATCACGGATCGTACTGAAATGAAAACATTAGGGGTCTGTTGCAAATGCTGCAGTGACTCTGCACGTACTAATATATGTACAAGCTCAAATAGTGTTGTTTTATTTTAAATGGTTTTGAGACTCTCTGCTTAACTGGCAGTTTTTTTTTCACAATAACCAGTGATTAATGAGATATCTCAGGATTTATGAAGTGGGGTTCTGTTAAAAGATTAGAAGCAACTAATATCTTACCTGCAGCAGATAATTCTCCTTGTGTTTCCTTTAGTTTAAATCCAGATAAGTTGGTCCTTGAGGCTGAATGTAGTCAAAGAAAGGGCCAGGTTTAGGTACTTGTTTTATTTCTCTTTACACTGCCTTACTTTTAAATGAGGCAGGTGCACTGGTCAGAAAAGTTTTATATGTTCCATTTTCAGTACACAATTTAAACAGGAACCTAATTAGAGGGGTACCACCTCCAGTCTCCATTTTTTGTGTAAATAATCATTATCTTGAGTATAAAAACCGCCAAGTGCAAACACGGTGACGGTTCAAAGATTTACAAAGTAGTGTTCACATAAACCACTGACGATTTGGAGATTTTTGTTGTTTTAAGGTGGTAGAGGTGTTTTGGTCTTGGAATAGCCATTAGCTTCACCCTCCTGGACCGACTGATCCAGATTTATACAAATGAAGACAGGCAAGATATTTACAGCTTAACTTTAAAAAAGCAAATTATAGTTCCTGATTTTGTGTCCACACACAGACCTGTAGTTTCTTGAATCTTCATAAAAATGACCTAAGAAATCCTACTCAAGGTTTTCTTTGTTTCACAAACTGCATAAGGGGACTTTAGTCCTTTTCCCAAACCACAGAGTTTGAATGACCTTTAGCATACTGTGCTTTCTGAAAGGACTGAGGTCTGAAAGAGCCTTAAAAGTCAGTCAACTGAGTTGGTTACAGTGCTATAAAGATCGACTTATTGAAGGCAAAAAACTCAATTGATTAACAATTCGCTGCATTAACACACAGGACGAGTTTTTTTGGAGTGTACAGAGAAAGAACAGATTACTGGACTTCAACCACAGGTAGTTTCTTCAGTAGTAGTGATACTTTAAATAAAAAATAAACTGAGAAGGGCAACGGTGTGGAGCGGGGGTCAGCTGCTATTGGTAAAATAAATGAAATGTTTATTTTGACACGTTACATGTGGGTTTTACTCTATAGAACAGGAGACGACATAATAACTCTGCAGTGTTTAATATCAGCTCTGCTGAGCTTGCCTTAGGGGACTTCAGTGACGAAGTGAGCAATTTTGTTGCAGGACCAGCCAGAAAAAAAGTGATATAAGATACTGAGTGTTGACTCCAGAACCGAGGTAAGGTACCAAACCCTGACTTTCAACCAAGATACAAATGGAATCTGAATTTCAAAACCTCAAGAGCCCTTAAAAAGTGACTTTCACAACATGATATTATGCCTTTGTTTTTTCTTTTTCTTTTGCTGCTCCAGGTCAGATGTTTTGCCCTGGTTTTAGTTAATCCTAAAAATGAAAGGTTGATCTCTCTACCATCAATCCCCTGGCCCATGATACTTTTTCATCCATAGACCTTAAAAAGGCTTTCAAATGTTAGTTTAAAGTTTATTATTATTTTATACCAATTCCTTTAGCTCTTTAAATAAAAAATGGTTCTGGTGACCACACATTTTCGATTCATTTTGTACTTTTTAATTGCATAGCTTAGCAATCAATAGGGGCCAATTCTCTTTACTATATATATATGCTTCCAATTGGTAAAATTATCAGGCAGCATAGAATAAATTTTCACTGTTACGCTGATGACATTCAGCTTTACTTATCCATAAATCCTGATGAGCCCAACCAGTTAGATAGACTACAAGCATGTCTTGAAGACATAAAACTTGGATGACTTTAAATTTTCTGCTTCTAAATTCAGACAAGACAGAAGTTGTCGTCTTTGGACCGGAGTCTTTAAAAAGAAACTGCTTAGTCAATCACTTAACCTGGATGGCATTAAATTGACCTCCGATAATAAAGTAAAAAACCTTGGTGTTATTTTTGACCAGGACATGTCATTTAAATCCCATATTAAACAGGTTTCCAGGATTTCCTTCTTTCATCTCCGGAACATTGCCAAAATTAGAAATATCCTGTCCAGGATTGATGCTGAAAAACTAGTCCATGCATTTGTTTCTTCAAGGCTGGACTATTGTAATTCTTTACTATCAGGATGTCCACAAAATGCAGTTAAAAGCCTTCAGCTGATTCAAAATGCTGCAGCAAGAGTTCTGATGAAAATTAAAAGAGAGATCATATTTCCCCTACTTTAGCTTCCCTTCATTGGCTCCCTGTTAAATCCAGAATACAATTTAAAATTCTCCTCCTCACATATAAAGCCCTTAATGATTTAGCTCCATCATACATCAGAGAGCTGATTGTTCCATATGTTCCTAACAGAGCACTTCGTTCTCAGACTGCAGGTTTACTGGTGGTTCCTAAAGTCTCTAGAAGTAGAATGGGAGGCAGATCCTTTAGTTATCAGGCTCCTCTCCTGTGGAACCAGCTCCCAGTTTTAGTCCGTGAGGCGGACACCCTGTCTACTTTTAAGGCTAGGCTTAAAACTTTCCTTTTTGATAAAGCTTATAGTTAGAGTGGCTTAGGTTATCCTGAGCTATCTCTGTAGTTATGCTGCTATAGGCTTAGGCTGCTGGAGGACATAATGACCACTTTCACCCTCTTCGCTACTTTCTCACGCTACTCTTCAATTTTGTATTATTTGCTGTTATTTCAGCTTTTAACTTTGTTCTCTCTCTTCTCTCTTCCTAGAAGCTACACCTGGCCTGACTCTTTGTCTACCTGTGACAACTGTCTGGAGAGGGGCATCGTCCGAGCTTCTGCTGGCAACAACTTGGTGCTCACCCTCTACCGATGATCCACATGGCCCGGTCTTTCAGTGTTTAACCCTTTCTCTCTCCTAGACATAGCTACTGACGGAGCTTTTACTGTAACTAACTCTATGTGCTCTCCTCAGACTCTAACATTGAAAACTGGCTCAGAGTTTATCTGTTCTTTCTTTCTAGGTGAAACGACTAAAGGAGCTACATCCATTAACATTTACCTCTTCCTTCCCATAGAAAGTACTCCTGGATCAGTGCTTCTTTGTTCTCTTTGTGTCTCTGCTCTGTTCTCTCTAACCCCCAGTCAGTCGTGGCAGATGGCCACTCACACTGAGCCTGGTTCTGCTGGAGGTTTCTTCCTGTTAAAAGGGAGTTTTTCCTCTCCACTGTCGCTACATGCATGCTCAGTCTGAGGGATTGCTGCAAAGTCAACGCCAGTGACTGTCCACTGTCTCTACATGCTCATCCAGGAGGAGTGAATGCTGCAAGTCACTGAGTGGATGCAATCTGCTGGGTTTCCTTAGATAGACAAACTTTTTATCCAATTTGAATAAATAACAGAATCTGACTGCACTGTTCAATGATTTGGATTAATTGTAATGCATGTACCTGACTTTTGTGAAGTGCCTTGAGACGACATGCGTTGTGAATTGGCGCTATATAAATAAACTGAATTGAATTGAATTGAATTGAATTGAATTGAATTGAATTGAATTGAATTGAATTGAATAGTTTTAACAAGACCATTTTTAAACTGAGCATTTCATATTAAGAATGAAGCATTGTGTTATCAAAGCAGCTAGGCTGGCCACAGTTTCAGGCTACTTACTAAATGTATTCAATCAAAACGTACCATACCACAGGCCAAAATGGTACTATTTCTTGAAATGCACCATCAGGCCTGACATATTGGCCTCCACTGTGGCACCCATCTGTTCACAGCCGGGCACAGTTGAGGCAGCCAGTTGAGGCCAAAGTCTGAGCCACAGGGATACGGACTGGCAAAGAGGAAGAGGTTTGCACACAGCCTCACCGATCTACGGGCATAAAATGTACAGTGGACTAGTGTTTCCCCTCCAAATTTACCATCTCTTTTAATGACCTAGTGGGAGACGAATGATTTCATTTTCTTTTGCCCTCGGTTAAAGTGGCATCTTGGTCCACTCACTGCCGCCCTCTCCAACCTGATGTTGCTAGAATGAGGAGAAAAGTATGCTGCCCATGCCAAGGATTGCTTTTGCCAGGAAGACACATGAGCAAGGACGGGAAACATAAAGGCTTGCAGGCAAATTGGATTTGAGTAATGAGTCACACTGTCACATCAGACAGAGATATAAAATGAGCACCTGGTACTTCAGCAGGCTGTAGAAAGACATAGTCATCAAACCAAATGCGTACTGATATGTAACAAGGAATTTAAGGTTTATAAAACCTCCGTTAAAAAATCAGACATACTGCCAAATTTACCGAAATTAGTAGAACTCTTTAAACTTAATGCATCACGTTTGTTTTGCAGTGATAATGAAATGTACAATTGTAACATTTATCAGTCCATCCATCATCTATACCCGCTTCTCTGTGCAGCATCGTGGAGAAACTGGTGCCTATCTCCAGCAGTTGTTGACTGAGAAACAGAGTACACCCTGGACACGAGACCAATGCATTGCCAGGCAACACAGGACAAACAGCCATGCACACACATCCATGTTTTTGGACTGTGGGAAGAATCTGGAGAGAACACATGAATTCTTAGGGAGAACATGCAAACTCCATCTAGCAAGACGCCAGGCCAGAATCTAACCTAGGACTGTCTTTGGCATCTTATACAGATGTTGAAGCCGCAAAATATTAAAACCGAGCAACTTCGCTGAGATATGCTTAGCCTTGCTGGTATCCACTGAAAGTCTTGATCTCTCTTGTATCGATGTTATAGAAAATAGTTTCTTTTTAAATAGCTTCTTATGCCTTTTGTGCCTAATGTGTCTTCATTTATTAAAATGTCACTGAAAACAGCTGACTTCCATGCTTTTCCTGCAGTAACAACATTCACACCAAACAGTGTTGTTGTTACAGCAACCCAAAAGCCTTCAGAATTTACAGTAATTTGCACTGAGTAATCAGAAAATAGACCCCAAAGTTCAAATCTGTTACAGTTGTTTTTATTTTCATTTGCAACTGATGGGGCATTTAGTAAATAGTGTGTTCATAAAATAGACCTGAGGACCCCACCCACACTATTTGTATCACTTATTGTTCACCCAGAACAAGGATCCAGGCCCAGCCTTCACCCAAGCTTCAACCTATCCTCATCTACTCAAGTGGGGCTAGATGAGAGCTGATGAGGTGGATATTTTCATGTAACCAAGGCAAAAATATGGAGCCTAATCAGATGCTGACATGGACTTGGTATTAAGTACCGTGGTTTTAAGGGTTTGTATAATTTTGCATTGAAAGTTAATGTGAATGTATATTCATATATAAGTAAACAGAAAGTAGATTAAATTCTGCAACAACATATTTTACAGATTGAATTCTTACTTAGATGTGAATAGATTACATATGACATCTGATTTCTAAAGAGTGATGCAAAGTCACTTTGTGCTAAAACAATTTGTTCTTGTTGAATAGAGAATGGCAACTGCTTCTACAAGGCACTTCATTTCCATTGGCAGCTCCCTTAAACTTGCCTGCATTGATTAGTTATAATCACCTCCAACCACACAAAGGAGAATACATGGCAAAAGCTGCAAACTGCATCTCCCCTATTCTGTCTGCAGCAACCAGCCCTCTAATCCAATTATGGTCACACGCCGCTCAAGGAATCTCGCCTGAAATCAGCCTTTGTTGTTTCATCCATATGAGAGCAGCTTTTGCTCAATGATTGCTGCCACCGCTTGGATGAGTCTTTTGTTAGATTGTAATAATGTTACTATCGGCGTTCTTAAATACTAACATCATTCATTTAGTAATGGCACCAGCGGTTGAACACACCAGCTAATCAGTGGATGGTTTAACAAGACGTTTAATTTTGCTGCCTCGGTCTTTCCTAATTATGCAAATTACAAAGGTAAATGCCTTGAGCCCTGAGTCAAAATGTTAAAAGGTGTTCCCAACCTTTTCACTCGACATCACTGTTGACTCAGAGTAGCCATTAGTTAAGACAATGTTAACATTACAGGTGTAACATTTTGTTGTAGTGTACATACATTTTTCCAACTGACTTTTCTACAGTTAGGATCATCAAAAGTATTATATGTTTACTAAATGCTAGAATACGGAGATAAATATATCTACATAGTTTATTTTGTAACTTATATTTTAAATACATAAATTCATGTTCGTATGCATGTACAGCACTAGATAAGTATTTTCTTGAGGCCAGGGAGTAAACAGTGTGGCTGGTCTAATTAAACCGAAAATATGTCTAACCACCGTTAATTAATGATTTAGCAATTGGTGCAGATGTATTTTCACATAGGAGCCAGTTGGTTTGAATAGATTTTTTTCCCTTAATAAATTAAATCACCTATTCAAAACGTCTTTTTGGTTTTTGCTCAGGTTTGAGAAGCTCAAGCTTTCATACCACATATTTCATATTCAGTAACAACCAGTGGGCCGGAATAGCGGGGGCCAGGGGGCCATTGCCCCAAACCCCACTTTACGGCCCTGGCCGGCCGTGATCTGGTCCCAGCAAAAATTCACGTGGGCTTGACCCGATTGTGCTGAAAGCCTGTGACGGATCTCTCTCTCTCCATCTCGCTGTCTAGAGACAGACAGAGTCACAAACAAAACGTTTGTGCCTCTTGAAACCTGACGGCATCCCAAAAAACACGCGATACACTTACATGCGCAATGAAATCGGAAGCGCAAAAAACACCTCTGTCCAGTTGCCTCAATGAATGTGTAATAATGGTTTCAGCGCAAAGTTGTCAAATTCTGGCAAGAGTTGATGCCAATGTGTTTCTATAACACCTGTAGTGTTAGTGTCTCACTAAAACTGCAAATAACTGCGTTCATTATTAGTCTGTCTGTCATCCATGCGTGATCCAAAAGCAGCTGCTACTTGCAAGAGCACCGATGGGAGGTCGCTACTTGGAGATGAAAAGAACAGCAACGACATTCTCTGTTCGTGTGAACATCTTTGAAATAATAGAATAGAAAAATAATCAGGACCTCTTGCAGCCTGTCAGGGTCATTGTTTCATTTTCTGAATGCAACGCCAGTCAGGAACTGCCATCACATAATCTCTCCAGACACCAGGACGCACAACACCGTTTTAATGAATGAAGAACTTCTGTTTTACAAGATTTATAATACAATTGGTTAATATGAAAAAAAGGGAAAAACGATCGTTTTGTCAGCAGAAGTTCTGCAAAAACTGTTCAACAACATAACGACTAAATGAAAGACAATGTTTTATTTTATTTTTTAATATTCTTTATTTTGCTAAGAAAATATTACATCTGACAAATCAGATTTACAATGCAAACACCCCTGTTTATCATTATTCTACCGGTTCGTGTATCAATGTAGGCCTAATTATTGTTCTTAATAAATTGTTGTTGGGATTATTTGTGATATAATAATAGCCTGTAACATGAACATATTTGGTATTTTCCGCGCTATATTAGATCTCAGCTCAGTGACGTGCGGTGAGGTCCATGACTGGTGAAGCCCTTAGAGTCGGATGTACAAATATATGAACTCAATATAGAAACTGAAATGTAATTGTTTTTAACTCAGTTAACTTAGTTGTTTTAACTGAGCAGAAGCCCTCTGCTCTGGCCACTTGAAGCACACAGGAGGTTGTTGTGATGATCCAGCTGCTGATGTTTTTCCTTCTGTTATGTTTTCCTCCTGCTTTTCTGGACTGTTACAGTTTGTTAAGCAGTGTCATCACTGTCCACAGCAGCAGGTTTGTCATGTCAGCCTCCGCCCTGATTTATCCTCCCTGTTCATTTGCGCAGGGTGCCTCTGACTGCGTATTTACGCACTCGTAGCCTTCACGCTTCTCTTTAGGCTTCTCTCTTACGAATCTGGGTTAACATAACCCTAGATTCTATGAGAATAGGCACAGCCCTTTAAGGTCTGGCGTTTACTGGTTCCTAAAGGCTGAAGAAAAAACGTATTCTTTGGGAACCGCTTGTCCGGTCTCATCATTTATACTAAGACCGGGGTGTGCCCCACTCAGCAGGTAACTGCGGTCAAGTGAGCCGACAGTCAGAAATACGCGGTCACGCCAGCCAACGTTATACAAGGTGCATTACGGTAATGGAGCAGAAAGGATGCCGATCCTGGCAACGGTTGAGAAAATTAGAGGAAAACAGAAAAGTAACCTTCAGAACATTTATATTAATGACATTTTTACAACTTTCACATACATGTTTTATATAAAAAAATAATATTTAATAATTTTACTGTAGAGTTTTGGAGAAATAACGGGTCAAAGTACCTACTAATGCTCATCCAGTACATGCTTTTCTCCCACTTTCAGCTATTTATTTCTCTAAAACCATGGGAGTTGACAACACACTCTCTTCAGATTATATCAAAGGGTCATCTACACTATAACCTGAATAAAAAAATCATAATTTTACTGTAGAGTTTTGGAGAAATAACGGGTCATACATAGAGAAGAGCGTGTTCAGTCCTCCTGGACCTCCAGTAATCCACTGACCACCACTGTGTCAGAAGTTAGATACTGGATGAGAATTTTGAGGTATACTTTTACCCGCAATATAAACATGAAACTGTGTAGGTCCACTGTTGTTTCTAGCACAAGAGTTATAATAGGCATTCTTACTTTGCCTAATCCTCACACTTTTTTTTTTAAATCTCACCTGTTCTAACCAATGTTTGCACGTGAACAAGTGGTGCAAATCTATCAGGAAAATCAAGCGATAGCCAACTATCTGTGTTAGTTTCAAGAGGGTTCCGGAGAATTAAATGTTAATTTCTGAAGAAATGTGTTGATGGTCTTTGAAACAAGAGAAAAGGTCAGATGTATGAAATGAAACTGGGTTTGTTTAAATAGCTTATTATCAACAATTGTTCTCTATAACTAGTCGAGTGCACTAAACAATTAGTACTTTCTATTTTAAATGCTGGTGTTTTTTCTATATTATAAATTGTTTATTGGTCCTAATGGCTGAGGGATACAACAAGACAAGTTACCAACTGTTGATTTTAGATTACAGGTGATATTCAAATTGAAATATGGTTAATCACAGTTAATTCCTGACTTCGCAAGGAGAGCAAAAAAAACGATTTCTTGTGAAAAGAAAATGTATGTTAAACTGCTACTTCTCCCATAATCCTTCCCAAGCACTGTACTGTGCTCTCCTTCCATTGGAGGAATATTTTTTGTCTCCACAAAGCTGAATGTTAGTTAATTATTTTTGCTATCTTCCACCATGGCTTGAGGCTGTATCAAACTTATATGCATTCAGTGGAGATAAGAGCTTATTGGCTAAGAGGAGCGGACAGTTTTTTAATCATAAATACAGGCAGCTCTGCTCATCAAAGCACCACTGTCTGTAGGCAGTGTGATCTTCGCAAACTCTGCCCACTTCTGATGCTTTGGTTCTGCTCCGTATTTGTGCCAAACTCACTGTTTTATTGGTAATAGCAGCTCCTAATGACAAATGTGATCAAGATCAAGTAATATTTATGTATAGCAGAAACATGACTTCATAATTCATAATTCTTTACAACAAAATTGTTTTGTTGATTCTAGGGACAACTTTCTAAGTTGAAATTTAAACACTGAAGGGCTTTCCTCATGGAAAGCTATACAGTAATAGTAATTTGATGCTTGAAGCAGCTGCCAATGTGGCTGAAATAAAACAATTCTACAAAGAAGAGTGGACCAAAATGTCTCCACAGTGTAAAACACTAATAGTTACTGCAAACACTTCACAGTAGAACCAGAGACATTAGGATGCAAACAGAAGAGAAACTTTATGGCACAAACAGACATTACATTTTTTTTAACTTCTGAAGGAAATGGATATGGAAATGGATATGACATTCAGCAATAAAATATGTATAAAACTGTTTAAAAATAGCATGATCCCACTTCAGAAAAGATAGCTGTTAGATTATGTAAGCTGTCAAGTTCAATTTAAACAGTCTTGTTGGTGTCTTTATAGCAGCAAATCTAAGAAGCACATTCCCTCTAATGACACCAAATGTAACTGTGTACTTGCTACTTAGATTTAAATTCACTCTTATAATAAACGTAACATTTTATTAAACAGAATTTAGTCTATTCTCCTTTAGTAGCAGTGAAACGTCACAGTTCCTTTACACTAACGACAGTATGGGTTTACTGCTATTAGTAGGTCATTTTTATATTTTCTTATGATTTTTATATCCTGAATTTTTTTTGTGTAACATAATGATTGAAGATACATGAATATTCTGATACTACTTTCAACTCTCTGCTATCCTACAGTTAGAAAAGAAAGTGCCAACTTGTGCTAAAATAAGGCTAAATATATATATCTTCCAAGTCATATTTCATGAATAAATCACAGATTAAAATGAGACGCAGCTCACATTTCTCTCTAGATATTGACACAAGGTGGGAAGAGGTTATTTTTATGTCTTTAAAAATTACATCAGCATTTTGTTTTATTACTTCTCTCCCTTATTCTTGCCTTTCCGACTGTTTATCCTGTTCCTTAAGGGCAAAAGCACCAAACCTAATCATTAGGTTTAAAACAATGAAGGCAACTATATTTTAATGTTAAAATTGTGTTCCTTTAAGTTATTTAAGTTAGTATGATACCTTTGTGTCTGTCCTGAACAGAAAGAAATGTGTAAATATCTTGTATGACAATTTTTTTATAAAAATGGAAGTTAAATTGTTAAAACTAGAAAGAAAATAGGATGACCTGATTGGTCACCAGTCAGATCATACTTATTTACTGTTGAAACTTGTCAGGTATCTCCTGCAGACTCTATTTACCCTTTCATCTGATGTGGTGTCTGTAGTTCTCTATCCTACATGTTTCAAAGTAATTGTTTTTTTTGGTCTCCCCAGTTTTCACGACATTAGGCAGAACAGTGCTATGTGGTGCAGGCACTCTTCCTTGGCTGTGAAGTGTACCGTGCCACTGTTGTCTTACCAGCTGTCATTACTGATGCTGACCGTGGTACGCACAGCATGTTGGCTTCTACAGAAGGTGACAGCTCCTGTTCCATTTTCCTCTCTGTTCTGAGCAGACATGTTTTATTTGCAATTAGGATGTCGTTGAGGGAGAGTGATGTAAGGACTCTGTATGACGACATTCCCCCTTTTGCTGCTGAAATCCAGTCTGTCACATGCAACAACACAAGATTCCATTTACTCCATTTGGTTGTGTTGTTTTTTTCTTGAAAGCCTCTGTACTTGTAAACTATACACTGTAGTGTTTCAGTTTCATTTTCTACTAAATAAATGTGGATGTGCTTTTGTTTGTTGTAAGGTGTTCTCACGCATGTCTGCAATGCTGTATGTTTGGTCACTCTGGTTACAACAGCCTGTCCCTTGGTGCTGTAAAGTAACTGTTTGGGTTCATATACAAACAAAATATTTAAACACCCTAAAGATGAAGAACTCATAAGATGAGAACTCATCTGGAAAGAGCAAATTACCTTAACACATTATTTTTCAGTTCAGGAACAAGCTCAGCATCCTTCTCTCCTGCCCACAGCCAGACAGACATCCCACCCTCCTTTGAACAACAGCTTTCCCGTCACACTTCAAATGTTTCATCTTCCGCTTCAGCCATGGACCCTTCTGGTTGTACGTCTTTGTCTTCTACCAAATGAGAAGATGGTAGTGCTTCCTTCACCCCCCTCCTTCCGCCTGTGTGGCTCTAGAAGTCAGGTGAAGAGGCAGCTGGAGAGACTGAACCAGGACAAGGCTGCCGAGCCTGTGCAGACTAGATCTATGGGATTCTACCATTCCTCTTGAACCTTACACTGACCCAGGAGTAGGTTTCATTGCTGTGGAAACGTCCCGCCTTGTTTCGGGACCAAAGATAACTCATCAGACCTCAATTACTTTAGACATGTCGCCCTGACATCCCACACCACGAAGGTCCCAGAAAGACTCCTATTAGTCCACCTGAGTAAGCAAACAAGCACATACCAGGACCCCCTGCGGTTTGTTTATTGTCGTAAAATTAAAGTTGAAGATGCCATCATACACCTGCTTCATCAAACCCACTGTAATCTGGACAAAGCAGGCAGCACTGTGAGGATCATGTTCTTTGATTTATTCAGTGCATTTAACACAATTTAGCCTCGATCAGTGACTCCTTGACAAGCAGTCCAGTTTGTAAGATTGAAAGAACATATGTACAGGGGTTAGACAATGAAACTGAAACAGCTGTCATTTTAGTGTGGGAGGTTTCATGGCTAAATTGGACCAGCCTGGTAGCCAGTCTTCATTCATTGCATATTGCACCAGTAAGAGCAAAGTGTGAAGGTTCAATTAGCAGGGTAAGAGCACAGTTTTGCTCAAAATATTGAAATGCACACAACATTATGGGTGACATACCAGATGTTCAAAAGAGGACAAATTGTTGGTGCACGTCTTGCTGGCGCATCTGTAACCAAGACAGCAAGTCTTTGTGATGTATCAAGAGCCACGGTATCCAGGGTAATGTCAGCATACCACCAAGAAGGACGAAGCACATCCAACAGGATTAACTGTGGACGCAAGAGGAAGCTGTCTGAAAGGGATGTTCGGGTGCTAACCCGGATTGTATCCAAAAAACATAAAACCACGGCTGCCCAAATCACGGCAGAATTAAATGTGCACCTCAACTCTCCTGTTTCCACCAGAACTGTCCGTCGGGAGCTCCACAGGGTCAATATACACGGCCGGGCTGCTTCAGCCAAACCTTCGGTCACTCAGGCCAATGCCAAACGTCGCTTTCAATGGTGCAAGGAGCTCAAATATTGGGCTGTGGACAATGTGAAACATCTATTGTTCTCTGATGAGTCCACCTTTACTGTTTTCCCCACATCCGAGAGAGTTACGGTGTGGAGAAGCCCTAAAGAAGCGTACCACCCAGACTGTTGCATGCCCAGAGTGAAGCATGGGGGTGGATCAGTGATGGTTTGGGCTGCCATATCATGGCATTCCCTTGGCCCAATACTTGTGCTAGATGGGCGCATCACTGCCAAGGACTACCGAACCATTCTTGAGGACCCTGTGCATCCAATGGTTCAAACATTGTATCCTGAAGGCGGTGCCGTGTATCAGTATGACAATGCACCAATACACACAGCAAGACTGGTGAAAGATTGGTTTGATGAACATGAAAGTGAAGTTGAACATCTCCCATGGCGTGCACAGTCACCAGATCTAAATATTATTGAGCCACTTTGGGGTGTTTTGGAGGAGCGAGTCAGGAAACGTTTTCCTCCACCAGTATCACGTAGTGGCCTGGCCACTATCCTGCAAGAAGAATGGCTTAAAATCCCTCTGTACACTCTGCAGGACTTGTATCTGTCATTCCCAAGAAGAATTGATGCTGTATTGGCCACAAAAGGAGGCCCTACACCATACTAATAAATTATTGTGGTCTAAAACCAGGTGTTTCAGTTTCATTGTCCAACCCCTGTATATCCAGGCAGTCAGCACCACCGGGGACTTTACTCTCACCTCTCCTTTTAACTCTGTACACCTCAAACCTCAAGTATAAGACAGACTTCTGTCATCTGCAGAAATACTCAGATGACTCAATTGTTGGGTGTATAGGAGATGCACAAGAAGTTGAGCACAGAGAGCTGGTGGACTGCTTTGTGAAATGGTGTGGAAACAATAATCTCATCTTAAATGTGAACAAAACAAAGGAGATGACGGTGGATTTTAAGAGAAACAGGAATGGGCCAAACATGATTTTCATCATGGGGGAAGAAGTGGAGGTGGCGGAGGAGTACAAATAGCTCAGTGTGAACAGCAGGTTGGAGCGAAGATGTAACTGTGAAGCTGTCTACAAGGGACGGAGGAGACTGTACTTCTTAAAGAAGCTCTGGTTCTTCAGTATGTGCAGCAAGATGCTGCATATGTCTCATATGTCTGTTGTGGAGAGTGTGATCTCTCCTGCCATCATCTGTTGGGGTAGGACGTGACTTAATAGGCTAAACGAGCTGAGATAGAAGGCTGGCTCTGTTCCGGGATTGCTCTGGAACCTCTTAAGATAATTGTGTAGAGCAGGATTCTTTATGAAATGAAGAACATGACAGACAACCCTGAACATCCTTTTTATGAGACTGTTGTACAACAACAAAGTGTCTTCAGTTAGAGGCTTCTTAAGATCCACTGAAATACAGACCGCTACAGGAGATCCTACCTGCCTACATCCATCAGGATCTACATCAGCCTTGAAGAAAATTACAGTTAACAACAATTAATTTCCCTTTGGGATTAATAATAGTAAATATTTCTGAATTGAATTGTATTAAATAACAGTTGAGGGGTTTAGGTTAGAAACATTGAGAAATTTAGTTCTGTGTTTTACATCATTATTATAAATTTATGACAGTCACTGTGTTTGAAACAAGTATCTGAATGATGTACTTATGGCAATGATTTTAAATTATGTAGGCCAGAGATAATTTATGGCTTACATCCCAATTTAAATTAGTCCAAAAAATCACTAGAGAAGCAGCAGGCTGTTTTAAAAGATATTACGAATCCTTTAACCTTTAACAGCATTTTAAAATAAATATCAGCAAAAGTTATAGTTCTGTATTAATATATTATCACACAAAATGTCTTCTTAGCTAATGTATCGCTCTGCAAAGTAACACTGGAATCCTGATAAGTTGTTTTTAATGAGTTCATATAAGCTGCATCAGTAGCTAATGTGCAGTAAGATGTTGATATTGCTGAAAGGCATGCTGTATTTGTCTTTAGAGTATATGGCCATGGACCTCAAGTCCTTTTGCACCACAGACTGACTTGGGACAAAATTTTAAAAAACAGATGTCCATTTTTCACAAGTCAGCTGGGTATTACTATGTGGTGATCCTGCTGCTGTTGCATGGTGTGCAGGAATCTCCTACAGTTAACTCTACTGGAAGGTAATCTGCTGAGGTCTTACTTCTGCAAAACAGATGCACTTCAAGCTACAGAAAGATGTTATTAAAACATCTTTAAGAAAGTTTTTGCCTATAAAATGAAAATATGATAAATGATCAAGTCTTTATCTGCAGCCCGGTAATAAGAAACCCAAGAACCGGTACAGGGCAAAGACCCCGCTGCTTGGGTACAATGGGTGTTGGGTTTATCTCTCATATCTTGCTGAACATGTTTGTTTTTAAATCAACATTGACTTAAAAAGCGTAAATGGTGGAGCTCCTCTAGCACTATGGCTATCAAGGACAGCTGACTGGCAGCTCACAGCAACAGGTAGGGGAGGGGAAAGGCTGTTTTTAAGTATGTGTTTTATGAAGAAAGGTACACACTGTCTCTGGTACCTCATTAACCTTCCTCTGGTGTTAGCTTTCTGCTGCCATCTGTGGTGTTAGCGGGTCATTTTGGACCCGTGTATTAAATCAGCCATAAAATACCCTAAAATACCATGGACTTTTTTCCCCTCAAGGTTTGTCATAGCAATTATGACTTTTTTTAGTGACAATGGCAAAAAAAGATCAAAGCACGTCTTGATGTCACTTACTCTTGTCACAGCAAAACTCGTGACCCCAGGGGTCATTTTGATGATGTTTGCAGCAGCTCTCCTTCCATGCACATCAGGAGGAACTGTGCTCCAACGGATGTTGCCACGTTTGGATCTGAATGATTCAGCAGGAGCAGCTTCAGCACCAGTGACCTCCTCTTCAGACTGATCAGTTGTGTCTGTTTCTTCCAATTGGTACTCCACATTATGTTCGTTCTCAGAGGCCTGCTCATCTCCATCGCTAAAATCCTGTGTGTCCTCTGCCTCATTTGCAGCAAAGATGTGATCCAAAGCTTCATTTACAGTGAATCTTCTCCTCATTGTTGCATCCTGTGAATTGGAGATGTGTACTCTGCAAGTCACCACCTCTACACTCAAATGGCTTGACAAGCCTGGACATGTCTCCCTTTGTTTGTTCTCGCAAAAAGGCAAAGAGAAAAGCCCCTAAATGAAGCTCAAGTGGTTGGAGGAAGGGGTTGTTGGTTGATTGTGTGTTTATGATTTAATTTTTGGCATTTTTTATTGTTTTATAATTGAAAATTTTAACCGGGTCAAAAATGACCCAAACACCACAAAAGTCATTTTTTTCACCAGAGCACTTTATAATTTAGTAAAAAAAAAAAAAAGATTTTATTTTGTTTAAATGGAAGTCCCTGACAAAGTCAAAAAGTTTCAATGCAAAAAACAAATGTATGAAGTACTTTTATGCATGCTAAAACTCAAAACGGGTCCGTAGGGACCCTAACACCATAAGAAGGTTAAATGCATTTTAAACCACAGGAACAGTATTATGCTAAGTTTTCATATGCTTGAACTTTGAAAGCAGCCAAATAATAACTGGGAAAATGATTTCTACTGTCCTTGGCAGCCTGGGTGTAATCACAATTAAATATATTGTGTTGGTGATTGAGTAACCACTGAAATATTAGGTGTTTTACTTGACCTGGCTGTTAATAAAAGTGATTGCTTCAATAAGAAGAAGAAAGTATGAAAAGGTACTCTTTTATTTCAGCAGAGAGTTGAGAGCATAATCTGAAGCATGATTTATTTATTTTCAGTCAATAATTGACAACGCCAAGGTGCAGGTCTATGGCAAACATTTCCAGAATAACCAGCAGAGATTTGAATTGTAATATTCATCTTCAAAATTGAAGCCCAATAATCATCAGAAAGCAATTTTAAGCATGCCAGACAAAGATGTCAGAAACTGTTTAGTTTGGGAGCCTCAAAAAGATAAAACCCTGCATCTTAAGGCTGGCATATTAAAAACTAGGATGGCAACACATGAACTCCTGCTCACCTTCCTGCTTGTCGATAAAAACCTATTCATTGGCAGCCGCTGCAGCCAGGACAGACACGCACACATACACATTGTCAACACACACACACACACACACACATGCACACACTCCCACGTATGGCTCCCGTGGATCCGCTGGAATTGGTAATGACACAATCCATCTCTAACCCATTTCCAATTCAGCTCTGGGAAATGAGATAGGATGGTAATGGAATCTCATTGATCTGAGTTTGCTCTCATGTTTATGGTCTATAACTTTGGAAGCCATTTCTAATGTTCTTTCTCATGTCAGCCTTTTTTCATACTATCATATTTGTGGGAAATTCTGCTCAGCTTTAGAAGTAGGTTAGTTATTAACACAAGTGCCAGATTCAATTAGGCAACTAAAACTAAACAACACAAAGGATTCACTGACCAAGCAATCAGTGCAAAACAACATTTTAATACCAAGAAAGCTTTTGGCTAGGTTGAGTAATACATGTTGCATAGTGCTACATATGGTCAAAGCTTGGCTAACTAATAAATTCTACTTGTTTGTGCTGTTAAATAATAACCTTTGATGTTGCCATCATAAGCTTGTTTTACAGTGACATGCTGCAGAGAAAGCACCATATGGGCTGTGTATCATGGCAGCCAGGTATTTATATTGAGTACTTTAACTCAAAAGGAAAAAAACAGAGATATCATTTGCTTAGTCTAGATCACATTTTGGTAGTGTGAGCATAACTCTGGGCCTCTGTACTGAGCTGAACAAAACGGTGGAAAATTCTTAAACAAAGATAGATAATTGTATATCTGTTATCAGACTACAAAAATGGCCGAACAGGTTAAAGTAGAACACATGAAATGCCTCAATAGCATTAAAGAGACTGCACCAAAACGGGTTGCTCTCAGACGCACCTCAGAAGGAGTAAAAGAGGGTCCTATGGAGCTACAATAACAAGGAATTCAGACCAAAGCATTGCAGTTTCACTTTATATAGATCACAAATGAATGATTTAAGGGTGAAAAGGAAGGATTTAAAAGCATGACATGTCCCCTTTAAATACTCTGACCTCATCTACCTTTTATTCTACTCGCTACATTCCAGCCACTCTACGTTTAAATGCTTTTACATAGTCACATATTTGTCATTCATACTGAATGTGCAAGACAAAGTATCAACTCAAGTGTGAAATTAACTGACGAGATGACACGTCAAGATTGTCTGTTGCAGAGGAGAAGCAAAGAGAATGGTCTGCATCAATCCATGAAAAATATACACTTTATATTAAAGATGAAATATGAAATGAAAATATCAGTGGTAAACACAATAAAGTTGTGCAGAAGCAGCCTTATGGGTTACAACTGTAGGAATGTATAAATACAGAACAGTAGTTGTTCTTATTACATTTTCTTTCATCAAAGTAAAAGCAATCTGTACCTTTGGGGGTAAATTTTATTTCCACTTCTCACAGAGAATTTGAAGTAACTTGACTTTATTGTTTACCTTTTTTTTCCTCCGGTTTTCGTTTGACGATTTTGGCTGTCTTTGTTATATAACTCTGCCAAAACACCACAGAACTTTGCAAAGCAGGTTAGTAAAAAACATTGCTCCAGGGGATGCATTTAACATCACAGAACTTCACAAGTTGACAGTTTCTCTTGTTTTGACAAAACCATTTCACATTTCCAGTGTCGTGAGATCTTCTAAAAAACATTGTTAAAAATAGTCTGGCAGCCTACTGATCCTACTAAAATACACACACAAGCCGCAGACATGTTCAAAATGTTTAAACCAGCTTGGTTACAATGAGATAAATATATTAAAATGCTCCCTTAAGTTAGATACATCTAGGAAATTTAAAAATAGATTGATAATTCTCAAACCTGGCCAAAATGTTAATCTGTCAGATGTCTATAGAGGTTTTCAGTTTAAAACAGAATACTTTTACAATGTTCCACGGTATCACTGCTAAAAACACTAAGAGGTGCAATGATTCAGTGATTCTATTTAAAAAAGAGGAAACTCCTGTGATTTTATATATATATATATAACATTATAATACTGTATATATAATATATACATATATATAAAATATATATAATAATATATATATTATATATATAATATATATATATATAATATATATATATACATATATTTCTTGGTTTGAAATGAATTGATAGAATAAATGTACTTGATGTTATTCTAATTTTACTGAGACTTTAACCCTTGATGTTCTCTTTCTGTTCTGATTCTGGAAACTTTGAAGTCTATTGTTCCGTTTCTTGATTTGTTAGTATTAACTAAAATCATGAATGTGAAAGTTGTGCATGCCAGTGTCATTATCTGTGATGCACATCATTGCATCACCAGTGGGTTGAATGTACATGTCCATTATTTATTTTGAGCTGATTTAATGAACTAGTCAGACCTTTAGGATCGTTCTCAACGACATAACATTGCCTCAGTGTTGAGAGTGAGTTAACTGTGTGAATGTATCGATCTTGTTATGCCGAAGAGCTAAAGGTTAATGTGTTGCCCATTGATCTCATTGAGGCCTTTTACTTCACAGCGCAGATGATGTGTACAATTAACCCCCTGCATGTGTCGTTTGTACCAGCTCCTTTTCAGATTTAACCAGCTTTTTGCATCTAGTACATGGCTTCGGGGGATGCACCCACTGACTTCATACGTCGCATCATGCCAAACAGATTACACGCATTCATCCAGAACAGTGGTTTCAAAACTTCTCAGTCTCCAACCCACAAAATAACTGTGGCACAAACCTGTGATGCCAGCGATCGCTGTTTCAAGAATGCAAACACTGCTAAGGAAGCTGCAGCCCATTTATCTCCAACGTTAGAATTAATTTTGAATTTTGATATCAGTAGAATATGCTAAATGTTGTACTCAATGGCCAGACTAATAACATGTTGCAGCAAATGTCGATAGCAATTAATTTCTCTGCATGTAATGCATTGAAACACTCTGGGAAATCCATGGATGTTAGAAAATACTAATGTTACTTCAGGGCCACTTTAAAGCCAATTATTGAATTGGGGTCCTGCTCAAGGCAGGTTTGGGTATCAGAGTCCCTGATGAAACTCAGCTCCAAACATCTGATGATAGTGTGTCGTCATGATTTTCCTTTCAGTTACACCTTCAGTTACCTGTGCATCTGTGTTTAGCCATTTTTAAGAGTCACAACCTATTATTGTGTGCAGGGCTTGGAAAAGTTTATTTTAGGCATTAAATTATATTTTTGATCTAACCAATGTGGATTGTCTCTTACAAATTGTTTGTGATGCTTTACAATAAAGTTCACAGGAAAGGAGAGTCTGCGTTGAATGAGTTGGCTTTGTTCTGTATTCTTCATGTCATCTACTCTAGATGCTGTGGTCAGGGGAGGGAGAAAGATTCACAGAGAACAGCTGAAACAATTCTAGCTAGATTTTCAAGACGTTCAAGGGATAGCACTTATTTTTGGAAGCAGGAGAACAACTTATAGTTTTGTGTATATATGACCACCTGGAATCACATTTGAATATTTTGACCTAACTTATCAGGTCATATCAAAACAGAGTGAAACTTGTAGCGTAAGCGTAGCACTTAACCAAAACATGTAAACGTTAGCAGCAGGAAAGGGACAATAGACTCCAGGTTTATGTGTTGAATCAAGTATTAGAGACTACAGACCAAAGGTAACAGCACTAGGCCCCATTCACACTGCAGGCAATGTGGCCCAAATCTGATTTTTTGGGGGTCAAGTGACCAGGTCACACTTTTTAGTAAGTGTGAACGCTCATATCTGGCCAATATCTGACTTTTTCAAGTCACATTTGAGTCACATTCATATGTGGTCCTGAATCAGACTCGTATCTGATCCAATGCAATTTGACTCCAGTGGGAATAACCCAGCAGGATTAGATATGTCTTTGATGTCACTTTCCATCGCATTCGTCACAATTTTGCGTCGTCCAGCAGTCGGTAGCAGTTAGCAAAACAGTTGGGGGGCTCAGTGGAGAGACAGCGAGACGTTAGAGCTCGTTAATAAACGGATATAAAACTTTATTGAAAAGCTTATAGGAAACGTCTGCATGTGGGAGGTAGTTTGCATTGTAAAATTTGTATACAACCCTTCAAACTGAGGACTTGAAAATGCTATCAAGGTTACTGAGCATGTGATGATCTGCGTCTGCTGCAGTCTGATACTCTAGATTGCCTCAAATCTTCTGCCTGTGAAGTTGAGAGGAGAGGCACTGACATGTATGATTAAAAGTTGGCTTAAAAGTTTACTTCGACATGATAAAGTTCTGAATAAACTCGGATCCCCGTAAAGTTGTTAACATCCCTTCCCCATCTTTGCCTCTGTGTCCCTGCATCCAAACAGTTTGTTGTGCTGAATATGCAGTCAAATCTCCCTAAAACAGAACAATAATAAGCTGGAATCAAACCCACAACCTTCTGATTGCAAGATGACTACTCTTCCTACTGAGCCACAGTCGCCTCGCTCTTATTGTTCTTATGCGCATGTGGGTCAGTTTGGAGCCGCAACATTTTCAAAGTAATGTGAACAACCACACAAAAAAATCTGATTTCTGAAGCATTAAGCATTAAGACCTGCAGTGTGAACGTAGCCTATAACTACTGGGGTTTTCAGCATGTGCCTGCTTGAAGTCATGACTGTCCAGTTCAAAATTCTCCAAATAAAACTGTCCTCCAGCTTTGAATGATCTTTGGTGCTTCCCTTTTTATATTGAAAAGTTTGTGGCTTGTGTGGAGATGCAACCTATAAAGAGCTTTGGCACCATATTGGGTTGCAGTCAGCATCAGCGAAAGTCTTAATTTGGGTCGAGGATCTGCCTGTGTCTTCATGGGCAGCCCATTGGATTTTCTAGATTACCAGAGGTTAATTTTAATAGGATCTACTAGCTGATCATTTTCAAAGTGCCCTCAGGATCTGTTAATTCATAATGACTGTCTTATTGTATCCAACAATTGTGGAGATAGAGTGTTACAGGAGGTCTTGCCTTGGAAACTCAGTGCCACATACAAGACAGAAAACATTTTCGTCTTTGGTATCAGTGGGGTCATGACAACATGAATACTTGACAGAAAATAATATGAAAGCTAGATTTATACTCCGATGTTGTGTTTTTAATGCTGTGGAAATGGTTTTTATCAGCCTTTTTGGGTCCAAATACAGTTTATTAATCACCTACTTTTTTGTGTAGTCTTTTGCTTTTTTATTGCATTTTGAAGCTCTAATTAAAAACTACCTATGATCCACTAGCAATAAATCTGAATACTTTTTTACTTTTAGATATCGATGAGGAATGTAGTTTTGAATTCAAACTGTGTATCAACAAATGCCAAATCTTGAACAAGATGTGGAACAAAAATTTCCGATCAGCATATCCCTACTTTGTCATGATTGTGTGTTTTCAGCAGTTCTCAAGGCTGTTGCTCTCAGGGCAGGTCAGTTTTGGTCTAGAGATCCAGTATTCAATTCAGCAGAGCTTACAGAGGTAACGTGGAAAGTGGAAAGAGCTGGTGGAAAATCTAAGACTTTCCAAGTGGGACATAAAAGGGGGACTGCCTTGATTTTTCGGACTCGGAAACTGAAATTTTCAACATCCAAGTACAAATGAAAGCAGAATGGGACAAACAAGGGTATAAAACCACCATAAACACAACCATCATAGACTTTTGATCAATTTATTATTTCTGCTTTCATCAGACTCTACTACATTTTATATTTTATATAATATCTTGAGATAATGTCAAAGGCCATAGTGCCATGCTTCATGACTTTTAGTTGGCTCCTGACACCAGCTTTGGAAGCCAGTTCTAGAGAATATTGTGATATTGATATAATACTATAAATGCTTTATTTATGCTTACAATACCTAATAGTTGCACAATTTACAAAATAAAATAAAACACTTAGTGCTCTTGAAGCCTTTACATTAGGAAAAGTACATTTCATTGTCTATCTATCTATCTATCCCTCCATGCTAGATATGGACCAAATCAAAGCATAAAGATGAAGGAAAAATCAATAAAATCTGTAACTACATCATAAACATGATGGCGGTGGGAATTAGATTTGTTATCACAGAAAACTGTCAAGAAGACAACACTCAGATTGAGTTCTCTGTGGACTCCCTTTGCCTATTACAGAAATGAATGGTTTCAATATCTGTGCATTGGTGTGTTAAGAATGAGAGGAATATCATTAACGGGAAAAGATGCTATTAAAACGTTTTATTTCTCCAAAGGTCTGCAAGTGAATCTTGCCACTGAGCATAACTACTTTTGTTTACAGAAGTCATGCCATATTCACACCTCAACAGTTGATCATAATTGAGATTATCATATTAAGTACCGGAAGATGTGATTTCATTAGGAGGTGTTGTGGATGAAAGAACAATTTGAATCCTTTTTGAATAAGGTCACATAGATGCTAGTTTCATCCCCCACTGTATTTGCAGTGCATGTAGTCTGTTCAAACCAGTAGTAACACAAACAACAGGCAATAAACAGTGACTTTACACTGCTTTAATTTCAGACCACACTCTTTTAAATGACATTTTAAGTTTCATTTGGTTTGTCCAGCAGTGAACAAAACAGAAAATTAAAAAACAAGAACAGAAATTATCTGCATTATAAAACCTACCTGCAGAAGATCCAGACACAGATGCTCGTGGTAAAATATGGGCCCATGTGTTAAGTACTGAGATTTACAATAAGGTTAACAATGCCTATACAGTTAAAGCTAGATCTTCACATGCACTGTAGAAAAATAAAATTAATCCCTTTTTTTTACTTTTTAAAACATTAAACAAAACTTTTTATGTTGGAGGTCAGTTTGGATTACTTAAATTATTTCCATTTGCTTAATGCTAAAATAATGAGAGAACCTTTCTGATAATTTTGTATAGCTTTCTTCATTTTCAGTATTTTACATACAATTCATTTGTTTTTGGCAGAATTACCCTCTATGACATGGGTCAAATGTTTTGGTATCCTTCCACCCAGCTTCTCAAAACAGTTTGCTGGAATTTTGGCCCATTCCTTCTGTCAGAGCTGGTCTAACTAAACCAGGTAGGTAGCTAGGTAGTATTTATGTGTCATCCATCCATCCTTTGTCCGCTTATACCCGCTTATTCGTACAGGGTCATGTGGGGGAGGGGGTTTGGTGACTATCACCAGTGGTCATTAGGCAAAGGGCAGGGTACACCCTGGAAAGGTCACTAGTCCATCACAGGGCATCACAGAGACACACAAAACAACCATGCATAAACACACATATGCCTAAGGGCAATTTAGAGTAATAAACTGACCCAAAAGTCATGTTTGTGGGAGAAGGCCGAAGTACTCCGAGAGAGCCCACGCATGCACACGGAGAAGGACTGCTCCCGACCTAACCATTTTAAAACACAGGATGATTCTGTTTTTTAGGGAGGGTTTGCAACCTCAGCTTACTCACTAGTTATCTTGCTAACTGTTTAGCAACAAACATGCCGGATTAAACCAAAAGAATATGTGTACCAGGTTACATTATCATCCTGAGTAGGAGGGGAAAATCCTGTCTCTGGTGTTATTATGAAACAAGAAAAACACCTGTTCCCAAAATCAGTGAAGCTTGCAATTTAATTTTATCAGCCCACAAACAATCACTCATTATGTCGCTGGAACGATGATAGAAAGCAGTCATCTGTGAAGCCCTCCATTCTTGGGCACAGCGCATAACTAGAGCCTCCTTTCTCTTCAGGGAGGAACCTGTTCAACTGAATCCTCTTAGGAAGGGGGGGCACTTGTGGCAGCAGCACTGGTTATTCAGCAAATGTCATGGTCTATAATCTTTTAATGTCCCTTGAAAAAAATGAGAGGCAAATATATGTCCAATACTGGCTTCCACAATAATTGAGTTTTCCATTTAATTGAACAAATCCTCATTTAAAATAAACTCAGCGGCCGTTTGTTTTAGTGACAGATACTGTAAAAAATATCTTGCTCTCATTTATAATCCAACTCCCTTATCCAGATGGGGATTTGCCTTTGGCTGACTGGCAGATGTTTAACAACTGGGGACACATAATCCAATATAAGAAAGCCCAGCAGTGTGGATAAGAGAGGCTTTCGAGTAGTAGTCTGGCCCTGGGCGAAAGCTTGTTTGTGTCCATCATGTGTACATAAACTCATTTTCCTAATACTTACAGTGCATAAGCATTTGACCCCCAGCTGATTTTGCAACTTTGCTCACATACAAAGAAATTAACAGCCACTAAATGTTGTTGTAGCTTCATTTAATGGAAAGAGACATATTGTCAACTGAAATACATAAACTGAAAATGATTTAAATAACTTTGAATGAAATAAGTATTTAATTGCCAATATGACACACAGATCAATCAATTACTTTATAAACTTTATATATAAAAAGGAATATTTATTAAAGTTTGATGAAAACAGAAGTAATAAATTGATGAATGCATAATAGTTGTTAAGGGTATTTATGGTAGCTGCATACCATTGTTTGTCCCATACTGCATGGAGGCTGGAGCTTTCAGGTTCAAAGTCTGACAAACCAATGGAAAACCATCGTAAGGTCCAATTACTTACTCATTAACCTATATAGCATGCTTGTGCACAAAATCAGTTTACTGCAATACCAACATCTGAAAAAGCAACAGTTTCAAAACCACAAAACCATTCCTTCAAATCATTCCTACAGTTTAAAGTCCTGTCAGTGAGATCCCAGACAAAGTGCCAGAGGGCTTAATTTGTCTTTTGCTGTATTGAGCATAGAATGGCACCAACCGTGTTTTGCACTGCTGGCCAGCTTGTTAAAAGAAGGCTGCTACACTTTTTCCTAGTTTACAAAAAAGACAAATTCAGCTGTTATATATCTAGTTGCAAAGTATGCAAATAAAGGAGCATCAACCATTGGTCTTCTTCAGTTAACACTGTTTTAAAACTATAGTTGGTTAGATACAAGAGTCATACCTATTAAGGTAAGCCTGACCTTCCGAACAAATAGCCTTACTAGTAATCTTGGTAATTTCAGGGTTTTACTATCCCAGTGTTACTTTACAAACACAGAAGGATAAAAATGTATATTGTTAAATGTATATAACTAACTGTGCATACCATCAGCATCAGATTCTCATACTGGTCCATCCATATTTTATCTCATTACGTATTTACTTGTAAGTGGTCTCTTCTCCCTCTTTTGGTTTGATCAGGGGGTCACAAACAAGAGTGTCATTTTTACTGTCTTAAATCTTCTTAAATGCTTAAGAAAAATAAACTCATACATTAATAAGGTGTGGGTAAACTGGTTTGTTAACAAAATTAAAGTAGCTTTGGATAAATTTCCAACACACAGGAATAAAAAAGAGGGTTGCAAAATGGGTAAGTGGAATTGACCCAGGGCCACTTCACTCCTCCATGTTTGGAGGAAGAGTAATGCTCAGGATAACCTGAAGAACACAATTTCCACAGTCAGACACAGAGGTATAAACGTTATCCCCAGGCTCTTTTTCTGTTAAAGGTACAGGGTGAATTCACTTAATTAAGGCGGTCATGTACCGTAAAATCTTTGACAGGAACCTTCTTCCCGCAGCCAGATCACTGACAATGGATTGTTAATGGGTCTCTCAGCTCCACAATGACCTAAAACATACCACCAACACAACAAAACAATTGCCAAAGAAGAAGCATAACAAGGTCATGGAGTCTCCAGACCTCAGTTCTGTAGAAAATGTATTTGCTGTTCGTAGGGAGCTGAAACTTTGAGAAATGCACAAACTATTGTGGTGCCATTGTGGTGCCAGTGCCTCCTTTGCATTGGAGAATCCAGTTCATTAAACAAGAGATGGGTAGGTCAAATTAAGGACAATCTGAAGTCTAGATGGGTTGACCTCAATAAAGCAAAGACCAGTGTCATGGACTGTAAAAGGCTGGAACAACATCATGGAGAGCATCCTGAAAACAGTGGCACCCACAGCACCATATTGGTTACAAGAATGACTTCCAGTTAACAGCGATGGACTAAATTAGGTTCAAATTGCCAAGTGGCAACTTGGAAAGCTAAAGGACTTTGTAAGTTTCTGTAAAAAGGAGTGGGCCAAAATCCCCTCTGAGATGTGTTCAAACCTTGTGACTAACTACAACGAACATCTTAGCACTGTGCTTTTCGATAAACAGTTTAAGTCCTCTTTGAGTGGTTGATCTAATAATTATTTAATTTAGTCACAGGAAAATCACTTTGCAACCTTTCTTTCAACAAACAACAGATTTGCTGCTTGTTTATTCCAGCATCGTTCATACATAAACTTTTAGGACACACATTTCCCTCTACACATTTTCTATGGTGTCGGTCACAACGCTGAATGTCTGTCATCGTAGTTCCAATGTATTTTCTACTGTCCCTGCTGATCATCACATAGAAAAAGGCTGCACTGTGCGCTTTGCGGTGGCAAATTGAAAGTCTAATTTCTAATAATATGGGGGGACCACCAGCAGAGATGCAATTGCCTTGTCTAGATTTTTTGAGCAAATATAAGGCAGAAATAGATGTTTAGTTCTAAAGAAATAGATGTGGCTATGGAAGTGGGCAAAATACCTTCATCTGAGGTGGGGAGGCCTCACTGGTAATCCCATTTAGAAAAGTGGCATTTACACCATTTGTTTTTCCTGCCTCTTCATGTTTTTTTCACAGCACAAAGAATCTTACCTTGGTATTAATAGGCTAATAACTCACATTTGAATCTGTAAAAGTAGTTCTACTTGACAGTGTGGGATTATAACGAGGGTTTAATTTTATGTTTGAAGGAATATTGGAGTTGCTATGCTGAAAACAAATGAGAAACAGAAATAAAACAAAGGCATCTTGTTATAATAAGTTAAGCAATGTCACTTTACATTTATTAGACCAGACTGTAGACTGCACCGATTTTGTGTGCAAGTCACTAAAAGAGGCAATCAAAAATGATCATTTAGTTTAACACTGACATTTGTCAGATAAGCAAAGCATTAATTTGTGATTAAAAATGTGAACGTCATTTGGTCAGACTGACTACCAAAGAATGGGATTTATAGAGTTTTTCATTGCAAGATTAATCTAAATATTCCAAACTCATTTATGATCCCAAGTGGCTTTTGTACTGTACGAAATGTGGTTGTAGCTGATTTCTCTGCAAATGGCTGTTGTCAAAATAATGGCATACAGATTAAGACTTTCCATTTGTTTCCATGATTGAGGCTGTGGCTCAGCTAATAAATTGCACTGACACTCATTTTAGCAAAACTTTATTTCAGCACAAACATTCTGGTGGATAATTTGTCTGCCTCTTTCAATACTTTGGTAACTCTGCTACAGCTACAATATGGTATAAATATTTAGCTGCTGTCTAGATAATATGCATAATCTGTAATCTTGAATTATGCGAGAAAATACATTTCCTGATCCACTTACCTGCCACTTTGTTAGGTATATCCTTGTATTACCAGGTTAGACCTCTTCTTGCCTTCAGAACTGCCCCTATTCTTCATGGCATGGTTTCAGCAAGGTATTAGAAACATTCCTTCAAGATATTGGTCCATATTGACCTGATAGCATTAAACACTTGCTGCAGATTATGTGAATCTCCTGTTACACCACATCTCAAGGTGCTCTGTTGGAGTGAGATCTGAATGGGGAGGCCATTGGAGTACATTGTGATGTGCAAGAAACCAGTTTGAGATCATTGGAGAAGGTGCCTTGTCCTGCAGGAAGTAGCCATCGGAAGCTGAGTACATTGTGGTCATAAAATGATGCACATGGTCAGCAACAGAGTATTAGGGTATATATAGGTAAGGCAGAGAGATGGATGGGCTGCCATTTTGCAAGCTGTGGCTTTGTGTAATGACTGGAAAACAATAAACTGGCTGCTTTTGCTGTTTACTCAAGTCAGAGTGACGTCTCCTCTTTTCCACACCACAACTCTCTGTGTAACAAAAAGATGCCCATCTGCTAAGGGGTCCAAAGTGTGGAATGAAAATATCTACCATATCATTAAATCCCCACTACCACAGCAGGATGGATCCATATTTTCTATTTACACAAATTCTGACCCTTCCATCTGGGTGTCGGAGTTGAAATCAAGACTCATGAAACATTTGTCCAATCTGTTATTGGGTAACGTAACTTTATTCTCATGGAATTCAACATCATAATTCCCGTAAACATAAAATACATAATTTACTCTTAACAGTGATTGTTGTTTTGGTTTGAGTGTATAAGAGATACGCTGGTATCAGCTTTTAATTTAAAGATTTTTTTATTTTTTTCTTTTTGCAGCACTAGTGGCCTTAATTTTTTTTTGTTATTTTCTGAAAGTAGGTAGACAGGAAGCAGGACGGAGAGAGGGGGAAGAGATGCAGCACAGGTCACCAGGGCCGCACACGGTATCAACTTTTGTTTTTTACAATTTTTGCAGTCATAGTATGTGTTAGCCCATGTAGCTTAGTTAATAGAATCAAGAAGGCAGTTTTGAATCACAGTTACAAAGTGATTTTCAAGTTATAGAAAAATGAAGTTTTTGTCTGCATAATGAAGCCCAAGGTGCAGAACTTGGTGAAGACCTGGCTGGAGGCTGGCTCGAAGGAGGTCCTGTTTGAAGTTGCGATTTTTAGTGCGCAGATCTTGATTGACCTGTTCATCAAGTAGTTCACCCCAATCCCATCCAGTGCTGCAGATGGGCACCTGTTCTTTCAAGGCAATGATATTTTCCGGGCAAAAAGAGTCAGACGGTAACTTTGAGAAGCCGATGTTCATGAAGGGCAACCAGCATCACTTCGAAGCAATGAGGGCTCAGTTAGAGAAGGACACCTATTGTATGTCTAAGCTACAATATGAACATTTCAGCTCTCTAGGTCTGTTTCTACCATCTTAAGACATAAAGTCCCTGGTCAGAAGTGTTAGCATCATAGCAGAAGTTCACAGAAAAAAGGGAAGAAAGTTGAGATGTTTGCTTTTAGTTGAATCAATTATTAAAGTTTGTGTTCTTACCAAAAATGCTTGCTTTTGTGTGTATTTTAAAATTGCTCACAGATTTCTTTTAGTATATAAGAAAAAAATGTGTAGGCAACATAATCATTTCTAATTGTAAGGTCTGGGGAACCAAGTTTTAGGGTGTATTCACACCAGGAAAGTCCTTTGGTCTGCTTGTTTGGTCTGGACCAAAAGCGAACTTTATTTTTTTCATTTGGTGCGTTTTGTTTTCACATTGTACTTTTTGCAAGTGAACTATTACTTGTAAACAAAGCCATGCAGGTGACGATCATTGTTCCCATTGGACAGAAATGACGGGGGCGGGACAGAGCACAGACCCGGAAATTTAGGAGAACAGCTGCAGAGGTGCTGCGTGCAGCACCTCTGCATATTTATGCCGTTATTACAGCATCAATATTATTGTGAGAGTCAAGAGCAGCTCATTCAACACAGACTTTGAGACGTTCCATTTATAATTTTGGAACCCCGTCGGAGAATGCGTGCTGAACGCTGACGTTCTCTACGTGCCTTGTCCCACAACAAGCCAGCAGCATTGCTAAGCAACACACAGCTTATCAGGTATGATTACCTTACACACCTTTGCTACCGGCTACGATGGCTTTTCATGTCCAAAGAGAAGTACACTTTTTGTTGTTGGTTCGGATCGGGGCCGGTTTGTATTCAGACCATAAGCGAACCGCACCAGAGTCCGTTTGGAAGCGGACGGAGACCACCTCAAAAAGTGGGTCTCGGTCCGGTTGTTTGGTCTGGACCAGGGATCGCTTGAGTGTATTCACACCTGCACAAAAGGTCCAGACCAAGGGGGGAAACGAACTCTGGTCCATTTAAAGTGGACCAAAAGTGGCAAGTGTGAATACACCCTTATATTCTTGTAGAGTGGAAAAGGCTGTGCAGTTACTAGAACATACAATGGACCTAAAAGCATGCATAGCTGTGTCAGAACTCATGATTACAGGTACAAATCTAGTCCACATGCAGAATCACACTCAGGAGAACCAACAGAGATTTTATGATGTTTATATTTTTACAAAGGGGACTAGTTCTAGGATCTGGAATCGGTGTGAAATAGGCGTGAGCGGACTGCAGTCGGAACAAAAAATCTGTTAGGTGGTCCGGTACCTGGATCTGGTTCATGCTGATGAGCACGAAGGACGAGGTCCTCAACCTCCCAAGTGAGGGAACCAACTGTCCAACCAGGGGGCAGAATAGGTGCGGGCTCCTTTTCAGTTTCATCGATGGAGAATTGTCGAGACAGGGCATCCGGTTTTGTGTTCTTGGATCCAGGTCTGTAAGAAATTGACAGATAAAAACGAGAAAAAATAAGCTGCAATCTGACTATAGTTCTTTATGAATGTCCTGTAAAAGTTAGCTAATCCTAGAAAGCGCTGCACCTGTTTACGTGAATCCGGAACTGGCTAATCGAGAACTGCTTTGATCTTTTCTGGGTCCGACCAGACCTTTCCACCCTCAAGGACGAAACCCAAAAATGTAACATAGGATCGGTGAAACTCACATTTTTCTGCTTTTACAAACAGCCGGTTTTCTAGTAGGCGTTGGAGGACTAGGTGAACATGGCAGTGATGTCCCTCCATGTTTCTAGAGTAGATCAAAATGTCATCTAAACAAAGATGAAAAGAAAACGTTCAGAAAGTCTCTTAGGACATCATTGACTAGTGACTGAAAAACAGCTGGAGCATTGCAAAGTCCAAAAGGCATCACCAAGTACTCGAAATGTCCTAAAGGTGCTTTGAAGGCGGTTTTCCACTCATCCCCCTGGCGGATTCTAACTAAGTGATAGGCGTTTGGCTTGGTTTCATTAAAGACCTGTTTTAAGTCATGATATTCTTCGGGAACCTGTGAGAGATCTGGGAATTTATTTTCCGACACGCTAGGCTCAGGGTTTTTTTTTAGAAATGGCAGACTGAAGACAGGAAGAGAGACAGTTAGCTGACCAGGACTCAACACGGAGCTTGGACCAATTTAAGTGGGGATTATGCTTCTGTAACCATGGAAAACCTAAGACTAGAAAGTTCTGAGAGACGGGAAACACAAAAAACAATATCATTTCCCTGTGGTTACCCGAAAGCACCAGTTCTAACGGTCTAGTTTGGTGATTGATTCTTTGTAACCTCTGGCCATCAAGAGCTGAAAATAAACGAGGTGTGGAAAGTGGCTCCACCTTAATCTGAGCACGCTCAACTAACCCCTGATCAATAAGAGTTGCTCACTGCCAGAATCGATTAGAGCTGAGAGATTCTGAGTATGTTGACTAAACAGCAATGAAGCTCGTAAGCTAAATCGGGGAACTGGAAGGTCACTGTGATGGTCTGTCTGCCTCCCCTTTACAGCTAACGGACCCTGTCTTTTGGCCACGTAGGACACGCAGGACAAGCGGCTATAAAATGTTCAGAAGAGCCGCAATACAAACACTGGTTAGACTAAGTTTTTGTCTTTCCTCCGGAGAAAGATGAGTTCTCCCCACCTGCATAGGTTTGGGTTCTGAAGTAAGTGTCTGAGGAGGAGACCTGACTGCTGAGGAGGAGTTTTCAGGAAGTGAGGGTCTCACAGCAACACGCTCAGCTCGGGACCTTTTTCTCTCTCTCATTCTGTTATCCACTCTGGTTGCTATATAGAGACCATAAATGGCGAGCAGTATTAGACTGATCAGGATCTGAAGAAAAGGTCTGTCTAAATTCTTGTGAAAAACTCATCTAAAGTACAGCTAAACTGATTACAATCTATAAAGCGGGCCTCTGCCCATCTCAAGGCTTTGCTACACTGTGGGGTTCGGTTGAATACAAGTGTACCCCTACAACTACCTACCTCCCTGGAAATTTTTTCCGGGCTAGAGGAAATGACGTCACGCGAGTGAAGAAGCTGCTGTGAGACCGAGGCTGCTGCAGCGCCATCTGCGGTTGGGGAGGTTCGACTGCTCAAAGTGTGCTGTAGCATGGAGGCAATCTGATCTAGCTGTTGGTTTGTTTGTCTCTGTTGATCTGAAAGGGAACGAAGAGCGGAGCCGTGAGATTTTAATTGGTGAGAATGTTTGGACAGTGTTCTCCTGAGCTCATCTGCTAGGTCAAGAAGGGCTGAGTGTTCTGTCATGATTTTAGGTACAAATCTGACCCACAAGCAGAATCAAACTCAGGAGAACCCACAGAGATTTTGGATGTTTATTTTACACAGGGGCCTAGTTCTAGGATCTGGAATTGGGAACCTGCCAACTGCACAGAGAAGAGGGAAACAGGTGAGTATAGAATAATGAGGGAATTGAATATTGTTTGCTAAGATCTTTCTTCAAGGGGAGAGGAATAGAACCGCCAGGGGGAATGGAGATGTGGAGTCTGGGAGTTCAACACAGGAGTAGCCTTGGTGAGATAAGTTGATCCAAGAGGAGTGTTCTTTGAGGCAGAAAGACGTTTCTGGGAGCTTTGTTTCTTCACCATACGTGAAGGGCAGGATGATGGAGAGAAGAATTGGTGAAGAAGCTTGCCTGAGAGCACGTTGGAGGGTGAACAGGGTTTGCTGATGCCTTGGACCGGTTTGTCGTGGAGCCTGGAAGCTGCCAGCCAGAAGGTAGTCCAAAGAAGGGAACATGAAACTTGAATCTTGAAAATCCAGAGGACACAATCAGAAAGCACCAGAGAATACTTCAATCCAGAGGTCTGGAGTATGCTTGATCCAGAAGTAACTGAGAAGTGGAGGGTCATTCTCAAATCCTTATGCTCTGACGTGGTGATTAGATCTGGAGACCTGGCCTTTCTCCCAGGCTAGCACACCTTCTGTCTGTGTGGTTGTACGCAAGAAGTTTCAGATTCTGTACGCATTGGTGGTTCAGTGGTAGAATTCTTGCCTGCCACGCGGGAGGCCCGGGTTCGATTCCCGGCCAATGCATTTCTGTTCTCTCTCGAAGCTCAAATAAGTGCTTTGTTTAAAAAGAGAGTGCTCATCAACCCTACACCACCAAAGAACTGCCGCAGGTTTAGCTATCCAGGCTTGTCGCTACTTCAAGATCAAGATATCCAGGTGCTTTTAAACAATGCTCCAAGCTCCAGTCTGAACACTTCTATCTTAGTATCATCACAGCTTTCCCGTAAAGGCCTAGGAGGTTTATTGAAAGATCCTCAATAAACAAACAGCCTAGTGGAGACATAGTAGACAGGTCAGAGACCAATTAACCCAACAGTTGAACGCAGGACCTTCTTGCTGCAAGGCAACAGTGCTACCAACTGCACCTCCGTGCAGCCCCTTTAAAAAATGTATCACAGTCTAATGTTTTACAGCAGTAAAAAAAATTCAATTTAAACAGGGGTCTGAACAGTTTTGACAGCCATAAGGCTTTTATGAAAGCCATATAGAATTCTATGGAAAATCCTTTAGTGTCTTTGTGAGATTTGTGCACTATTTTCCAGTGTGTTGACCCTTTTCAAAAGAATATTCCCAAGCGTCACTCTCAATTAACATTTGTCCTCCTGATGGCAGTGACGAGTTGTCATCCAAAGGAGGAAAAAGTTGGGAAAAAAAGAGAAAATGCTTCTGTCCCCATTTGGCCCTGAGGTTAAAAAATGCTGCAGACAGTTTTTTTTTTCTTTTCATGGTACACATACAATGTTTCTCTCTTTCTTTGCTCCGCTAGATAGCATAGAGGCTGCCAGAGGGGAAGCTTTTGATTGTTTAGCACAAGATGGACTTTGTGATGTTCTGGGAGAACATATAGCATGGGAAAAGAGCATCTCACTTGAATCATGTGATGTTTACCTCCTGACTGAGATGCAATAAATATAGTGCTTTGATGGTGTCAGCTGCACAGCCTCGACAGTACTGCATTATAAGTCCATCACAGCAGTTAAGACACAACAGCAGGAAACATTTATTCACATGTTAGAGAGCTGGAGATTAGATAAATTATAGATGAGTGAAAAAACAAGAAAGTCTCATAATTGGGATTTTTCACATTTCAACATGGGCCCAAACAAATTTGCCATTTTTGTATTTCTGTAGCCTACAATGTCTATGACACTTGCATTATAAGTCTCGATCTGACAAACACAAAGCGCCGCTGCACTACTGCCCAGACACCAGAAGCTAGTTATTACTCCACAGAAAGTATGTTTTTGAGCTTTTTCTGCTCTCAGCCATTACACAAGAAAGACTAATTGATCCCTGCAGACAGCAGACAAGGCAATAGGTCATAAAACCAAGCCACTTTGCTTTTTCACAACTCGCTATCACTTTTCTCCCAAAGTGCCATCAGCAATAGCAACGGGGGGAAAAAAAACTGTGGACGTAATTTGAGGCAATACATCTTGGCGGACGGCTTGTTTTGCCATTGCAAGTGGACAAAGGAGGGAAAATACAACACCAAAGACCTTCAGATTCTTGCAAAAAACGTACACAGAATACAAAATCTGGTAGTCCACTGCCTATGTTCCATTTTGACAAATGTTTACAGTTTATTCTGTATATCAAACTAACACTGCAATAAGAATTATGTTAAACATTGTTTGTATTTATTCAAGAAACACCTGAGGTACAGCACACTTCAGGATTACTGTTACCCTTGCAATGAATGATTTAAACAAATCTTAAAATAGATTATTGCACTGGGCTAATCTCACACTGAAAGATTTTGAAAAATCCAGTCTTTAATTTAAGCAGATTTAAATATTGGGGGAAAAATCCTTTATTGAGAAATAACTGTCTTGGTATTTTTTTTTTCCAAAATAACCTTTGACACATTTATTGGCACCCCTGTCAATACCTGTAAAATAAAACTGACTCATGCATTTTGAAGATATCTATTTTTTTTTTTGCTCAAACTCCCAGGACCTTTTAAGTAGTAAAGCATTACTTACTATTTTACTAAGAGAATAAATATGACGTGACATAGGTGCCAGTTTCTGTGCCATGGGATAGGTAGACTATAGAATATGCCATTCACGTAAGGCAGTCGTGTTAAACGGCTAGTTTGTTCTGTGATGCAATTTTCAGTACCGGTTCCCTTACCTGTAGGGGAATGATTTCACATCACTGTCAACTTGTTGAAAATGTAATACAGGATTAAACTGATAGAAGCTAACAGATATAGATGTATAACGTCTGTTTTTAGCTGACTATAGCTGACAAAATAACTTATACTTAAAGTGTTTCCATTAGGTGGATAAAGTGCCTTCTTAGTGGATGTTTACAATCTACAACTTCGCAATGGAAGTTGTGAAGTTGTATGTATGGTGTTCGCGTTTCTATACAGTTACCTTAGTTGAGCCTCCCAGGCTAATATGAAGTTGCATGTCATCAGCACATTGGAAAAAAAATATTGTAGTACTCACACTGTTTTTCAAAATTTCAAGTTCTTACATAATGTTATGGACATAAGGCTGAGTTAGAGGAAAAAAATTATATTAAATGAAAGTGGCTCAAGAAAGGAGCTATGGGGAACCTCACATGTGGTCTTTGTTTATTTAAATTTATGACCGCTAAATGACACAAAGTAGCCCCCGCCTGCCAAAGAAGATCTGAGCCAATTTAGCACGGCACCAGACAACCCCACCCACTTTCCCAATCTATCAATTAGTATTCTTTGATCAGCTGTATCATACACATCACAGATCCAATAATCTAAACACAGAAGTTTTACAATCATCACTGTTAAGATATGTGTTATTCTAAACCTTTACCAAGCCAGTGGTCAAAAACCTGGGGCACCAATAAGGGTGGAGAACACTGTACATTCAAGATAACCAGAATACATTATGTGTGTAAAGTAATAAGCAGATGGAAAGGAGGAAAAAACATAGAAATGTTATAAATTAGTGCTGTCCTGACTGCAGTAGATAAAATCAGTAAGTTGCTGGCAGCCAGCTAACATATCACCACCATTTCATATGAGAACTTTATTTCATACTTTTTATAGACTGGCTGATAAGAGTTCGAAGAGTTTGGGTTTGCCAGATGACTTGATGACAGGGAGGGGGAAGATATGCCCTGGAGATGGCAAATTCTGGTTATCACATAAGAAAAATATATTCGAGATGAGAACTCAGTGAAGATGTCAAGTTCCCCAACACGTTACTTTTCTCCTCATCATTTACATGTGGGGCACGTCAGTCATGTTGTAGAAAAATGCTTCTATAACAAATAGCTTCAGCCTTAGTTTGTCTGAGTACTTACAGTATATATTTGCAGAAAAAGACCCCTTATACATTATACAGCATTTTTGGTCAGTCAGTGTTCTGATCAGCAAACCAATTTTAATATCAGGCAGAGATAACCTTATGAAATACAAAATGCAGTTTTTAAGTTTTTAAGATTTCATCTTTTAAGGGAGACGAAAGCTATTCAAACTAGCCTTACCCAATGTGAAAAAGGAATTCCCCCAACACCCAATCCCCCCGGCACAAACCCCCCATTTCCCCCACCACCAACCCCCACCCCCATAGTTATGTGTGATTAACAACGTTTTTGGAGCTGATTTAACTTTCTTACCCAGACCCATACATATAGATGGACATTTTAGAAAAACTGTCTCACAGCATGAATCAGCTTAAAGATCGTAAACAACAACCAATCATTCGCCAATTTAAAGAAATTCAAGAACAGAGGAGAAACGATTAGTTAGTATTGATCAGTCTGGAAAAGGTTGCAAAACCATTTCTAAGGCTTTGTGACTCCAGCGAACCATAGTAAGACCAATTATCCTCAAATGGCGAAAACATGAAGCAAACTTTCCCAGGAGCAGCTGACCTACCAAAATTACTCCAAGAGTACATCACAGACTTACCTAGGAGGTCACAAAAGACCCAGGACCACTGAACCACTGCACACCTGAAATTCCTCAGTTAAGCTCAGTGTTCATGATTAACAAGAAGAGACTGGGCAATAAAGGATCCATGCGTGAGGTCAAAGACCAAGAAAACAAAGGCCCGTCTCACACTTGCTAAAAACATCTTGATAATCCCCAAAATTTAAATGTTCTCCAAATTTAAATAGTCTGCAAATTTAAGAGAAAAAGGGGTAAATCCTGTTGCATCTGGGGTAAAACTAACAGTATTTCAGAAAAAGAACATCATACAGACAGTCAAACACAGTGTAGTAATGCGATGGTCTGGAGTTGCTTTGCTGCCTCAGGCCTTGGATAACAATCCAAAGCACCCCAGCAAGTCCATCTCTGAATGGCAGAAAATATATCAAAATAAATAAAAGGTTTTGGAGTGCCCCATTCAAAGTAAAGACTTGATTAAGACAACTTAAAAAAATATACTATGCCCAAATTCTTTCAGATCTAGAAGATTCAGTTATCACACAATCTTGATCGTAGTTTTGTCACCAAAACGAGCACAGCCAGTTATACTTTTTTTACAAAGTTGATTTGAGCAGCTTTTTTTCCCCTTAATAGCTGACAACATATTATAAAAACTGCATGTATTTGGCGTCTGGTGTTTCTGAGATGACCTAATCCCAGTATTTGGCTGAATCAATACAGTTCTTATTGAATTGGCTGACAGGCTTTAACATGTTTTTGCTTCTGATAAATTAACATTTGAGACTGTTAACCTACAGTGATATATCCCACCCTTTTGACAGATGTCATTATGAGGAGATGATCAATGTTATTGAACTCAGGTGTAGGTGGTTTTAATGAGCAAATTGATCTGGCTAAAAAAAAAAAAAAACAGCAGTCAGTTATGTCTTGTGTTCTCTTTTGCTCCCTCCAACCAGTGCGTCAGTACAATTATATTTCTCATTATGGTATGTAAAAGCATTTCCATAGAAACTAGATTGCTTCCATGAAGACATTTGGGAAAAATATGACATAAGGCCAACGATAATTGTAGGTTATTCATGGTAACTGCTCGGGCTATGTGTGTGATTTTTCTCAAGAAATTGTGCCTCTGCATGCTGTCTGAGGTAAGAACTTGGCTCTTTAAGTGGAAAAAAACATTTATTGATCTTTAATAGTCTCTTGTAAAATGCATTTGACACAGCAGGAGGAAGCATGTATGCTCGTACAAACAGCAAAGTGTATTTGGTATTTTCACACAAATCTTTCTCATGCTAGACAAAAATAAAATCACATATTTAGATTAAATCTAATGGTAATTGGCAGAAATGTAGATTTACTTTAAATACTTTACTTTAAATTTACTTTAAATAATAAGAATTACATCTTTTACTGATTGTACACACTTGCTTACAAGAAAATGCACATTCTCTATTGTTATGGTTCATTTTATTTGAATTGGACTGAGTCAGACGATTAACATAAAAAACTTGATCGCTTTAAAAAGTAAATGTATACCTTTTGTGTTTGAACTGTGCTCTACTATAACAAAGGTTTTGTTTTTAATTTGGTTTAACAGTATTCCAGGTTGTTCTTTACTGATGTACTTTTCCCTGTGTACGGTAAAAATGTCTTAGACTGTTGGACAAAGTTTGGACATTTTAATGTGTTAAGCTGGTTTTTAAAGAATGTTTAAAAACGCAGAACAAAAACATGTTTAACAGAGAAAAATCATTGTTGATCACCACTTTTTCTTCATATATTACCATCCAATGCAAAGACGACAACGGTTTCAGGTTTCAACATAAACTCCAGCTTTTTGAGTTGACCATTTTAGGACGCCTTGGTTTTGAGCTCTCTCACACCAGCTGTTAGCTCCATCTTCTGGCTTCAGCTAATTTTGATTTATAATAAATGATGAGAACTATCGTCTGTAAAGGTAAGGTATTCAGTGCTTGTAGCCTTTTAAAGATATTCACTTTAAAATTTCTGAATTGTTCCTTCAAAAGGTGATTAAAAACAAACTTAAAAATGTTTGATAGCTGTTTCATAAGTTAATTACACCAACAATAATGTTGTAAGTTGTAAGTCTTACAAACCTTTTTTTTAGGTCAGAAGCTGAAAAGTATTGCATTACTGTAAATTAATTTAGATTTAGTTTTTCTGGTGAATATTACTCATTGTAAGGGGGTAGAGTCCCCAGGTGATCTAAAAATGTTTGATCAAGGATGAAAAAGTATGAAATTTGCCCTTTTTTAACACTTTTGGAGAAAAGGCCAGGCTAATCAGTGTTCTCTAAAAAAGCAATCGGTTGTTTAGACATCAACAACGACTCAGAGCAGTAGTCTCTGGTGCTGCTGAACTCAGATAATTCATTCATCCCTTTTCCTCTGTGAGTTTTATCCTCTGCCACTCACCTCCACTATCCCTCTTTTTGCTTTTCTCCCTCCCTCACCTTTGCCTGCAATTACGTGTTGGGTGCTCAAGAAAGAGGGGATTGGGGTGGGGAGGGGGATCACTCCAGTGAAATAAATCGCTCCGTAACAGCTGTGGTGAAATGGTGCTAATTGCCGATTGATTTGGAGCAGAGGCAGCAGATTTCTGCAATGCAGAGCCGCATCTGCCACTCTCCTCATCATTCCCCTCTCTGATTATCCATTGTTCAGGCTGTTTACTTGGTGGTGATGAGTGGTAAATGGCAGGTTAAGAAAACTAAGGGGGCCAGACACCAAATTGGGTCCCTCTCAAAAAGACGAAGTGTAAAATTAGACATAATTAACACACCCCCTTCAGGCAGATTCTCCAAACCGCATGGAGATGACAGAAATGCAAATTAGCTTTGCAGATACACATTTTAGATACAAAAACAGTGATTAGGCTTCCTTTGGTGAACGGGGGCTCCAGCCAGTTTTGATTGAGAGCACATCAGCCACTGAACAACCCATTTTAATTTTCAGGACTCTTGATGATTTGTTGCTTTAAGCAGCATGTAAAGAGATGAGAAATCATCAAAACTTAAAGCTTAACTTTGTAATCAGACTGAAAAGTACAGTTTGCTTCAATGCAACCTTTGAAGTGCTATAGGATTTTGATTTAGTGTACAGATTGGATAAACCTCAACAATATCTACTTATTGGTGTTTAATGTGCTTTACATAGCTGTAGCATAATAGTGAAAAAGTATTTGACTTGATATTATAAGTGACAAATTCCCCCAGTTCTGTGCTTGAAATAAACAGCGTCTGACACATGTGAGCTTGCTGCATTAACCCTGTGCTGAAACTTCAGCCTCTGTCTGCGTCACTTTGAAGTGGAGCAGCTATTTCTTTGCTTAACATATAAATAAATGAAGAAATGTCGCTGTCAAGAAAAGTTGATTTAGGAGCTTGGTTAAACCCATATGACTGTATTTAGCAACACTGGAGCCAATTCTCTCTTTTACATGTAACGAAGCACATTTAGTTCTGTATGTCAAATAAAGAGGTCGATCCATCTGTAAACATTTTCTCTAAGTTTTGTATACATATGTTTTATAATGCAGTATAACCGAAAGTATCACAAACATCAGATTTGAAAGTATTACAAATGATCACAAGCTAAGACTAAATTTACTGCAGTAATTTTTGTAGGATTTATAAAACATACACAATTAATTAAAAGTGCAATACATGACTGAAAAAAAAGCATTGCCACTGCCTCCAAAGTAGTAGTGCCTGTTGTTAAAACACTGATGATACTTAGCCATTCAGGTTTATGACATTACGTATGACAATTATTTACTTTTATTTTACTTTTATTTACTTTTATTTATTTGTAATTACCAGCATCCTCATTAAAAATGCTTTCAACAGATAGACAACAAATAAAGCTCCAAACTATAATATTGAATTAATACCAGCTACATAGTATTAAAGAAAATGTCTGCTGTTCTGCTCTTTGTGAATTAATGTTGGGAGTCAGGTTAGACACCGATATGTTGTGCTTCTTTGGTGTCCGTCCCATGATAGTCTGTTTTTTTGCTACTGAAAAAATGCCAAATAGTTGATTTGGTTTGTAAAGCTTTTACCTGCCGATGCCAATTTAAGCCAACTCAGAATTCCCTTTAAGAACTATAATTTAGACAGATGTAAGAATAACTTTATCTCTAGCATTCATGACAAAGGTTAGTTGACAAAATTTTAATATTAAACTTAATTTAGTGGTTTCTATTAGTTTCATTTTAAACAGCTTCCTAGATCTCTGTGCATCCTCCAACTGCATTTTTAAAAACCTCACTGAAACTGAAAATACCAGAGTTTAAGCTGTCTTCACTCAGTAACAGCATCCACACCAAATGTTGTTGTCATCAGCTTGACCTGGTAGAGCTTGGGGAGGGTGAATTTATCAAGCTTCTGTCTGGTCGCTCATCACTTAGTTTACATCAAACTGAAACATCAGAGACCTCTACATGAATCTGACAAAATACAGAAATTACCTAAATTGGTAAAAAAGGAATCACATGATTTTTTTCTTTTTTATTACAGTAGCATAATCTCTGAAAAAAATCTTATTAGCACCCTAAACAATTGCTTTAAAATAAATGTAACCGAAGCATTTTTGTAATTTATAATTCACATTTTAGGTTGAGTACCTGGGAATCCTAAAGTAGTTGGTCATCCTCTCAAACGTATTTCTCTGTGGTATAATTATGATGTGACACAGAGGTCCATTTATTTTAGTAATTTCTTCAAAATGGGAAAGACAAGAGAACACATGCTGAGCCATAAGACAGTAAATGGCTACATGAAAGTAGCTTATCAGCTAATCCTGCCCACATATCCTAATTTGAAAATTTACAACTGGAACTCTGACAAACAAGGCAGGAGACAAAGGTCAATCAAGCATCTTGGAGTCAACTAGTTTCCATAACAACCTTTTTTTTATCGCTTTTGTACGCATCTGTACCAATAACTGCCAATACTAGTGGAGGGGGCTTCTGTTTACAAATAATCAAAATATGTATTTTCTGTAGATGTGAGTAAGGCCTGCAAGGAGCCTGCATGTAACCTAGTTCAAACGTTGAACAAGAAAAAATAATTTATCTCTGTCGAAGAAAAAATTGCACATACTATATGTCTCAAAGATGTAATCAGTTAGGTAAAAATACTTACTTCATTTAACACTAGGAGCTATACCACATGATTTTAGTGTTTAAATATGGCTTAAAGTCAGGAATGTTTGTTTTCTTTGCTGTTAAACACAAACAAACAGAATAGAGAGGATAAAGAAGAAAACATGCTCCCTCTCTTTGTTTCTCATTTACACATACAAATTATAGAAGCGATTCATCATTTCAAACTTATGGACCATGAAAGTCAAAAGAAACACAGTGAGTAACTACCACTGCTACAAATAATATTCTCCTTGACAATACATAGAATAAATGGTGTGCATAACAGTGAGTTGAGAGAACACTTGTAGATGGATTTAGTTTTTCTGAAGTCAATTGGCAAATTCTATCATTCTCAAAGCGCTGATTATCCATTATCATTTCTATATTGAATTTCCATCATACAAATGTGTTTTATTAGGTGAGGTTATAATAGAGTGCATTACAGATGGCGGGCCCCCTGCTGAAGCGATTGTCTTTTCACAGCAGGTGCAAATCCATTTGCAACAAACTCACAGAACTGACATCATTATCCCTCAATTTTATGATTCACGATTGTTTGAAGGCAGTAAAACATCCTTTTTTCCAGAGAATTGACTACCGTTTCCCCAAAAGGTTTTTAAGTGATCTTCTTATGATTGTCATCAGCATTTAAAGTGTAATGTCTTCTCTGCTGGGACTTATGCAAAGAGGGTTTTTCTCCAGCGATGTTTCTCAGTCCTGGTTTGAGTAAAGAAGTTTATCTGCGTAGGAAAAATAGGGACTCAAACTGACTCAGACTAAGTATGTTGTTTGTGCTTTTCACTTTGACACACTGTAGGTACACATCCTACACCAGCTTCAAAAATAACATAATGCCTGTGGCACAGGGAGACAATTAGGTAAAATTATGACAATTACGGTAAATTAGAGGTTATTAATTTACTGCTGTCACAAAACAAAAATCAAAATCATTTTGGTTGAAAATGGAATAGGAGAAAGAGCTTAAAAAAAGAAAAGGAAATACGACATCGTCAAAGTATCAACACTTGATTTCTGGAAAATGAAATCCTTAAACAATGACAATATTTTCATTTGCCAGTCCTTTTCCTTTGAAACAAAATCATAAGTAAAAGAACGTTACCTAGATTTTTTTCATTTATTTTAGGCTCTTTCTGTAGTAGGTCATAATTATAAGAACATAATCTAATGCTTATGGATAGATGAGACTGTTTATGCATTTAAATTTTGATGCTGTCAAAACTCAGGCTGTTGGGAGCACATTTTTCGGTCACAAAAAAGCATTAGTGTCTGAGAAGTCACTCTGTAATGAACATAAATCCCTTTTTTCTTATTTAACATGTTTAATACCAGCTGACCAAAAAGAACACATAGGCCTCTCTCACATTTGCCAAAAAAAACATTTTGTTGATCTCTGACACTTCTTTTTAGAAAGCATTCTTTGGATAGATGAGACAAAAGCTGAACTTTTTGGAAACAGTAAAAAAAAAAGTAATTGTGTTACGGGTCTTTATACTGTTAGCAAAACGTGGTTGTGGTTTTGTGATGGTCTGTGGCTACTTCGCTGCATTGGGACCTGGACAACTTGCTGTATTTGATAGAACCATAAATTCAGCTTTCTAGGGGAAAATACTTAAGGAAAACGTCTAGCCATCAGTTTTGGGAAGCTCAAGTGCATTTGGGTTATGCTGCAGGATAATGACCCAACACACACAAGCAAGTCCACCTCTGAATGGTTAAAATAATGAAAATAAATAATGAAGGTTTTGGAGTGGCCAAGTCAAAGATCAGGATGCTGTGGCATGACCTTAAATGCAGAGACGGCTCTATGGCCGTATAGGCGGTTGCCAAGAACGCCACCGGCTGGAGAGGGCGGATGTTACAAGGACCTCACTTGAAATAACTGAGGTTTCACACAATTCAATTTGAATAAAAATTAATGATGTGCAGCTCTGACATGCTCATGCACTGTATTGAAAATAAAAAGTCTGAAAAAATTAACAAACACACTTCCTCTGCCCTTGCTGTTTCTCATTTTTGGGGAAACCTCCCACCACTGTCAATCAAATGTGCCAAAAACGAGACCCTTTTATCTATAACTATTGAAATGGAGGCTTTCAGTCAGATGCTAACTTTAGTGTTGTCCACCTGAAACAGCAGGGAACTGATTCTATTTCAGCCTTATATGTGTTTATCTGTTGAATGGTTGTTTGACTGTATTTCCTCAGTGAATACACAAAGGAGAGACCATAATAGGTCAAAAATAAAACAAGAATTGTTTTTAAAAAGCTCATAAATATCTTTTCACTCCATATCAGGCCCAATAATATTTGTAGCTTGTATCGTCTTGTTCCTTCATGTGGACTTGATAAGTGTGAAAATAAGTTGAGTTTCTGCTTATTTTTTTCTGTCAGTGTGGATTTCCATCACTTCCTGCTTTTACATAGAAATATTTCTGCGACTGGATAAAATTGGATCATTGGATCCCAGTTTTAGATGACTGAAAAGAATGAGACATTCAAAATTAAGCTTTTCACCTTTAATAAAATAACATAGATTGTTTATTAATGCCACTGATAATTTAAACATTATGAAGGACTTTGGTCAACTATTGATGCTTTAAATGTGCTATAGAAACTTGAGTAAAGAGCATTAGTTTTTACCCCCATTGTTTAGTTTGGTAGGAACATCTCCCTCTTTGTCAGGTTATTTGTGCTTTATGGATGTAGCACATGGTGCAGTTCTGCTCTAGTTTTATGTTGAAGATCTATTTTTATTAGGCTAGCTAAGCTACTGTAGATACTGTAGCTGCTGTGGAACTATGTAAATGTAGTGTGCAAACTCTTTAATTTTCTTTATTCAGAATCTCAACTAGATCATTTCTTATGTTGGACCAATAAAGTAGTCGGTCATTTGAATGCAGTTTTGCTCCATATTTGAGTTTTTTAACTGACTTCATGTAATATTAGCAACAGTATCTACTGCTAAAAGCTATCTTACACACCACACACACACACACTACAGGTGAAAGAAAATAGTTTTCATGATAAATACAGTTTACACAGTAAATGTAGATTGCAACCATCAATATTTAGTTAAGTGTTTTACAGGTCATATGAAAGCTGGAACAATTTCTTCATATAATCACACTTTTAATACATACAGCTTTTGTCCATTGATCTTTCGGGTGGTGGGTGGTAGGTGGTAGGCGGTGCAAACCAAACCATAATATCTCCCAGGGCTCCCAGTAATGGAAGAAGGTTGATTATGTGTCTGGTGAGTCCTTTCTGTGTTGAGTTGGACATATGTTTTGAATTTTCCTCCTAAAAGACCCAAATAGGACCCATTTTTAGTATCTTAGGAGATGATGCTGATGATATTCACTTGGCCTCTGTAAGAGAAACAGGCCAACAGCATCATAGATCCTTCACCATACTTAACTGTGGGAAGGCGGTGCTTTCGTTATATTAATATTTAGTTTCATGTTCAACCCACATGGAGGGCTTCTTGCAGAAAGGCTCATTCTTAGAAATGGCTACAGTTTTGCGTTTGCCATGGTAAGACAGAAGAGGCGTTTATTCCTGGCATGCTTCTGAAGCACCCAGTTGCCACATAGATGGCATCCCCTGATTGTTATGGAGACCAGGTGACCACAAGATCGAAAAGGTGTTATGTTGACCCTTCATCTTGGAACTTCGGATAGAAAGACCTAAAAACGTCCAAATCTAATCCCTATCGAAACTTTAAAATGGGTTTTAAAGACACTTGGAATTGAGTTCAAACCCTTCTTCTCTTTTGGTTTAACCTCCTGTGGGCTTTCTTGGTTGCCCAGCAGCATCACAATAACAACAAAGCATCCCAGAAATATTTTACTCTTAATTTTTTATGTAACTAGGAAAAATAAAGAAATATGCTGCCCATATATTAGATGGTAATGATGAAACACAGTTATTTTTAGTCAGTTCCTCCTAAGACACACTAAATGCTGATTAGCAGTGGCATTTGTTTCATTTTTAAGCCCTGGCATAGCTTGCTTCAGTTTTCTTTGCTGCCAAAGCAGCTTTGGATCCTAGTTCGGTTCCCACACAGCTTCTCCCCATTACGTAAGTGTGTCCCTAAGAACGGCCAACTTCGAGGACAGCGTGGTGAAACAGTAATGGTACCTCATATAACCAAAGTGCTATGATGTCAACATAATCACGTTGTTTGTACAGTAACCACTACTCCGAGAGCCACACTGTTATGGCTTCTCCGTCCCTGTTTATTGGGATATCCGTGTGAGGAAAATGAATGATGGCACACGATATCCTTCATCCTGCCAAAATGTGACTTGATGAGCCATGCTGAGTAGCTCCTCACACACACACACACACACACACACACACACACACACACACACACACACACCACAGAATCTATCATCTGGGATGACCTCATGGTGATTTTTCCTCTAGCAACATCTCTCTCACTCTTTTATAAAAGAGCATTTTAGACCACCGACAAAGCGTGCACACAGGCACCACAAAACCAAAATGTTCACCAAACATGATCCAGTCCAAGACAGGAAATGTGGGGGTAGCCAATTTATGCGATTTACCCAGGCTTCACCCTTTTACAACCTCGCCTATTGACACTTATGGCTCACAAGAGGCAGGGCCACTGAGTTGGCACTCAGCTTATGAGAAAAAGACAAACGTCCTGTGGAGAGCATTGAGATTGGAGCTCCTGTTTTCATTACTTTGGTTTATCGGCTCAATAGTCCCCTCCTCTCTCGCAGTACTAAATATCCCCCTGATTTGTTCCTCTCAAGCCTGCACCTGAAGCAATTCATTAAAAATGAATAAGAAGAAGGCAAAACACTGCGAGCTGAGGATATGAGGATATCAGTGGACAGAAGAACAAAGAAAAACACTGATGTCTGCAGTTTTATACAGACAAAGCCATAAGACCTTAAACTGTCCTCAAACTAATGATTTGGAGACCTGGGAATACATTAAATCATTTAAAGACCTTTTTAGGTATTTATGAAAACTTTCCTTTGTGTTTTTAATTTAATTTCTAAAAATAAAATAACATCCATCAATCCATCCATCCATCCATCCATCCATCCATCCATCCATCCATCCATCCATCCATTGGGTACAGGGAGAATGGGTCCGAATGGCATGGTCCAATTTTGGGGCATTTAATTTCCTAATAAAGAATTCCTGCACATTTATTTTTAATAAACCCATTATCCACCCATTATTTCTCTATATCCATTTATCTGTACCTGGTGGTGGTGGTGGTGCCCATCTATTGCAGTCAATGAACAAGATGTGCGGTATTGTTGGTACATCTATAAATAATTTATAACCCCCCAACCTGGTATTTGCTTACACAAGGACATTTAGAATGCACCCATCTCATTACACACAATATCCCTCTTATAATTGGTGTCTAGATCCCCAAAAACATGTGGAACAGAGCCAACCTTCTTTATCAGGTTGTTGAGCTTTTTTAAGTCCCTGGCTCTGATGCTGCTACCCCAGGAGATGATGGCAAAAGAGATCACACTCTCCACAACAGACTTATAGAAGATATGCAGCATCTTGCTGCAAACACCAAAGGACCTATGCTTCCTCAAGAAGTACAGTCTGCTCTGTTCCTTCTTGTAGACGGCTTCACAGTTGCATCTCCACTCCAGTCTGTTGTCCAGGTGAACACCGAGGTATTTATACTCCTCCACCATCTCCACCTCTTCTCCCATGATGGAAATAGTTTTTGACTTACTCCTATTTCTCTTAAAATCTACAATCATCTCCTCTGTTTCCACACCATGCCACAAAGCGGTCCACCACCTCCCTGTACTCATCTTCTTGTCCATCTCTGATCCACCCCACAACTGCAGAATCATCCGAGTATTTCTGCAGATGACAGGACTCTGTCTTGTACTGGAAGTCTGAGGTGTACAGAGTGAAAAGGAATGGTGAGAGTACCGTCCCCTGTGGTGCTCCTGTGCTGCTGACTACCTGGTTAGACACACAACCCTTTAGTCTCACAAACTGTGGTCTGTTTGTCAGGTAGTCTTTGATCCAGGAGATTGTTGAGGCCTCCACCTGAGTCTTCTGGAGTTTCTGACAAAGCAAATCAGGTTGGATTGTGTTAAATGCACTGGATAAATCAAAGAACATGATCCTCACAGTGCTGCTGGCTTTGTCCAGATGACAGTGGGTTTGTTGAAGCAGGTGTATGATGGCATCTTCAACTCCAACTCCACAGCGATAAGCAAACTGAAGGCGGTCCTGATAGTTTATTGTTTGCTTACTCCGGTGGGCCAACAGGAGTCTGTCTAGGACATTCATGATGTGGGATGTCAGGGCAACAGGTCTATAGTTATTGAGGACTGATGGGTGAGTTTTCTTTGGTACTGTAACAGGAAAGGAGGTCTTCCACTACACTGGAACCTTCTTCTGGGCCAGGCTAAGATTGAAGAGGTGCTGCAGAATCCCACAGAGCTGCTCTGCACAGACCTTCAAGACTCTAGGGCTGACACCATCTGGACCTGCAGTCTTATTCCGATTCAGTCTCTCCAGTTGCATCTTCACCTGACTTCTTGAGGACACACAGGTGGAAAGGGGGAAGTCAAAGGGAGCATCAGCAGCGTTTTTTTCTGATATGGTTGAAGGTAACAAGGTAGAAGCAGAACGCGTCATGGGCTGAGGTTGGAAGATAAAAACATTTGGGGGTTGTTACTGGACAGCTGTGGGTCCTGTGGGTCAAAGGAGGGTGAAATGTCTGTTTGGCTGTGAGCAGGAGAGGAGGATGCTGAGCTTGTTTCTGAACTGAACCTATTGAATAAAGTGTTCAGTTCATTGGCTCTATCCCAACCTCCATTGGTCTGATCATGATTCTGCATGAAGCCTGTGATCTTCTTATCTCTGACCACACATCTCTGATATTGTTTTGCTGGAGCTTGCTCTCCAGCTTCCTCTTGTACACCTCCTTGCTGTCTCTTATCTTGACCCTAAGTTGCTTCTGTATACTCCTCAATAATTCTCTGTCTCCCTCTCTGAAGGCTCTTTTTTTCTTGTTAAGCAGGTCCTTCAGGTCACTGGTGATCCAGGGTTTGTTATTGGGGAACCATCTCACGGTTCTGGTGGGGATGATGTTATCCAGACAGAAGTTTATATAGTCGGTTACACACTCAGTCATGGCGTTGATGTCTTCTCCATGTGGCTGGCACAGTGTATCCCAGTCTGTAGCCTCAAAGCAACCTTGCAGGGCTTCTTCAGCTTCCTGTGACCATTTTCTCACAGTCCTCTTTATTACAGATTGTCTCTGAACAAGGGGCTTATATTTTGAGCAGAGAAAAACAAGATTGTGATCTGATTTGCCTAGAGGAGGTCTTGCTGTAGAGATGTATGAGTCCTTGACATTTGCATAAAACAAATCCAACGTTTTGTTTTCTCTGGTTAGAGCAGCTGACAAACTGTTGAAACGTTGGAAGTGTAGCAGAGAGTGAAGCGTGGTTAAATCACCAGAAATTGCAAAAAACGCATTGGGGTTTTGTGTCTGTAGCTCAGCAAACACCTGAGCTGATGACATCACATGCGTGTTGGCAAAAAGCGGGAGGTGGAAACATATACTGTTGCCCCAAAATAACACTGGTGAAACTCTTTGGGTAAATATAATGGGACGAAAAATTACTGCCAAGAGTTCAATTATCTGGACTGCAAAGATGACACTTCACAGTACCATCGGTCCTGGATGACACCATCTGTTGTTCACAAGTACTTGCCAGGTTCCACCTCCTTTACATTTGCGCGCTCTCTTTTAATATCTCTGTCTGTTCGTATGGTAAAAAGCCCCGGCAGAGATACGCTGGAGTTCGGGGGATATGATCCTGCAGCCATGTCTCAGTAAAAACACCCCCCCCCCCAGAAAATGCAATCCCAGTACTCTGGCTGGGTCCTTTGTAGGGCTTGGAGTTCATCCAACTTGTTTCCCAACGATCTCACATTGCCCATCACAATCAACGGAAGAGATGGTTTGAACTTCCTCCTTCTCTCTCTTATCTTAGCTCCTGCTCTGCATCCACAGCGTCTCCTTTTCAACTCATCAGGGATTTGGGGTTGTAGTTGAAGTATTATTTGAGCTTTTGAGATCTTAATCAGCTGCTCCCGGTTGTAAGAAACAACCCCGTTGCCATGGCAATGCATCATAACAAATGTCCAAAAGTAGAAATGTATTAGGGAAAATCCTCCAAGCTGCACAGCATTCGACACCTGAGAGGGCAGTCGTCCAAAAAAAATCAACTCTATCCACCACAAGAGGAAGAGTTCTCAAAAAAGGATCAATCAGAAACAAAAGTAACAGAGCTACTCCAACCTGCTGCCACCTTGAGCTGCGCAATTCTAGAAAACCCGAGGTTTAACTGTCTGCCAAAGCTTCTTTTCCAACACCCTAGAGCAGTGGTTCACAAACTTTTTCACTTCCGACCTACAAAATAATAATTAAAGACAGTCATAACAGGGACCAGGAATATAATGACAACACAGACAAGATCCACAGCCAATATATTATTTTGTCCACTTTATTAAAGTATAAATGTGCTTTATTGTTTTTCTGTATATATATATATATATATATATATATATTATATATAATATATTATATATGATATATATAATATAAGATACTAATATATATATAATATATAGATAGATATAGATATAGATTTATAGAGATATATAATAAAAATTCACAGCCAAAGGCGAATCCAACTCGGAGTTTATCATTTTTACAGATGTTTCTGACACTTAACGTCTTGTTTTTTTTTATATAGGAAAAGAGAAGCAATCTTAAGCACATTTTCAGGAAGAGCACTTATAGTTTTAAAGTGATATAATTTCTCCAGTCAGTTCATAACTTCCCCTTTCTGTCAAAAGAACCTATACTTAAAAAGTTTCACATTCAATTTGTGATGCATATGTACCATTAAGAGATCACTGTGGGTGAAAATTTATGGTTACATGTAAAAGCTGCTTTGCCCTTCTGTGGTATTAAGATTTACAAGCACTGAAAGAAAATATGATTCATAGGAGGAAAAAAGGCAAATCATCAAAATAAGGAAACTTTCTCTCTTTAAAGCTCTCATGGGTTCGAGATCCAGAGCTCGATTTAGCTGAGAGTGTTTACCTTTTTGAAAATGACCTGTTGATTTTGTGCAAAGCCTTTCCTCTAAATGCTCTTTGTCTTGGTTTTTTCTTGAAGAAAAAAGAAACCTTGAAAGCAACCACAGAAGTTATTTCAATGCAGCGAGAACGTCAATATGAAACAATTCCTCTGCTGTTCAACTTTGATGAAACATACATAAATATTTAAAGAAAACACATACGGACAGCTGTTATTTTAGTGTCGCCAAGGCAGCCAGTAAAATATAATCCTCTGTATTTATATAAATAAGCACGCAATTTCATGTGAGCACAATGCATTTCCACCTCCTATCAGATCTGTTTTTGTTTTGTTTATCTCTCCCCATTTGCATCATTATGAGGCAGAGAAAATCTATAGTGGAGTCTGAATAGCTCCGTAATGAGGAGGAGGAATCAATCATCCTTTCAAAGTAGGCCTGCTGCAGCGATGAGAATATAAATTCACTCTCATAAATCCCACACTTTAGGGTCTCTATATCCTTCTTAATGTCTCTGGAGTTTACAGCGGCCTTGTGTGTTATACACCTCTGTAAGATGGACTGTCTGATTTAGGGCTGGTTTCCTCCATCCTGCTGGGAGATACTGGTAGAGATGTTCAAGTTAGCCTTCGTAGTGCGAGCTATAAAAGTGCTGTAATTGTTGGGTTAATTCTGTGGAGAGCACAAAAGGAGCTCTCTTGCCGATTCATCCAGCTATCAATCTACCTATCATGTCAACATATGTCGTTTGGCACGTCTGGACCATTATCACATATGCCACATAATTGGGCTCAGTTTAATAGAGGCACAAGTACTGTAATTAATGTCAATTGTCAAACACAGAGAGGCTGGCAAAAATGTATTTTTCTCTGTGACTTCAGCAAGAAAACCTTTGAATTGAGGAGTAATCTAGAGGACTTCACCTGGCAATTGCTTGCAGAAATAAAGCAGATTTTCTTCAGAACAACTGAATATACAAAAGCTGATGTGGTTCTGATTGGTCTCACCAGCCACTTTCGTAGGGACAACCTTGGTTGTTTAATTTCTATGTGGCATAGATTCAACGAGCTGCTGGAAACATCCTTTAGAGAATGTGGTCCATGTTGACATGATCTCATCTTGCAATTCTGCAGATTTGGCGGCTAAACATCCTTGGCATAAATCTCTAGAATCAACCACATCCTTAAAGGAGCTATAATGGATTGACATCTAGTCGCTGTAAAGGCAGATACAGAAAAGTGAAATCAGTGTTTTATTCAGCAGAGATAATTTGGTAGGGTGTGGTGATTAAACAATGCTTAATGCCCAATACCATTACGCCACCACCACCAGCCTGAACATATGATATAAGGCAGGATAGATCTATGATTTCATGTTGTTTATGCTAGCTCACTGAACCAGGCATCCTTTTTCCAATCTGTAGCCTCAGTTGTGATCTTAGCTGACAGAAGTCCCACCGGGTGTGGTCTGCTGCTGCTTCAAGGTTCGACATGTTTGCTTAGTGATTTATTTATTTTTCACCTGTTGCCTTTCTATCATGTCAAATCAGTCTGCTCCTCTAACCTCTAAAATCAACATGGCATTTTTGTTAACAGAACTGCTGCTCATTGGTCATTTGTCTCATTTTCTCTCTGAACCCAAGTAGATCATTGCTTTCAGAAGTACTCAGACTAGCCAATGTGCCACCAAAAACCATGCCACATTCAAGTTCACTTAAATTCTCTCTTTCTAATGTTGGTTTCTACTTCAACAAGTCGTCTTAAGCAACTCTGGATGCCTAAATACACTAGGTATTTATTTAACAACACCATGCATACTTGGACGGATCTCACGTTATATTCCATTGTAAAGTCAATTGTATATATATATATATATATATATATATATATATATATGTATATTTAAAAAGATATTCTTTATTATTGAGAGCAACATGTACCTGAGGCAAGTTTCTTGGTTTTCTGTTTCTCTATTTGTGTTAACAAGCACTTGAAACAATGTACCAAATCCACTTTTTATTCTTAAACACCTTCTATCTTTAATTTTTAAGTTGAATTGTTACAACATTAGCATAGGGGGAAGTGATGAGTGAAGGATCCAGCAACATATAAATTAAATTCTAAAATAACTTATCCTTATAAAGTGTTTGTATATGTAGACAATTCGGTTTGAAGGTGAATTTCTGTTTATCTGTTTATTGTCAGAGGTATTCGCACAAACCCTTTAAAAGTGTGGTGAGTAAATCAGTTGGTAACAAAGAATATTGTATTTGCCATTAGCAGAGTTAGTAACGGGGAAAGTATGTTAACGGATAAACTACCCGCCACTTTATTAGGTACACTTTATTAGTTCTGGGTTGGACCGGGTTGCCTTCAGAACTGCCTTAATCCTTCGTGGCATAGATTCAACAAGGTACTGGAAACATTCCTCAGAGAGTTTGGTCCATATTGACATGATAGCATCACACAGATGCTGCAGATTTGTCTGCTGCACATCCATGATGCGAATCTCCTGTTCCTCCACATCCCAAAGGTGCTCTATTGGATTGAGATCTGGTGACTGTGGAGGCCATTTGAGTACAGTGAACTCATTGTCATGTTCAAGAAACCAGTCTGAGATGATTCGTGCTTTATGACATGGCGCTTTATCCAGCTGGAAGTGACCATCAGAAAATGGATACACTGTGGTCATAAAGGGATGGACATGGTCAGCAACAATACTCAGGTAGGCTGTGGCGTTGACATGATGCTCAATTGGTACTAAGGGGCCCAAAGTGTGCCAAGAAAATATCCCCCACACCATTACACCACCACCACCAGCCTGAACCGTTGATACAAGGCAGGATGGATCCATGCTTTCATGTTGTTGACTCCAAATTCTGACCCTACCATCCGAATGTCGCAGCAGAAATCGAGACTCATCAGACCAGGCAACGTTTCTCCAATTTTGGTGAGCCTGAGCGAATTGTAGCCTCAGTTTCCTGTTCTTAGCTGACAGGAGTGGCACCCGGTGTGGTCTTCTGCTGCTGTAGCCCATCCGCCTCAAGGTTTGACGTGTTGTGCGTTCAGAGATGTTCTTCTGCATGCCTTGGTTGTAACGAGTGGTTATTTGAGTTACTGTTGCCTTTCTATCAGCTCGAACCAGTCTGGCCATTCTCCTCTGACCTCTGGCATCAACAAGACATTTGCGCCCACAGAACTGCCGCTCACTGGATATTTCTCTTTTTCGGACCATTCTCTGTAAACCCTAGAGATGGTAGCACGTGATAATCCCAGTAGATCAGCAGTTTCTGAAATACTCAGACCAGCCCGTCTGGCACCAACAACCATGCCACATTCAAAGTCACTTAAATCACCTTTCTTCTACATTCTGATGCTCGGTTTGAACTGCAGCAGACCGTCTTGACCATGTCTACATGCCTAAATGCACCGAGTTGCTGCCATGTGATTGGCTGATTACAAATTTGCGTTAACGAGCAGTTGGACAGGTGTACCTAATAAAGTGGCGGGTGAGTGTATGTTCTAATGTGTGTCTTTTAGTTAACTGCTAAGGTTTGGGCAAAAATAAAAAAAAATAAATATATATATATATATATATATATATATAATATATATATTTCAATTATTTTTAGAAAGTGGTTACATTACTGCTGTTGTGCAGTTGAAGTAGTTTATAACAGCAGTTCCCAAACTTCTTTGCTTACCAACTAAATTGAAATCTGATGAGTAAACCTTTAATTCAAATAAACAGGGAAAAATTGGAGCAGGAACAGCAGCAACACCCAGTGTTTTGGAGTTATCTATGTTTACATACATTTTTTTTTTTTTATCATTCCACATCCATAGTGGAGAGCTGCTGTGCCATCATCAGTTTTGATCTTTAGTTTGAACTTTAGAAGGATCCATGACCCCATACTTGTTGATTTGTAAACCCCAGTGGGGTCCTCACCCCAACTTTACAGCCACTGTGTCTAAATCACAATATTAAAACCACATGGTGAATACATCCCCTGCTCCTGAAAAAAAGAGTTTGGAATCTGTGTAAATGTAAATAAGAAACAGATGAATGCAACAACATGCGAGGAACAAGGATGCATAGTATAAACCCACAGCTGTGACTGTGTGGGAATTAAGTGCTTTGATGGGATAACAGAGATAGTTGAGGGGATCAATGGACAATGAGAACATTTAGACTGAACTTGAACACAAAACTATCATGTGTTGAAGGTACAAACATGTCAAATGGAGGGATTTTCATGGCTTTGAAATAATATTTTGGCACAGAAAGGGGAAATATGCTGTTGCACTTTCCATTCTCTAAAGTTCTTCTAAACATCTCATGGTTGCGTGAGATACAGTGGACATAACAGGTCTAAAACACATTTTTTCCTACCTATTATGTGAGCTATAAATGGTTCAGTTCAATGGAAATACGACAAAAAATATTTTGCAGGTGGAAAATAAGGAATAAAATACCTAAAGTGTGTGCATGCAAAGGTGTGCAAAAGTGTGCACATCCTCTTACAGTTGACCACAACACTTAACTTTTGTTAAACTGTCAGTACACATCTTTACACATAAGACATCTCATTATTGTATCAGTCAGGTGAAGGGTACAAAAATAATGTTCAAGGCATTAAAAAACACCATGGAACACAGGGTGCACCATGTTTTCTCCACTTGAGGATGACTGCCTTTAGTCATCCTTAAGTAGAGAAATCATGGTGCAAAAGTGGCATTACAACGAACAGGATCTTTGTCTACAATTGACAAAAAGACAAGAAGAAAACTGGACAGGGCGGCTGTTAAGAGGCCTACAGCATCATTATGGAAGCTGCAGGAAATTCTGGCTGTGCAGTGCATGACAACAATCTGCAGTATTTTTCACATGTCTGGGGTTTGGGTTAGGTTGGTAAAATGAAAGCCTGTTTCTGAAAAGAAAAACACCCAAGCTTGCCTACATTTAGAAAGAAAAATACACATTTGAATTCTCCCTAAAAGCATGTGGTTCCCCCACATGTTGTGGTCGGATAAAACTAAAGTTTACTTTTTTGCTACAGTTATAAAAAGGTATGTTTAGCACAAAAACTATGCTACAAATCACCAAGAGAACGCTACACCAACATGAAAGCATGGTGGCGGCATTATGTTTTAAGATTGTTTTTCTTGAAAAAGCTGGAATTTGTCCTTAGGCTAGGTGGAGGGAACGATCAGGTCCAAACACGAGTCAATTTTAGCACCAAACTTTCAGAGTTCTGCTAGGAAGATTATAGGTCACACTGAAGGTGGAAAATGCTTGGAAATTATCTTCGTCTGAATTTTAATACATTACAAAAATCTGGCATTTTGATTGGAAACACAAATGTAAAACTGGTGCTATTGGAAGCCAACGTGAACATGAACGCTCATAACATACATTATCTAGGAAGAAACTGTGCAACAAACGGTGGAGACCTTTTAAATATGAAAGATGATTCAGACATTTTTTATGTTATTTATGTTTGTAAACAGTGTATTTTAGCATGTTACTGCAGAACGTTGTCCCACAGTATCATGCCCACAATATATTGTATACAGCTTTGTGTAAAATCTAGAAAAAGTAATAATGGATATTTTCTGGTCATAGGTGGGTTACAGCCTCAAAAAAATAACATTGCCCTAGTTTATTGTCTTTGGCAAAAGCCTTTGAAACTCATCTCCCAGTTGATTGGAAGTATTTTAATATATTCAGGAGTATAGAGTTATAAGAAAAAAAACACTTTAACTCAAGTTTTATGTTTTATTTATATAATGTATGTCCGTGCAATCACTACCCTCTGAGGTAAAAAGTCTGAGGAATATTTGCAGCATTCATCAAAATGATGCTCTGAATGACCGCTCTCCCACAATGCCTATGTTTCCCCAAGCCATCTGTTACATCCAGTGTGGGAATACAAGTCCGGATAGTGCTCCCCATACTGTACTACGAAAGCAGCCACTGTAATAAATTAGGTGATGACCTAATGCAGGATGAGGAAAGGCAACATCTCATTTCTTCTTTCTGCGTACCACATGGGATCTATTTCCCCTCAACATTAATAATACTCCGGAGCATTAAGGCATGCAACAAAAGCAGATGTATTCCTCCCCGGGCGGATTCTACTTGTGAGCGTTTCCTCTCCCTAACCCTCATCCCCGGTCCTCCGGCAAAGCATGATTACCCGATTTTAATGAGATTTTTAATGTGACTTTTTTTTCTTCTTTTTCCAATTCCAGTGAGACAATCTAGTTCTCTGTTATGTACACACTATGGTTAATGTTTGCAGTCTGATGGTATGCAAAAGGAAATCATGTTGACATTATGTTTTCCCCACCCGTCTGCCTTTTTGACAATGCCAGAATTCTGTTTCTTACTCTATATGTGTGCATGTTTCTCATAATTTTGTAGAAGAACAGGTTTTACTTCATCAAACAAATTTTAACATCAGACAGAAATAACCTGGTAACCAAACCAATCTGGCAGCATGTGAAAAAGTAATCCTAACCTCGTTCAATCATGAATGAACTGATTGAAAAACCACATATTTTTGGACAGCTGAGCTTTATTTCACTTATCACACCCAGATTTGATTACTGCCAGACCTCAATAATCAAGAAATAACTAAAATAGAACCTCTTTGACAACATGAAGCAGGCCAAAAAGATCTAAAAAATAAACAACACATCATGCCCCAATTAAAAGAAATTCATGAACAGAAGAAAAAGAGAAGTCACTGACATCATTTGTCTCAGTTTGTGATTCAACAATAACAAAGAGACAAAACTTTCAATTCAATTCAATTCAATTCAATTCAATTCAGTTGTATTTATATAGTGCCAATTCACAACACATATTGTCTCAAGGCACTTCACAAAAGTCAGGTACATACATTCCAATTAGTCCTAACCATTGAGCAGTGCAGTCACAGTTAGTTATTTATTTAAATTGGATAAAAAGTTTTTCTGTCTAAGCAAACCCAGCAGATTGCATCCAGTCAGTGACTTGTAGAGACAGTAGACAGTCACTGGCGTTGACTTTGCAGCAATCCATCATACTGAACATGCATGTAGCAACAGTGGAGAGGAAAAACTCCCTTTTAACAGGAAGAAACCTCCAGCAGAACCAGGCTCAGTGTGAGCGGACATCTGCCACGACCGACTGGGGGTTAGAGAGAACAGAGCAGAGACACAAAGAGAACAAAGAAGCACTGATCCAGGAGTACTTTCTCGTACTCGTACTCGTACTCGTACTCGTACTTGTCGTCTTCCGCTTATCCGGAACTGGGTCGTGGGGGCAGCAGACTCAGCAGAGACACCCAGACGTCCCTCTCCCCAGACACCTCCTCCAGCTCCTCCGGGGGGAGCCCAATGCGTTCCCAGGCCAGCCGAGAGACATAGTCCCTCCAGCGTGTCCTGGGCCGTCCCCTGGGCTCCTCCCGGTGGGACGTGCCTGGAACACCTCCCGAGGAAGGCGTCCAGGAGGCATCCGGTATAGATGCCCGAGCCACCTCAACTGGCTCCTCTCGATGTTGAGGAGCAGCGGCTCTACTCCGAGCCCCTCCCGAATGGCCGCGCTCCTCACCCTATCCCTAAGGGAGTGCCCGGCCACCCTACGGAGGAAGCTCATTTCAGCTGCTTGTATCCGGGATCTCGTTCTTTCGGTCATGACCCAAAGTTCATGGCCATAGGTGAGGGTAGGAACATAGACCGACCGGTAAATCGAGAGCTTCGCTTTTCGGCTCAGCTCTCTCTTCACCACAACGGACTGGCACAGCGCCCCCCTTACTGCGGCAGCCGCACCGATCCGTCTGTCGATCTCCCGCTCCATTCTTCCCTCACTCGTGAACAAGACCCCGAGATACTTGAACTCCTCCACTTGAGGCAGGAACTCCCCTCCAACCTGAAGAGGACAAGCCACCCTTTTTCGGTCCCCCCCTCCTTGAACCGCCACGTTAACGTGGTGGAGGGGTTTGAGTGTTCAAATGACCCTAGAGGCTATGTTGTCTGGGGCTTAAATGCCCCTGGTAGGGTCTCCCATGGCAAACAGGCTCTAGGTGCTGGGTCAGACAAAGAGCGGTTCAAGAATCCTTCATGAGGACCACTAAATCGAGGCATGTGACGTCGCCCGGTACGGCGGAGCCGGGGTCCCACCCTGGAGCCAGGCCTGGGGTCGGGACTCGTCGGAGAGCGCCTGGTGGCCGGGTTGCTCCTCGCGGGACCCGGCCGGGCCAAGCCCGAACGAGAGACGCGAGGCCATCCCCCAGTGGGCCCACCACCTGCAGGGGGAACCGTGAGGGACTGGTGCAAAGAGGATTGGGTGGCGGACGAAGGTGGAGACCTCAGCGGCCCAGTCCCCGGATGCTTAGGCTGGCTCTAGGGACGTGGAGTACTTTCTATGGGAAGCAAAAGTAAATGTTAATGGATGTAGCTCCTTTAGTCCTTTCACCTAGAAAGAAAGAACATATAAACTCTGAGCCAGTTTTCAAGGTTAGAGTCTGAAAGAGAGCACATAGAGTTAGTCACAGCAAAAGCTCAGTCAATCGCCATGTCTAGGAGAGAGAAAGGGTTAAACACTGAAAGACAGGGCCATGTGTATCATCGGTAGAGGGTGAGCATTAAGTTGTTGCCAGCAGAAGCTTGCCCCTCTCCATAAAGGTGTCACAGGTAGACACAGAGTCAGGCCAGGTGTAGCTTCTAGGAAGAGAAAAGAGAGAGAACAAAGTTAAAAGCTGAAATAAGCTGAAATTATTCAAAATTGGAGAGTAGTGTGAGAATGTAGTGAAGAGGGTGAAAGTGGTCATTATGTCCTCCAGCAGCCTAAGCCTATAGCAGCATAACTACACAGAAAGTTTCAGTTCAGATTATTTAGTTAAACAGTGCTTATTTTCAACAATGTCGTTTCAAGGCACCCCACAAAGGGTCCCACTGATGGTCATTGTTATACTAAAAACCACAAGGATTGGGATACCTCTCCCTGTCAGACCTTCCATAGGAGAGGCAAAAAACACTGTTGACTAAGGAGAGCACAAAGACCCATCTTACATTTGCCAAAAAACATGTTGATGATCCCCAAGACTTTGGAGTAAATATGTTGTGGACGGACAAAAAAAGAGGCAGGTTTTGGAAGGTGTGCATCCTGTTACATCTGGCAAAAACTAACACAGTATTTCAGAAAAATATTATCATGGACAAGCAAACATGATGGTGTTAGTGTGATGATCTGGGTGCTGTACAACGTGATATAATTGATGAAAAAATGATTTCCCTTGCAGAAAATCCTGAATCAGAATGTCTAACTACCAGTTCGTGACTTAAAAGCACATCCACCATCCCATCTACGAATAAATGTCAGTGATTGTAAACACTTGTTGGCCATTCTCTCCAAGGGTGGCACAACCGTTTATTAGATTTATGGACAATCAGTTTTTATACAAGAAATCATCATCACTTGTGTTTTTTTCTACAAGACTGTTCAGTTATCAGCAGGAAGTGCTCTGTCTTGTCCTGCCTAGTGTTTTTGTACTCGACACAATAAGAAGTGCACACTCTAGGACAGATTTCTCTTAGACTTATTGATCAGGCTAAATCCCTCAAATATAAAGCACATAATGAAGCTGAAAACACAGGGGCTTACTTGTAAATGATCAAGGAAATCCTCTTTGTTCCAGATTTATAAGTCATTAAATGCTTTTCACTGATCCAATCTTTAAAGTAGACTGTTTCAAGTAGTTAGGAAAATACTAATTTAGCCAGATCTTTAACTTTTTTTATGCATGCTAATCAAATGTCATGTTTGAAGGAGAATTTTTAGATATGATAATGTATAATAAGTTGAGGTAGTTTTTCAAAGCAAAATTCTCTCATTTCATAGGTTCCTTTTCACAAACAGGGTCTGGTCCAGGGGTGTCTTTGACCACTCTTCTTTGCATAATATCTCAAGATACACTGTCTGGCCAAAAAAAAAAGTCGCCACCAAAAAAAACAGGTCACACACTAATATTTTGTTGGACTGCCTTTAGCTTTGATTACGGCACACATTGGCTGTGGCATTGTTTCGATAAGCTTCTGCAATGTCACAAGATTTATTTCCACCCAGTGTAGCAATACTTTTTGACCAAGGTCTTGCATTGATGATGGTAGAGTCTGACTGCTGTGCAAAGCATTCTCCAGCACATCCCAAAGATTCTCAATGGGGTTAAGGTCTGGACTCTGTGGTGGCCAATCCATGTGTGAGAATGATGTCTCATTCTCCCTGAACTACTCTTTCACAATTTGAGCCTGATGAATCCTGGCATTGTCATCTTTGAATATGTCCGTGCCATCAGGGAAGAAAAACTCTATTGATGGAATAACCTGGTCATTCAGTATATTCAGGTAGTCAGCTGACCTCATTCTTTGAACACATACCGTTGCTGAATCCAGACCTTACCAACTGCAGCAACCCCAGATCATAGCACTACCCCCACAGGCTTGTACAGTAGGCACTAGGCATGATGGATGCATCACTTCACCTGCCTCTCTTCTTACCCTGATGCGCCCATCACTCTGGAACAGGGTAAATCTAGACTCATGAGACCATATGACCTTCTTCCATTGCTCCAGTCCAATTTTTATGCTCCCTAGCAAATTGAAGCCCTTTTTTCTGGTTAGCCTCACTGATTAGAGCTTTTCTTAAGGCTACACAGCTGTTCAGTCCCAATCCCTTGAGTTCCCTTTGCATTGTGCGTGTGGAAATGCTCTTACTTTCACTATTAAACATAGTGCGGAGTTCTTATGTTGTTTTTTCTTCGATTTGATTTTACCAAAGGTTTAAGTGATCGTCGATCACGATAGTTCAGGATATTTTTCTGGCCACATTTCTTCCTTGAAGACGATGAGTCCCCACTATTCTTCCAGTTTTTAATAATGCAAGGACAGTTCTTAACCCAATTTTGGCAGTTTCTGCAATCTCCTTAGATGTTTTCTCTGCTTGATGCATGCCAATGATTTGACCCTTCTGAAAGAGACTGACATCTTTTCCACGACCACGGGATGCGTCTTTCGACATGGTTGTTTAAGAAATGAGAAGCAATTCATTGCACCAGTTGGGGTTAAATAACTTGTTGCCAGCTGAAACATAATCGCCCATGCAGTAATTATCCAACAGGAGGCTCGTCCGTATTTGCTTAGTTAAATCTTGGTGGTGACTTTTGATTTGGCCAGGCAGTGTATTCCAGAGTTCTGAGTCCTCTCCTGAGGTCTCTTTTTTTCACATGTGACGTAGGACTTAGATCTGGGGACAGAGGTGGCTATGGAAAAATTTAGATTTTGTCCCTATGTTTAGATCATTACTCTGCTGACAGACCCAATTACTCGTGGAAAGACCCATTCTTAATTTTCTGGCAGAGTTTACCAGATTTTATAAAAATGTTTGGGTATTTCATTCAGTCCATGTTGATAGGCACTCTAACGAGGTTAGGATCTTTGACAGAGAAACAGGCTCACAGCATCATCAATCCTCGACCATATTTACCAATGGGCATAAGATGGTTTTCGAAGTGTTCAGATTTTGTTTCACACCAAACCCACCAGGAGTGTTTGTTACCAAAAGGTGGTAGGACAAAGGTTGTTATGGAGACTATGTGACCCCTATGATGCCACTCTTTCTGCAGTTCTCCAACTTACCATCCGCTTACCATCAACTACAATGTGAAATTTAAACGTGGGTTCTTGTCCAGCCTTGTTTGTCACAATTCCAGTTGCTTGAAACTTTTTAATTACTGCTCTAACTGCAGATATGGGCATGTTTATGCAAGTAGCTACTTTGTAACCATTTCTTGACTAATGAAGATCAGTACAGATCTACCTTACCTAACAGCCATGCTCTTATGTTTTTCCCATTTTAAGGATTGCCTAATAGAAATGGCCAACTTCGTTTTACATCTGAGAGAAACAGGAAGTATTGTGCTCTATTAGTTAAAAGTTCCTAAAAACTTTCATCAATTTAGTCAAAAAGGTAGAACCTGTGATGTTATTAAAAACTATTAATTCTTCGCAAGAGATTTTTGTGATATTATGCTACTGCAATTGAAGAATAATTCATTATAAGGCTTTTATGCATCCCTATCAGAGGTGGCAATAATTGTGAAGGATGCAGTAGAGTTTCGGTGTATTCAGTTGGAAATGGTGATGGTGAACAGAGCACTTGTCACTGTTAAGAAAAACAACAGAAACAGAATTCAAATATGTTTTTAAAATCTCCTTTTCTACCAATTTTCTCTTCTCCTTGGCCAGTGTTGGTTCAATCTCTTTAGCCTCACTCAGTTGGATCTGTTTTAATTTGCCAACTTTTCTCCTTAATTGTGAGTTCTGTTCTCTTGTGATATCATCCACTGACTTAACCCCTTTTGATATTTAAGATTCAGATCTTGTTTTGGATTAACTGTGATTTAGTATTTTTTCAGATGGGTCAACCCCAGCATTGCCGTTACGATATTACCCAGACCTACCCTTGTAGGTCAGATTTGGGGGGGGGGGGGTCACCTTATGTGGAAGATGTAGGGATGGGTGGTATGTCGAATTTATTCGATGTTTTGCACATTGTGCCATATGCGATGTCTAAAATGAGAATCTCGTTACTACTCGAGAACCGATTTCCATAGCAACCACTGCCCGTCTGCATCTAATTCGCTGAAAGCTCTGTTTCTCTTAGTGCCCCTGAACCCATTGCTCACCCCCTCCCCTGCATAATAAAATGCAAAGGTGAGGAAGCATGGCAGCAATGACATAAATATAAGGAGACTTTCTATAGGGACAGAGTTTTCCATGTCAGGGATATTCAAATACTTGACAGACGACTTGTTTTTTAAGGACACCACCTTTGTCAAAATATGAGTAATTTCCTCAACTGTGTAAAACAGCTTTTATCCTGATTTCTGTGTTGCTGCTTTTTTAGCCGATCATTGAGTTCGTTTGATGCAGTGATTTGGCCTATATGACATATGCTGCCGATAATTCACCAAAGTTCCACTTCACAAAGTGCAGTATTTATTTAAACCTAAAACGTACTGCTCCAACAATACAGTGTGTGTTAAAAGGCTTCCCTAATACCTCTTCTCTGAACTGTGTGCTCTGTCGCCTCTCGGCTATTATGGTCACCTATTGTGGTTTAGTTGTTTTTGTGTTTGGCAGCTTTTTAAAACAGCTGCTGTCTTCTAGTTTTTGTCAGAGTTCATTTAGAACATCCATTATATTCTGCGCACAATGAACGGCACTCCGCCTGTGTCGCGACCGCCGCTGCGGGTCACTGTTGTCACCTCCTCAGTAAGAAAAGAAGCTATTGGCTGTTCTAAAAGTCGATAGAACTCGTTAGATGGTGTCATCGTCTAATTTGCATATTTGGTCAAGCAATTGTGACAGTTTGCCTTGAATAAGTGACATATAATTGACCTGAAATGTAAAATTCTGGAAAAAATTATTGATCTACACAGGTATGCTATGAAAAGTAGTACTGTTTAAAACACAAAAAAAACTGTTTACCAGGTTAAATTATGATTAATTGAAATAATACATGGATTTGAATATTCATGTACAGTAATTTATTAGTGGAGTTTATGAAGGGTACACAGAATCTGAATTCCTGGACATTTTAGCATTAAATAACTATATTTTCTATTTAACATGTTGTTTTTCCATATTCTGTTCATTAACCATATTCTAAAATTTGCATCTTTTATAAAAACTAAACATGTTTTTTTATCAAATTTGTTTTGCCCCCCTTATGTTCAACAAAGTGGAACTAACCTCCTCATTAAGCTAGTTCTGCTGGATAGGCTATGCTAGCGTTTTTACTCGTCAGTACTAGTGTTTATGTCTTACCTGCTCCTTTACAAACAAATATTTACCTGAATTTGCTGCATCGGCGGGCAGAGCTTTCTTATTTTTTATCCCCTCCCTCTCTGCTGCTCCTTTTCTCTTTGGCGGTCTCTTTGTGTTTCGGCGCTGCTGTGACAGACAGCTTTAAAAAAAGAAAGGAGGCGGCAAGGAAGTCTCTGTCTTCAGTCTGGGAGCTTTAGCGAGGCATTTACCCGAGGGAGCCGGATTGTTTATTTAAAAAATCAAGCGCGACCTGAACCGAGCCTTTGGTCCTGCCCCCTCAGTGATGGCTGAGTGGGCTGACTGTGGAAAGTGCCCTGGTGTTCCCTGTGGCCATTGAGCCCACCATAAACTGTCTTTTAATAGCCTATATCAGTTTACAAATTTCAGCATTAAAGTCAGAAACCAACAAACTGTGATACAATATTGACAACTGTGCAGCTTGAGCTGGTAAAATTATTTGACAGCATTAGGTATACCTGTCAACACTATAATGCACAGTTCCCATACTGCTTATAGATTTACGTTTAGGGAGAGTACATATTTATAAGTATCATAACATCAGCAAGTTTTTCAGCTTTGAGCCATATTTTATAAAAATCAGATGAGAAATAGGGGCACTATGACCATTGTTGTGACAGATGCATGCAGAACAGCATGGTTTTGTTGGGATGACTTGATGCATGGAAATGGCACCTGCATGTGCAAGTCACCATCTATAGCATGAAATAAGCAATGTCCAATCCAGTAACTCATATCATTGGGAATATCAACACTGGTAAGACAGAAAGTAAGTAAAAAAAACACTCTAAATATGTTTAGAACTGCAAATGAACTTTATGAAATAATTTCATACATTTAATGCTTTGCCTGAACCCACATTACATAAATAAGTTTAGTTAGAGTATCAAACTTAACCAAAAGAGAGTTATGTGTCATGGAGTTGCTAGCTCTACATTAATTCTTGCTACATTCCTCTTTTAGTGAAAAAAACGTATAAAATTATATTTACATCATATTTACAATGTGTTTGTAATCCTGGGCGGGATCAGCAGCAGCTTTGCGCATGCATAATTCATTTGCAATGTAGACAGACTGGACTGGAGTGGGTCTTCTCTTTGCTCTGACTGCTGTCGGGGTTTGTTACACGAATAGGCTACTCTAAAACCTACCACCTGTCAGTACTTGGGAAGTTGGTGACTGAGGACAATAACCGTAAAAAGATTGGTGCTTTCAAACGTATTTACCAAAGTCTCCAATAACACAGAAAAAGATTTGTCGCTAACTGCTTTAAAAAAAAAAAAAAGCAGGATGTAAGTAGGGTTGGTGTGGATGTTCCATGTTTAGAGGCTGTTGGTCCTCAATATGGCCTTCCAGGGTTTGATTCCCAGTCTTTGAACCTTTGCTACCTGTCTTTCACCCTTCTCTATCAGCCAATTGCTTATCTGATTACTGTTACCCCTTTTCCACCAACACTGTTCAGATCTTGTTCAGGTTCCGGACCGTTATTTCGAACTGCATGTTTTCAATGGAAAAAAAGAGGTTCCAGGGTGCAAACTATCAGTCGACAGAACCATAGTATTCGTATTTTCTCTGCGAACCGTGTCGATAGAATCAAGAAGTACGGTGGCATATTATCCTTATCCATATTATTACTATTGGATGCTCTCGTTTTGCATTAAAATAAACATCTGTTAACACAACGCTCCCAGATCATCAAGCTTCACTATCTTGCTCATATGCTTTCCTTCTGTGTTGCACAACAAATTAATGATGCATGCATGGTTCCTACAACCATTGGGAAATGTGCGTTGGTTCCCAATAAAACACCAAAGTCTGAAGACAGCTGAATCTAACCGGTTCAAGAAGGAGAGTTCTTTCATTGGACAAACGCCTTGTGAGCAGAGGCCTCAATATAAAAAAATAAGGCTGCTGTTTCAGTTATTTACTTTATCGCAAAAATAACGTTAGACCCTGAGCCTCCTTTTAACAGCTGGACAAATGCAACAAACAATTTCTTTATCTTCTTATGGCAACTGATGCAGAGGATATGTTTTGATAAATAGCTGGATCTTGCTAGTGATGGAGTTGGTTACTTACAATGTCTCAAATCTACAAAAGAGAACGGCTTTCACCCTGGTGCTGCATCATCCTTTAAATTACTAAACGATAGCAAGGTGTTTAATACAACACTGTTTTTATTCATTTGACTTTTGATATTCCTCTTCTGTGCCTCCCACCTCTAGAGGGTACTGGTTTTTCCCAATTACTGTGTGACTGATGACGTTACATGCATCATGCATACATTGAGGATTTTAGTTTAAAACCACAGTAGGCTTTGTTTACACTTAAAATACCACGTGTGTAAGGTAAGACCCTGTGTAATAGTCGCTGCTTTGTTGCCAAGATTCTCTTTTGTTTTGTATTGATTTGGAGGTCAACATTTCTCAGATGTAGTTGCCCCCACTTTCACTCCCTCGCTTCTTTCCACGTCTTCATTCCTCGACAGTGGGGTCATGGTGCTTTGTTAAGCAAAAGTCAACCCAAATAAATGTGAGAGACCACAGACCCTTGGCTTCCTGCACTCACACTCTCGCCTTATATTTGGACAGGACCATGACATCATAGGGCAAAATGCCTGGTTTCCGTGCTGAACTTTTCTACCCTTTCAGTTTACCAGCATTTCCCACTCCGCAGGCAGCAGCTGTCCCAGTCCGTTTTTGAATAAAACCCAGGATTTCCTGTATTTGTCGTCTCAAGGCACTTCACAAAAGTCAGGTACATACATTCCAATTAATCTTAATCAATCATTGAACAGTGCAGCCAGATCAGTTATTTATTCAAATTGGATAAAAAGTTTTTCTATCTAAGGAAACCCAGCAGATTGCATCCAGTCAGTGACTTGCAGCATTCCCTCCTCCCGATGAACATGTAGAGACAGTGGACAGTCACTGGCGTTGACTTTGCAGCAATCCCTCATACTGAGCATGCATGTAGCGACAGTGGAGAGGAAAAAACTCCCTTTTAACAGGAAGAAACCTCCAGCAGAACCAGGCTCAGTGTGAGCGGCCATCATCTGCCACGACCGACTGGGGGTTAGAGAGAACAGAGCAGAGACACAAAAGAGAACAAAGAAAGCACTGATCCAGGAGTACTTTCTATGGGAAGGAAAAGTAAATGTTAATGGATGTAGCTCCTTTAGTCGTTTCACCTAGAAAGAAAGAACAGATAAACTCTGAGCCAGTTTTCAAGTTTAGAGTCTGAAAGAGAGCACATAGAGTTAGTTACAGTAAAAGCTCAGTCAGTAGCTATGTCTAGGAGAGAGAAAGGGTTAAACACTGAAAGACAGGGCCATGTGGATCATCGGTAGAGGGTGAGCACCAAGCTGTTGCCAGCAGAAGCTTGGAGGATTCCCCTCTCCAGACAGGTGTTACAGGTAAAAAACCGGCCAGGTGTAGCTTCTAGGAAGGTAAAAGAGAAAACAATTTAAAAAGCTGAGAAAACAGCAAATAATACAAAATTGAAAGAGTAGCGTGAGAAAGTAGCAAAGAGGTGAAAGTGGTCATTATGTCCTCCAGCAGCCTAAGCCTATAGCAGCATAACTAAAAGAGATAGCTCAGGAAAAAACCTAACCCACTCTAACTATAAGCTTTATCAAAAAGAAAATTTTTAAAAACCTAGCCTTAAAAGTAGACAGTTTGTCCATCTAGAGCCCACTGATGGCCATTGTTATACTAAAAACCACAACGATTGCGATACCTCTCTCTGTCAGATTGACCATAACCTTGGGAAAAAAAGGGGGGGTCATACAGGTAGCAAAAAGGGGGGTGTGTTTGCACCTCAACCGTAACTGAGCCGGTTTAGGCTAAACCCTACTCCCCCCTTACTCCATCCAACGGGGGGAAAAAAGACGGAGCTAAAAAAAGGAAAACCGGGAAAACCCTAAGCCCCTCTAACTATAAGCTTTATCAAAAAGAAAAGTTTTAAGCCTAGCCTTAAAGTAGACAGGGGTGTCCCCGCCTCACGGAGTAAAACTGGGAGCTGGTTCCACAGGAGAGGAGCCTGATAACTAAAGGATCTGCCTCCCATTCTACTTCTAGAGACTCTAGGAAACCCCCAGTAAACTGCAGTCTGAGAACGAAGTGCTCTGTTAGGAACGTATGGAACAATCAGATCTCTGTTTTGATGGGTTAAATCTTAAAGGGCTTTATATGTGAAGAGGAGAATTTTAAATTCTATTCTGGATTTACAGGGAGCCAATGAAGGGAAGCTAAAGTAGGGAAATATGATCTCTCTTTTTTAATTTTCATCAGACCTCTTGCTCCAGCATTTTGAATCAGCTGAAGGCTTTTAACTGCATTTTGTGGACATCCTGATAGTAAAGAAATTACAATAGTCCGCCCTTGAAGTAACAAATGCATGGACTTTTTTCAGCGTCACTCCCGGCAGGATTTTCTAATTTTGGCAATGTTCCGGAGATGAAAAAAAAATCCTAAAACCTGTTTAATATGGGATTTTTAAATGACATGTCCTGGTCAAAAATACACCAAGGTTTTTTACTTTATTATCGGAGGTCAATTTAATGCCATCCAGGTTAAGTGATTGACTAAGCAGTTTCTTTTTTTAAAAGACTCCGGCCCCAAAGACGACAACTTCTGTCTTGTCTGAATTTAGAAGCAGAAAATTTAAAGTCATCCAAGTTTTTATGTCTTCAAGACATGCTTGTAGTCTATCTAACTGGTTGGGCTCATCAGGATTTATGGATAAGTAAAGCTGAGTATCATCAGCGTAACAGTGAAAATTTATTTTATGCTGCCTGATAATTTACCTATTGGAAGCATATATATATGTAAAGAGAATTGGCCTAAGTACTGAACCCTGTGGTACTCCACAATTACCCTGGAGTTTAAAGATGATTTATCATTTACATGAACAAACTGGAATCTGTCAGACAAATAAGATTTAAACCAGCCTAGCGCTGTTCCCCTGATCCCTACAGCATATTCCAGCCTTTCCTTAGAGAATATTATGATCGACTGTATCAAATGCAGCACTGAGATCTAACAGAACCAGTACAGACACAAGTCCATTATCTGAGGCCATAAGAATATCATTAGTGACTTTCAGCAGAGCTGTTTTCAGTGCTATGATGAGTTCTGAAACCTGACTGAAAGTCTTCAACAGGTCATTGCTGTGTAAATGCTCACACATTTGATTAGGAACTTTTTCCAAGAATTTTAGATAAGAATGGAAGATTGGATATCGGTCTGTAATTTATTAAGTCATCTCGATCAAGCGAAGGTTTCTTAAGCAAAGGTTTAATTACAGCTACCTTAAAAGCTTGTGGTACATACCCATTTACTAAAGATAAATTAATCATATCTAAAATGGGCTTATAATCAGAGGGAACACTTCCTTAAATAATTTGGTTGGGATTGGGTCTAACATACAAGTTGAAGGTTTAGATGAAGCTAATATTTCTGATAACTCTGGAAGCTCCACAGGATCAAAACAGTCCAAACACAGATCAGGTTCTACAGTTACTTCCAATGTTGTCTGACTTGTTGAGGATGAAGTAATCATCTCAGGGAGAATGTCAAAGATTTTCTTCTTAATAGAATCAATTTTATTTTGGAAGAATCCCATAAAGTCATGACTGCTGAGAGCTAAGGGAATGGATGGGTCAACAGAGCTATGACTCTGTGTAAGTTTAGCAACTGTATTAAAGAGAAACCTAGGATTATTCTTGTTCTCTTCTATTAAGGATGAGAAATAAGCTGTTCTAGCTTGGTGAAGTGTCTTTTTATACAACAGTAGGCTATTTTTCCATATTAAGTAGGAATCCTCTAGGTGTGTAGAGCGCCATTTTCGCTCCAATTTTCTAACATTGTGCTTTAAGGTACGCAGATCTGAATTAAACCAGGGAGCCTGCCTCCTATGAATAATTTCTTTCTTTTTCAAGGGGGCTGCATTGTCTAATGCACCACGCAATGATGAAGTAACACTCTGAACAAGAGAATCAATTTGTGAAGGGGAAGAAACAAAATTATTGCCCTCCACTCTGTTTTTCTGTGATAATGAGGAAATTAAAAGTGGAACAGATTATTTAAAGGTTGTTACAGCATTGTCTGATAATGATCTACTATAATGAAATTTTTCTTTCAGGTGTGGAGTACTCGTTAAATTAAACTCAAAGGTTATTAAAAAATGGTCAGACAGCACAGGGTTGTGAGAAAATATTGTTATGTCTTTACACTCAATGCCATATGTCAGCACAAGGTCCAGAGAATGAAGACAAACGTGGGTAGGTTTGTTAATGTTTTGAGTAAAGCCAATTGAGTCTAAGATACCATTAAAAGCTATATTTAAGCTATTAAGCTAACTTTCAGTGTCAACATGAATGTTAAAATCCCCCACTATAATAACTTTATCTGTATTTAACACTAAATCAGATAAAAGGTCTGAAAACTGATCTAAAAATTGAGAGTAAGGGCCTGGTGGACGGTACAAAACAACAAACAGAAGTGGTTTTAGTGCTTTGCAATTTGGATGAGGAAAACTAAGGATTAAATATTCAAAAGAGTTGTAGCAATTGATTGGTCTGGGACTAATCAATAAATCGGACTGAAAGATGGTTGCTACTCCTCCTCCTCGCCCAGTATTTCGAGGAATGTGAAAATTTAAATAATTAGTAGGAATTGACTCATTTATAGTAACATAATCCTCTTGCTGCAGCCAGGTTTCTGTGAGGCAAAATAAATCAATCTGATTGTCACAAATCAGGTCACTAACTAGCAAAGTCTTTGAAGAGAGAGATCTTATGTTCAGTAAGCCACATTTAATTGTTTTTATGTTTATTTTTAGTCTGAGTTGTGTTTATTTTTATTAGATTTTCCTGATTTCCTCTTTTTAGATAATTTTTTAATCTATTCAATTTTGGCCATGGGCGAGACACTGTCTTAATAGGGTAATGGATGGGTAGCAGTACAGAAGCTGCAGAGAGGAGTGTTAAACTGCGACCCTGCTTCCTGGTCTGAACCCTGGGTTGTCAGAGGTTTGGAGAACTAATAAATTCGGCCAGATTCCTAGAAAGAAGAGCTGCTCCATCCAAAGTGGGATGGATGCCGTCTCTCCGGATCAGACCAGGTTTTCCCCAAAATGTTTGCCAATTATCAATGTAGCCCACATTGTTTTCTGGACACCACCTAGACAGCCAGCGGTTGAATGACAGCATGCGGCTAAACATGTCGTCACTGGTTAAATCGGGGAGGGGACCAGAGAAAATTACGGAGTCCGACATTGTTTTGGCAAACTTACACACCGAAGCAACACTAACTTTAGTGACCTCCGATTGACGTAACCGGGTGTCATTACCGCCAGCGTGAATAACAATCTTACTGTATTTACGCTTATCCTTAGCCAGCAGTTTCAGGTTGGATTTGATGTCGCCCGTTCTGGTCCCTGGCAGACATTTGACTATGGTCGCTGGTGTCTCTAGTGCCACGTTTCTGACTATGGAACTACCAATTACCAGAGTTGGCTTCTCAGTGGGTGTGTCGCTGAGCGGGGAAAATCTATTAGAAACGCAGACGGGTTGGTGGTGACCTGTGGGCTGAGATCTAGAACTATGCTTCCTGCGTACCGTCACCCAGCCGGCCTGAGATCCCGGCTGCACGGGGTCTGCCGGACGACTGGTACGGGGAGCTACCCTCGGTGGCTCCGCGCTGGCTAAGGGGCCTCGGCTATCTGCTGGTTTTTCAACAGCGCGGAGCCGGGCCTCCAAATCCGACACCCTCGCCTCCAAAGCTACAAAAATGCTACATTTATTACACGTACCATTATCACTAAAGGAGGCAGAGGAGTAACTGAACATCTGACACAGAGAGCAAGAGAGAGGAGGAAACTCAGAGAGAGAAACAGCAGAACGGGTAGCCATGGTGGAGCTAAAGCTAACACCAAGCTAGCGACCCCCTACCACTAATAGAAAAAAAAAAAAAAAAAAACGTGTAAAACACGGAGAGTCGCCAAACGTTAAATACAGCAACAGAAAGTATGTGTTTTAACGTGCTTATGTATTATAACAAGTAAGAGATATCACAGTAGAGAGAAATCAGATCAAACGGGAGAGCCTTCACACACCAAACAATCCACCAAGTGAAAAACAGGAAGTGACGAATACGCCTTACCACGCCTCTTCCTCAGCTTCAAGAGGTAGTCACCTGAAATGGTTTTCCAACAGTCTTGAAGGAGTTCCCAGAGATGCTTAGCACTTGTTGGCCCTTTTGCCTTCACTCTGCGGTCCAGCTCACCCCAAACCATCTCAATTGGGTTCAGGTCCGGTGACTGTGGAGGCCAGGTCATCTGGCGCAGCACCCCATCACTCTCCTTCTTGGTCAAATAGCCCTTACACAGCCTGGAGGTGTGTTTGAGGTCATTGTCCTGTTGAAAAATAAATGATGGTCCAACTAAACGCAAACCGGATGGAATAGCATGTCGCTGCAAGATGCTGTGGTAGCCATGCTGGTTCAGTATGCCTTCAATTTTGAATAAATCCCCAACCGTGTCAGCAGCAAAACACCCCCACACCATCACACCTCCTCCTCCATGCTTCACGGTGGGAACCAGGCATGTAGAGTCCATCCGTTCACCTCTTGTGCGCCGCACAAAGACACGGTGTTTGGAACCAAAGATCTCAAACTTGGACTCATCAGACCAAAACACAGATTTCCACTGGTCTAATATCCATTCCTTGCGTTCTTTAGCCCAAACAAGTCTCTTCTGCTTGTTGCCTGTCCTCACCAGTGGTTTCCTAGCAGCTATTTTACCATTAAGGCCTGATTCACAGAGTCTCCTCTTAACAGTTGTTCTAGAGATGTGTCTGCTGCTAGAACTCGGTGTGGCATTGACCTGTTCTCTAATCTGAGCTGCTGTTAACCTGCGATTTCTGAGGCTGGTGACTCGGATGAACTTATCGTCCGCAGCAGAGGTGACTCTTGGTCTTCCTTTCCTGGGGCGGTCCTCATGTGACCCAGTTTCTTTGTAGCACTTGATGGTTTTTGCGACTGCACTTGGGGACACTTTCAATGTTCTCCCAATTGTTCGGACTGACTGACCTTCATTTCTTAAAGTAATGATGGCCACTCATTTTTCTTTACTTAGCTGCTTTTTTCTTGCCATAATACAAATTCTAACAGTCTATTCAGTAGGACTATCAGCTGTGTACTGTATCCATCTCCTGCACAACACAACTGATGGTTCCAACCCCATTTATAAGGCTTGAAATCCCACTTATTAAACCTGACAGGCCACACCTGTGAAGTGAAAACCATTTCAGGTGACTACATCTTGAAGCTCATCAACAGAATGCCAAGAGTGTGTGGAGCAGTAATCAACGCAAAAGGTGGCTACTTTGAAGAACCTAGAATATAAGACATATTTTCAGTTGTTTCACACGTTTTTGTTCAGTATATAATTCCACATGATTTAATTCATAGTTTTGATGCCTTCAGTGTGAAGCTACAATATTCATAGTCATGAAAATAAAGAAGAGAGAAGGTGTGTCCAAACTTTTGGTCTGTACTGTATGTTGAGCTTTAATAGTGCCGAACTGGACTGAACTGATCTTAGATAATCTGTTGTGAATCCGGCATGTTGGTCCTGAGATTACTTTTGTTGGTCTATAAAAGAACTGATTTGAACACATGTTGTCATGTGTGTGCAGAATCACACGCGTTGTTCTGGATCATAAAAGACCAATCAGAGAGAGTTCTAATGGCTGTTAATTAGCGTCATGTACAAATGAGCCACAGATGTTAATTAGCAAAAATCTGCCCAACATTTGGTGATAATTAGACTTACAAGCATTAACACATCCGACCACACACACACCTGCCAACACACACTTGCATGCTCCCACATACAGATGAAGATAAATATCAGAACTCATTAAAAACATTGTTGACTTACTGAAACGAGTACAGCCTCTGTCTGTTTGCTGTTTTTTTCTGATTACTGAAGGAACTTCATGAATGTTCTCTAACACACAGTGAGAAGATGGTGAATTAACGCTGACGTCCATGTTTTTATAACACTTTCTGGAACGTTTCTGGAACAGCAGAGTTCAAGGATCAGCGTCCCATTCCTGGTCTGTTGTGTTCTGATTGGCTGAATAATGGTTGGTTAAGAGGTGACCCGTTTGGAAGATCATGACACTGGTCCTGGTCAGAGAGCAGATGATCACCAATCATCCTGCTGCCACGTGACTGACTGGGATAAACTGATCTGAATTAGCTGAAACCTTTTGCATCAGATGATTGTTGGTTCTGTTAGATCTTAAGAACCTGAGACAGAATCTGTTCGACACATCTGAGCTGGTTTTAGCTGGTAAAAATAATTCAGCTTGTGAAGCTGAAGATGAACCTGAGAGGAGCAGTTAAAATGACTTGCATCACGTTAACACACAGAGAGCTGCACATAGATCACACACACACACACACACACACACACACTCAGAATGTCGAAGTTAATCTGCTCTATGAGGTAGAAAATGTAGTCACAGTGTGAGGATGAATTATCCTGACCGTAAAGTGCTGCCTCACAGTGTGTAGCTCTGTGTGTGTGTGTGTGTGTGTGTGTGTGTGTGTGTGTGTGTGTGTGTGTGTGTGTGTGTGTTGTCACCATGTGTGTTTTTAGTGTCAGAATGTGTGCCTTCTGTTCTCTGAGGAGATAAATTTGCAGTGCGTCCTAATTTGCTGCTCGTAAATATCAGCAGTGATAGAGCAAGTGTATGTCAGGAGTGTGTCTGTGTGTGTGTGTGTGTGTGTGTAAGAGTGTGTGTTGCGTCGTCCCTCCTTATCACATAACAAATTGAGAGGTTAATCTGTCCTGCGTGTAGATTTACGACTCGATTGTTCACTGAGAGGAGATGTTAGGATGGAGCAGGCGAGGAGGAAGCGAAGAGGAGAGCATTGATACATGGGGTCTTTGTTTCCGAAAGTAAAGTGATAATCAGCTGAAGATGCTGAGGGGTTACCACGGTGGTAAGATCGGTCAGCTGATCAGAGATCACAATTTATATTTAGATAAACATCAGCAAATAAGAACATAAACCTGATTCCTGGAAAATAAGAACACTAAGAACATGATTTGGGTCAAAGCAAAAATACTGGACTGGAAGGCCTTATTGTTCTGGTCCAGGTTCTCAGTGTCCCACCCAATTAGATCAAAATGCTCAGGCCTTAATATTTGCAGGAACAATCCTGGTTGTAACCTTTAACCAGCCATTAACCAACTGATAACCAGCCACTAGCCAGCCATTAAACAATCTGTAACTAACCAGTGCCAGTAACCAGTCAATAACCAGACAGTAACCAACCAGTCACAAGCTTGTGATTGGTTGTGATCCAACCAGTAGCAACCAGTAAGCAGCCGGTAACCAGATTCACCAGATGTTTGACCCTTTCTGTGCACCTTGGAAGTCAGTGAAGTTGTTCCAGACACCTTTAGATGGTAAAAAAACAGTAACCAGTCCATAAAAAGGCAATAACAAGTTGTTAATAGGCTTGAAACAACCTGTAACCAGCCGGTATTTGACCTGTAAATACCAGTAACCGGGCAGCAACCAGGTAGTAACTACCTGTAACCAGCTGGTATTTGACCTGTAACAACCCAGTAACCGGGCAGCAACCAGGTAGTAACTACCTGTAACCAGCCGGTATTTGAGCTGTAACAACCCAGTAACCGGGCAGCAACCAGGTAGTGACTACCTGGAACCAGCCGGTATTTGACCTGTAACAACCCAGTAACCAGGCAGCAACCAGGTAGTAACCACCTGTAACCAGCCGGTATTTGACCAGTAACAACCCAGCAACCAGGTAGTAACCACCTGTAACCAGCGGGTATTTGACCTGTAACAACCCAGTAACCGGACAGCAAACAGGTAGTAACCACCTGTAACCAGCCGGTATTTGACCTGTAACAACCCAGTAACCGGACAGCAAACAGGTAGTAACCACCTGTAACCAGCCGGTATTTGACCTGTAACAACCCAGTAACTGGACAGCAAACAGGTAGTAACCACCTGTTTCCAGCCAGTATTTGCAGTAACCAGGTAGTAACCACCTGTAACCAGCCAGTATTTGACCTGTAACAATCCAATAACCAGGCAGTAACCAGGTAGTAACCACTTGTAACCAGCCAGTATTTGACCTATAACAACCCAGCAACCAGGCAGTAACCAGGTAGTAACAACCTGTAACCAGCCAGTATTTGACCTGTAACAACCCAGTAACCAGGTAATAACTAACTGTATCCAGCCAGTATCTGACCTGTAACAATCCAGTAACCGGGTAGTAACCAGGTAGTAACTACCTGTAACCAGCCAGTATTTGACCTGAAACAACCCATAATAACCCATTTTCAAAATAGTTTCCACCTGCAGAACAAGAAAAGACAAGAGGAAATACAATAAATTAAAACATTAAGAGAAGATTAAAAACATGAAATTTTATTTTTTATGTCGGACATGTTTGTGCTTCTGTGGGTGACGGTTTGTCTGTGCTCAACTGCTGACTTTTCAAAACCTGACCTGCAGTCTGTGTGTGTGCGTGTGTGTACAGGTTCTTCCTCAAGTTCTTCTTGAAGTGTAACCAGAACTGTCTCAAGAATGCAGGGAACCCTCGGGACATGAGAAGGTTTCAGGTAAGAATTCACCTGAAATGATTTTTCTAAAGGGCGGAACGCCTGATGTACCCACAATGCACTGCAGTGCATTGGCATGAGGGTCATTGCTTTGAAGATAAATTTGTCAGCAGAGGGCTCCAGTCTGTCAGTCCATCTGTCCATCAGGTGTTAAACACCTCATAATTAAGCTGACCATCGCTGACAGATCAGGGATAATGCAACAAGTATTATTATTATTTTTATTATTATTAAACTGAACAAATACAACAGGTAACAGAGATGTAATCCAGTGATATTTCACAATTCATCACATCCTTAGAACCTTCAACAGGTTCTACAGAAACTTTACCTGGTCTCTACTGAACAGAACCGTGCAGCTCAGTTAAATCAGCTGTCAGACCTTCCATCTGGACAGAAATTATTCCAAATGTTTCTGTCTCAGACTGCTATCTGATAAGAGTCCTGTTGGTTCTGGGAATACTGGGAGAAACAATTCTGGGAACTGGAATAAAGAAAGTATCCAAAAAAAGAAAACCAAGGAGCATAATCCTCTGAGAAAGGTTAGTCTAGATTAAGAACAAAAAGGACTCTGAGGTCTTCCCAAACCAGCAAAGAGATATAATTGTTCTGGTTTATCTGGTTCTGCTCTATGATCAGGTCCCATTGGACAAACCCAAACCATCTAAACTGTAGCTACATAGATTTATGCTTATCCTTAGCCAGCAGTTTCAGGTAGGATTTGATGTTTCTGGTTCCTGGCAGACATTTGACTAGGTGTCTCCAATGCCGTTATGTCTCTATGGAGTCAGCTTCTCAGCAGGAAAAATCTGTTAGAAACCTGGGAGGGGTCGGGGCTATTTTTCAACAGAGTAGAGCAGGACCTCCAATTCCGACAGCTTCATCTCCAAAACTGCAAACAGAGCACATTCATGGCATTTACTATTATCATTTAAGGAGGCAGAGGGGCAACTAAACATCTGACATACAGAGCAGGAGACAGGAGGGACTGCTGGAAAGTCAGAGACTAAATGCATTCAGCTGCCCTTTCTTGGAAACATTTGACCCACTACTCGTTTTAACTGGTTTTTCATAATGAGATCGAACTGGCATGTGTGTCATTGAATTTGAATGGTTCTTTTAGACTAAGTCGATCTTATCATTTATTTTCTGTATAGAAACTGAATGTGTTGTAAGGTGCATTTTGGTGACATTGGTTGTAAATCGACACAATATAACAGAACTGAACCGGACTTTCTTAAATGCGTCCGTGTTATGGTGTCATCTCAGAGAGTAGCAGAGAATAAAGCTGTCACCAATGAGTGGAAATGCTTCATCATGAAGATGATATGCCAGTTAACACACAGCACTTAAATATGTTGAAGATCAAGGATCAGTGGCAGCAGGAATGGATCGCCTGTTCTGAACAATATTGAAGTCCAGGATTACTGGGCTTCCCACTGTGGAGCTGATGTTCCTGGTGGAGGTTACTGTCACTGGCATTTCCATCAGCATTATTTTAGATCCATGTTGAGGAACCATGGACTCCTCAGATGTTCAGGTCCTTGTCTGATGGTGATGACAGCGGTATCTCTGATGGGTTTGCTGTCCTGTTCCTCTAAAGGTTCTGATAGGCTCGTTTCTTTGCAGGTGGTGGTTTCGACAACAGTCAATGTAGACGGTCATGTTCTCGCCGTCTCTGACAACATGTTCGTCCATAACAACTCCAAACATGGCCGCCGAGCCCGAAGACTGGACCCATCTGAAGGTAGGGGTTAAGGGTTGGGGGTTCATTCTATCTGCTGCTCAGAACCAATCAGGTTCTATTCTAACCGGTAAGAACCAATCAGGTTTTATTGTGTCTGATCAGAACCAGTCCTGTCAGGTTCTAGTTTGACTGGTCAGAACCTCTATAAATTCTATTCTTACTTGTCAGAACCAATCAGGTTCTAGTCTAATCGGTCAGAACCAATCAAATGCTGAAGGTAACTTGAGAAAGTAGCTCTAGACTGAGCAGGGTATCTATAATGAAGGGCTGAATGTTTGGTTCTGTGCTGGTTGTTGACACGGACCAGTCCAGCATGAACATGATGCTGACACCCAGAACTCCAGTTTGAAAGTGAATTATTTTTTGGGCTGCAGCCCCAAACGTTGCTGGGTCACTGGTTCGACAGCGGGAACCCAACTGCTTAGACAGTGGCATAATGTGAGGACACACCAGCCCAGTGGATTGTGGGTAAGAAGACCAGACACCTCCCCATTCCCAGAGAGATGACAGGGCTTGTGTGTGTGTGTGTGCGTGTGTGGGTGTGTGTGCATTTTCACCCTCTTTAATTGCCCAACAAATTAAAGACAGTCACCATGGAAACCACCCCTCCCTTCTGGAGTGCAGCAGAGTCCCATGGGTCCAACTTGTCTCTACTCGCTTGTTTCATAAAGTCCTACAGCCAATTGGCCGGGACTTGACTTCAACCTCTGACAGAACCTCAGATCATCACAAGCGGAGCACTCAGAAACCTTAAATCAGAACCAGTCCATTTCGATGTAACAGGAAGGTCTTTTGCAGGCCTGCCCGCTTGGCTGTGTGGCTGTTTCTGCCAGATGGTCATCATGGAGAACTTTGGTTCTGTAGAGCACAGAAAGATGAAACACACAGAACATGATGGACCCATGTCACTGGGTCCATCATGTCTGAGTCAGACTCGGCTGTGTTCTGGTCTGCAGATAGTTTACTTACCCTGATTTTCATCTCCTGGTGTGTGTCTCTGTTTGGAAATCCTTCATCCTATCTTCTACATGTCCTTTATTACCTCAGCATAGTTATAGTCATCTTGTGTGTCAGATTGTTGTAGGGAGAATCCAGGTTATTGGCGTCTAGGTGTCAACAGTTTGGTTCCGGTGACTCCTATTGTCAGGTTTGTGTTGGTTAAGTTTGTGTTGGGGTACCTGCTGCTCTGTCAGGTTGCTCTGTGCAGTTTAGCTCTGCAGAAACCCAGAAGGTTGACCCGGCCATTCAGGGTTCTGACTGAACTGTGGCTTCAGCGTTGCTTCTCACTTTGGATCAAGTTTCTTGGAACAGGCTCTCCCAGAAATGTGGATCACAAAGGCTCTGTAAGTTCTTACAGTACCCTGGATCACACTAGAAATGAACTGTAAAAAACATTTAAACACAATAGAACAGAATAGAATAGAAATGAATGGTCTAGCGTTGTCATTTGAAGTCATCAGTTATGAGATTAGCTGCTCTCTCTCTCTCTCTCTTTCACACACACACACACACACCTTCACAAACACACACACACGCCCACACACACACACATGCCCACACACACACACACGCCCACACACACACCCACACACACACACACACACACACACACACACACACACACACACACAGAGTAATGACTGTTTTGCTCTCTCCTCTCAAGTACAGCTGCAGATTAATTATAAAGTGAAATGAAAGGACAGTGTCTCTTTGTGTGTGTGTGCGTGTGTGTGTGTGTGTGTGTGTGTGTGTGTGTGTGTGTGTATGTGTGTGTGTGTGTGTGTGTGTGCTGAAGTTAGCTTAGGAGGATAAAAACAATGACCCAATTAATACACGCCTTGTGTGTTCTCTTGTTATGTAGATTGGGGGTTTCCAACATGTGGCTCTGGGACCTTCTGAGGTCATCAGATGGATCACAGCAGCCATGCCAGAAGTTCAGAGAACATATTTGACTACTTTATCTATCAGTCCTTCAAAAGATTTCCATATATATTTTAAAATGACAAAATGTCTCTTAGCAAGATGCAGTCAGCATTTTCTTGCTGAATATGTGCCCGCTGCTCCTGGCAGAATTGATAGGTAACAGGCACGCCTTTAATCTTGGTCCACAAATTATTAAAGATCAAAGCTTTGGGAAGGCTACAACAAAAGCTCATAATGGTATTTTTTAACCTTTCTAAAACCAGTTTGGATGTTTGTTTGGGATCATCGCCCAGTTGAAACATTCAGTTCTGTCAACTTTTCAGCCATCTAGCTTTTCATGTGAGGTTATGAAAAACGTTAAAAGAATTTCAGATTTGTGCCCAGCTTGGAGGTTTAGATCTTAGAGCAGGGGCTTCTAAGTGGGTTGGCATTATCTCAGTCACATTACACTGGTCTTCCAGCAGTTTCCAGTTCATGAACATCTTAACCAGTTTGTTTCATTTAAAGTGGTGGATTGTCTTCTTCCAGATCTTTGCATAGTGGAGACACATCTAAAGAACTTATCCTTCTGTTCAGTTGTTTGAACTGATGATCTTGGAATCTGCAGTTGTTTAAAACTGACTCCTAACTTTTATAAATCCATCTTCAGGAATAATCTTCTGACCTCGTTGTTGATACTACCACTTTATGCGTCTGTAGTTATTTATATTTTACTGTACTCTGTATAGGTTTTTACAGAATGTATACCTTCCATGTCTGCTGTTGGATTAAACAAATTTTCTGGTCTGGAATAGATAAAGTACCTCTATTCTATTCTATTCTATTCTATTCTATTCTATTCTATTCTATTCTATTCTATTCTACTGGTGTTAACACATCTGTTTGTGGTCCAGCAGCCACTCCCTGTATAAAAGCCATCAGTCCCAGTGAGGGCTGGACGACGGGTGGAGCCACCGTCATCCTCATAGGAGACAACTTCTTTGATGGCCTTCAAGTCGTCTTCGGCACCATGCTGGTGTGGAGCGAGGTAACTCTCACTGATCAATCAGTCCATAATGTCTCACTGACAATGGAAACCATCATTCCACCTATTACTGATTTCCAATTGGACTCCACAATTAAAGGGGACAAATCATAATCACTGTCTGATGTCTCTAATGTCTCTGATGTCTCTACTGTGTCTGTGTTCAGCTGATCACTCCCCATGCCATCCGGGTCCAGACTCCGCCACGTCACATCCCCGGGGTCGTTGAGGTCACGCTATCCTATAAGTCCAAGCAGTTCTGTAAAGGAGCTCCAGGACGCTTTGTCTATACAGGTAACACATTGAGACACACTGATACACACTTCAGTTCAGTATCACAGGTCATGTTAAACAGGTTGAATTATTGTTTCTGTGAGGATCTCAGTTCAACAGTATCTTAAATGAAAAGGGCTAAAACACTGGCAGTTCTGGAACCTCTTTTGCTTATCTGAGACAGGGTCATGGTGAGATTCCTGTATCTGCTTCAGGGTCTCCTACCACCTGAAACTGTCCAGAAGAACTCCAATGGGAGGTGTCCAGGACCCATCCTGATTAAAGACCTGGACATCTAAGCTGTGTCCTTTTGATGCAGAGGAGCAGCAGTTCCTGGAGCTGATGGTGCTCCTCACCCTATCTCTAAGGCTGAGCCCAGTCATCCTACAGATAAAGCTCATTTAAGCTGCTGGTATCCTGGATCTTGTTCCATCAGTCATGATCAGTATTTCATGACCAAAAGTGAGGGCTGGAAAGTGGACACATCAAAAAATTCAGAGCTTTGCTTTTTGGCTCAGTTCTTTCTTTACCTTGACAGACCAGCATGGATTACTGACAAGGCCCTGATCTGCAGTGAACGTTTCCACATATTGTTACATTACCCTTTCTCTCTCCTAGACATAGCTACTGACTGAGCTTCTACTGTAACTAACTCTATGTGCTCTCTTCAGACTCTAAACTTGAAAACTGGCTCAGAGTTTATCTGTTCCTTCTTTCTAGGTGAAACGACTAAAGGAGCTACATCCATTAACATTTACCTTTTCCTTCCCATAGAAAGTACTCCTGGATCAGTGCTTCTTTGTTCTCTTTGTGTCTCTGCTCTGTTCTCTCTAACCCCTAGTCGGTCGTGGCAGATGGCCGCTCACACTGAGCCTGGTTCTGCTGGAGGTTTCTTCCTGTTAAAAGGGAGTTTTTCCTCTCCACTGTCGCTACATGCATGCTCAGTATGAGGGATTGCTGCAAAGTCAACGCCAGTGACTGTCCACTGTCTCTACATGCTCATCCAGGAGGAGTGAATGCTGCAAGTCACTGACTGGATGCAATCTGCTGGGTTTCCTTTCCTTAGATAGAAAAACTTTTTATCCAATTTGAATAAATAACAGAATCTGGCTGCACTGTTCAATGATTAAGATTAATTGGAATGTATGACCTGACTTTTGTGAAGTGCCTTGAGACGATATGTGTTGTGAATTGGCGCTATATAAATAAACTGAATTGAATTGAATTGAATTGAATTACAACCACAAACAAAAATATATTTTATTGGATTTTTATGTGAAAGACCACCACAATGTGGTATACAAATGTGAAGTGTAAAGAAAATTATACATGATCTAAAACATTTTTTACAAATACAAAACTGAAAAGTGTACAAACATATTCAGCCCCCTTTTCTCTGAGTGCAACCAATTGCCTTCATAAGTTTCTTGATGATTGCTAATGACTAAATAGAGTTCACCGGTGTGTAATCTAATCTCACTGTCAGATTTGGCAAAGCAGAGGACCCAAGAATGCAAACGACTAGGCATCTTGACCGTAAGTAAAACGGTTTATTTTTAGTAAGGCAAATCTCTCACCAAGAGGCAGGAACAACTTAATGACAGGCAAGGAGGACAAACAGGAGCAGTATGTTTCCGCGAAGAGTGAACAGACAGACAGAGTATAAATGGAGCGAGATACAGGTGCAATGAGGAGACTGATTACATGATGCAGGTGGACCGAATGAAGCTGATTGCTATGACTGACAGATGCAGGGAGTGAAAACGAAACATGACTAGGACAAAACAGAAATCCTATGATGCAAACTAAGAGGAACATAACTCACAAAACATGAACTAGAAAACTATGGAACGCCAAAGTGTTCAAAATTAAACAAATAAATGAAACATGATGTAATAAGTATTTACATCAATAAATAATAGATAATGATTTAATGTGACAGTGAAATTGTGAAATACTTGAATGCCTATTAAATTCTCAGCTCATTATTATGAAATATATTTCATTTTCCATTAAAAATCAGCTTTATATTATAAAAGAGTTTACGTAATAATTGAACTTATTGTTGAGGCTAGTTTTATGTAATTCCAGCTGTTTTATTTTTATTTCAAAATGTTATTTTTTAAAAGTCAGCATTTGTTTCAAAAAGCCAGCTTTCATTTTATAAGAGTGATTTTTCTCCATGGCCATTTCCAGGCTGAAGTCACCGAAGTGGTTAAAAAGCTCCACGGTGGCAGGGCTTCGGGGGTGGATGAGATCCGCCCTGAGTACCTCAAGTCTCTGGATGTTGTGGGGCTGTCATGGCTGACACGCCGCTTTAACATTGCGTGGTTGGTCGGGGACAGTGCCTCTGGACTGGCAGACTGGGGTGGTGGTCCCCCTTCAAAAGAAGGGTGACCGGAGGGTGTGTTCCAACTACAGGGGGATCACACTCCTCAGCCTCCCTGGTAAAGCCTACGCCAGGGTATTGGAGAGGAGAGTCCGGCCGATAGTCGAACCTCGGCTTCAGGAGGAGCAGTGTGGTTTTCGTCCCGGCCGTGGAACACTGGACCAGCTCTATACCCTCTACAGGGTACTCGAGGGTTCATGGGAGTTTTACCAACTGGTCCACATGTGTTTTGTGGACCTCGAGAAAGCATTCGACTGTGTCCCTCGTGATGCCCTGTGGGGGGTGCTCCAGGAGTATGGAATCAGGGGCCCTTTATTAGGGGCCAGCCGGTCGCTGTACAAGCGGAGCAGGAGTTAAGTCCGCATTGCCGCACTAAGTCGGACCTGTTCCCGCTGCATGTTGAGTTCCGGCAGGGCTGCCCTTTGTCACCGGTCCTGTTCATAAACTTATTCAATTCAATTCAATTCAGTTTTATTTATATAGCGCCAATTCACAACACATGTTGTCTCAAGTCAGGTACATACATTCCAATTAATCTTTATCATTGAACAGTGCAGTCAAATTCTGTTATTTATTCAAATTGGATAAAAAGTTTTTCTGTCCAAGGAAAGGAAACCCAGCAGAGTGCATCCAGTCAGTGACTTGCAGCATTCACTCCTCCTGGATGAGCATGTAGAGACAGTGGACAGTCACTGGCGTTGACTTTGCAGCAATCCCTCATACTGAGCATGCATGTAGCGACAGTGGAGAGGATAAACTACCTTTTAACAGGAAGAAACCTCCAGCAGAACCAGGCTCAGTGTGAGCGGCCATCTGCCACGACCGACTGGGGGTTAGAGAGAACAGAGCAGAGACACAAAGAGAACAAAGAAGCACTGATCCAGGAGTACTTTCTATGGGAAGGAAAAGTAAATGTTAATGGATGTAGCTCCTTTAGTCGTTTCACCTAGAAAGAAAGAACAGATAAACTCTGAGCCAGTTTTCAATGTTAGAGTCTGAAGAGAGCACATAGAGTTAGTTACAGTAAAAGCTCAGTCAGTAGCTATGTCTAGGAGAGAGAAAGGGTTAAACACTGAAAGACAGGGCAATGTGGATCATCGGTAGAGGGTGAGCATTAAGTTGTTGCCAGCAGAAGATTGGACGATGCCCCTCTCCAGAAAGGTGTTACAGGTAGACACAGAGTCAGGCCAGGTGTAGCTTCTAGGAAGAGAAAAGAGAGAGAACAAAGTTAAAAGCTGAAATAACAGCAAATAATGCAAAATTGGAGAGTAGTGTGAGAATGTAGGGAAGAGGTGAAAGTGGTCATTATGTCCTCCAGAAGCCTAAGCCTATAGCAGCATAACTACAGAGATAGCTCAGGATAACCTAAGCCACTCTAACTATAAGCTTAATCAAAAAGGAAGGTTTTAAGCCTAGCCTTAAAAGTAGACAGTTTGTCCATCTAGAGCCCACTGATGGCCATTGTTATACTAAAAACCACAAGGATTGGGATACCTCTCTCTGTCAGACTGATTAAAACCATTGGAAAAGAGAAGGGGTCATACAGGTAGCAGAAATGGAGGGTGTGTTTGCACCTCAACCATAACTGAGCCGGTTTAGGCTAAACCTCCCACTTACTCCATCCAACAGGGAGGGAGGAAGGCTCCTGGTTCCTGGTTCCACAGGAAAGGAGCCTGATAACTAAAGGATCTGCCTCCCATTCTACTTCTAGAGACTCTAGGAACCACCAGTAAACCTGCAGTCTGAGAACAAAGTGCTCTGTTAGGAACATATGGAACAATCAGATCTCTGATGTATGATGGAGCTAGATCATTAAGGGCTTTATATGTGAGGAGGAGAATTTTAAATTCTACTCTGGATTTAACAGGGAGCCAATGAAGGGAAGCTAAAATAGGAGAAATATGATCTCTCTTTTTAATTTTCATCAGAACTCTTGCTGCAGCATTTTGAATCAGCTGAAGGCTTTTAACTGCATTTTGTGGACATCCTGATAGTCTTATGGAGAGGATTTCTTGGTGCAGCCAAGGGCCGGAGAGGGTCTGGTTTGGGGACCAGAGGATTCCGTCTCTCCTTTTTGCAGATGACGTGGTCCTGCTGACCCCCTCTAGCCAAGAACTACAGCATGCGCTGGGGCGGTTCGCAGCCAAGTGTGAAGCGGCTGGGATGAAGATCAGCTCCTCCAAGTCCGGGGCCATGGTTCTCGGCTGGAAAAGAGTGGCTTGTCCTCTTCAGGTTGGAGGGGAGTTCCTGCCTCAAGTGGAGGAGTTCAAGTATCTCGGGGTCTTGTTCACGAGTGAGGGAAGAATGGAGTGTGAGATCGACAGACGGATTGGTGCGGCTGCCACAGTAATGGGGGCACTGTGCCGGTTCGTTGTGGTGAAGAGAGAGCTGTTGACCAATCAGCATCAACGGGCTGGAGCTGCATCCTCATTGGCTGAGCCTTACATAGAGATTAGTTTCCTGGGTACCTGCTCCCTGAGCAGCTACTGTGCCAGCTCAAGGTTTAGGAAAGATGGTGGAGTTTCTTTGACTCCATTCAGCTCTGGTTACCTTAGCAGATCAAACTGAGGGAAATAATTTATCATATGAGACCATTTTGAGTTGTTTGGATGACATCTTTCATGTCCATAGAAAACAACAGAAGCATGATCCAAAAACATAACTGAGAAAAAGAATAACTAAAACTTAACAAAAACACACTCAAATCGTGACACTCAGTACAAATACAGCTGCTCTGTGACGGCCTCAGAGGTTGGTTAAGAGAATATTGGGGAGCAAACAGCATCATGAAGTCCAAGGAACAACCAGACAGGTCAGGGATAAAGTTGTGGAGAAGTTTAAAAGAAGATTAGGTTTCCCAAGCTTTGAGCATCTCACATAGCTCTGTTTAATCCATCATCTGGAAATGGAAAGAGTATGGCACAACTGGAAACCTACCAAGACAAGGCCGTCCACCTAAACTTACAGGCCGAACAAGGAGAGCACTGATCAGAGATGCAGCCAAGAGGCCCATGGTGACTCTGGAAGAACTGCAGAGATCCACAGCTCAGTTGGGGGAATCTGTCCACAGGACAACTATTAGTAGTGCACTACACAAATATGGTCTTTATGGAAGAGTGGCAAGAAGAAAGCCACTGTTAAAAGAAAACCATAAGAGGGGACCGAGCAAACAAGTGGAAGAAGCTGCTTTGGTCAGACGAGACCAAAATTTATTGGCCAAAATACAAAACGCTATGTGTGATGGAGAACTAACACTACACATCGCTTTAAACACACCATCCCCACTGTCACATATGGTGGTGGCAGCATCATGCTCTGGGGCTGCTTCTCTTCAGCAGGGACAGGGAAGATGGTCAGAGTTGATGGGAAGATGGATGGAACCAAATACAGGGCAATCTTGGAAGAAAACCTGTTGGAGTCTGCAAAAGACTTGAGACTGGGGCGGAGGGTGACCTTCCAGCAGGACAACGACCCTAAACATAAAGCCAGGGCTACAATGGAATGGTTTAAAACAAAACATATTCATGTGTTAAACCCAATCGAGAATCTGTGGCAAGATCTAAAAACTGCTGTTCACCAACGCTCTCCATCTAATCTGACTGAGCTTGAGCTGTTTTGGAAAGAAGAATGGGCAAAAATTTCAGTCATTAGACGTGCAAAGCTAGTAGAGATATACCCTAAATAACTTGCAGCTTTAAATGCAGTAAAAGGTGGTTTCACAAAGTCTTGATTCAGGGGGGCTGAATAGTTTTGCACAATGCCCTTTTCAGTTTTTTATTTGTAAAAAAAAAAAATCATGTATAATTTTCGTTCCACTTCACAACTGTATACCACTTTGTGGTCTTTCACTTAAAATTCCACTAAAATATATTTCTGTTTGTGGTTGAAATGTGACAATATGTGGAAAAGTTCAAGGATGAATTCTATGTATCCATCTCCTGCCCCTTCCTGCCATGACTGAGGAACAAGACAGCAAAATACTTTAGCTCCTCAGTTTGAGGCAGAGACTAACACCTGATCCAGAAGAAGCAATCAGACAGTTTCCAGTTAGGAACCATGGCCTCAGACTTGAAGGAGCTTACTCTCATCTCAACCATTTCAGATTAGGCTGTCAACTTCTCCAGAGCTCGCTGGGGTTTATAGCTTGAGGGTGCCAACACAAACACATAATCTGATCCTGTGGAGAACTTGATTCCCTGATAACTAGCTTTGAAAAACCGGTCCATGAGTGTTTTTTCTCTGTCCTCTTACTAACGTTCTGTTTGCTGTAAGGTTCTCATGCTCAGACGTGCCTGTGGTTTTCTGAGTGTTGTGGGTCTGCTGCTCCGCAGATTGCAGTTTATCGAGTTAAAAGGAACCTGACACAGCCAGATCATTGCTCTGAGTCATGTCAGATCAATTCCTGCTGAGAGTTCTGCAGCTCCAGCTAATGTCAGTCAGTCAGTCATTTTCTATACCGCTTCTTCCATAGTGGGTCGCAGGGAAGCTGGTGCCTTTCTCCAGCAGTCTATGGGCGAGAGGCGGGGTACACCCTGGACAGGTCGCTAGTCCATCGCAGGGCAACACACAACCAACCATGCACACACTCATTCACACACCTAAGGGCAATTTAGAGAGACCAGTTAACATAATAGGCATGTCTTTGGACTGTGGGAGGAAGCCGGAGTACCCATGCATGCACGGGGAGAACATGCAAACTCCATGAAGAAAGACCCCCCAGCCGGGAGTCGAACCCAGGATCTTCTTGCTGCAAGGCAGAGAGATGATATAACTCAGAACTGTATCAGAGTGATGCTGCAGATTCGACGGCTTCATCAGTTTCAGAGTACAAATCCCTCACACTGAAGGTGTGGTGCTTGAAAATAATTTGGAAGAAGAGAGACGAGGAGGTGGACTCAAGCCCAGTTTGAACATTGAGTTGTAGCAGAAACTCTGAAAGTTTAAAGTCAGATTTTATCTTCAGCATTATTAAAAACTGCCAAACCATTCTTCAAACAATTGATGAATGTCTGCAGGAACAGCAAGATCTCAGGTGCTGCTTCCAACAAGACCTGCTTGCATCAGGAGATGCCTCGTTCAGGGGCTCATCGTTTCAGTCGTAAAGATGAGGCAGAAAGTCTTTATTTTTTTATTTAATTTATTTAATTTAAAATAAATATTTTTATTTTTTTTCCATCTCTATGTTTTACGTTAACATGCACACATCTAAATCCATTTACATGAGTTAAAACCAGCTTCCCAGTGCGACAAGGTCAAATCTTAGTGAAACTAGATAACCTTACGTTTCCTTCTCAGACATTTCAGACTGATGCAGGAGATCCCAAACATCCCATAATAAGTGTTTCACTCAGTTTAAATGTTCAGCGAGAATTTTTTAGACCCGAGGAGATGCACAGCAGATCAGGTTCCATCTGTGAGCAGACGGCAGCAGGTTAAACAGAAACACAGCAGATAACAAAGTGAACAACATCAACAAGGTCACATCAGCTGCAGATAACGCAGACATGAGGAGGGCTAACACACTCTATAACTGCTGCTGGTTCCGCCCTGTGGGCCTTCAAGGACTGAGCGCACACACACTCACTGCACAGAGTGATGATGTATAGGACAGTCAGTCTAAAGCTTGTTAAATGCAGCTGAACCAAGACGGGATTATGATTCATGCACTCAACACACACAAACACACTCATGTGCACACTTCTAGCTGCGCTCTGCTGCATTCACTGATGCTCTGATTTATCACCTCCCAACCAGCTTTAACCGTAAAGGATGTTCCAGGATGAGCAGAAAATAAAAATAAAGGCAGATTAAGTCACAGAAACAGCATGAGTCACAGCTCTGTGAAGAGTCACAACAGCATTTACGAGTCACAGTTATTTACAGAAGTCCCAGTGACACGCACAGAAACAAGAAACATTGAGCAGCATGAATTCGCCACACCAATTAGCCCTTATTGTGTTAATTGTTGAGCTACTTTAGAGCAGGGTGGGCAACTCCAGTCCTTGCGGGCCGGGGTCCTGCAACTTTTAGATGTGTCCCTGGTCCAACATGTCCAAATCAGATGGATGGATTACTTCTTCAGTATGCTGTCAAGTTCTGCACAGGTCCGGTAATGAGCCATATTTGATTCAGGAGAGTTGAAGTATCATATTTTATTCCTGTATAAGCAGTCCATTACAGGGTCAGAAACATTGGCAGGCAGAACTTTCTATCTGTGAGGACACAGTGTTAATCACAGATTCACCCTGCAGCCCAGACCAGTCCATCCAGAGTTTACTTGACCTGCAGCACCTGTACAGACACAGTCAGTGGTCATGGGTGTTCCTGTGACCAAACAGAGGTCGGAGGGACTGTTCTGTACTTGGACTAGTACTCTCTTTACAGCTGGAACTGCAGAACCTGTTAATGAATAACCTTCCTCCTTCTCCTCTGTAGCACTCAATGAGCCCACCATTGACTATGGCTTCCAGAGGTTACAGAAGGTCATCCCCCGTCACCCTGGAGACCCCGAGAGGCTGCCCAAGGTACCACACAGACACACAAAGAACCGAAGCTCTAGAAACTCCAGCAGACAGACAACCTCAGAGCCAGGGTGGTTCTGTGTGTTCTTTCTATCAGCATGCGTTCTGGTTGACTGCTTAGAGTCTGATAATCATCTACTGACTCTGCTGTTTGACTTGTGTGTCTGTCATTGTGCGACTGTGATGCATACTGTGATGCACACACACACACACACACACACACACACACACACACACAGTCGGTGCTGGTCTACAGTTTATGGATGTTAACAGCGAACGTTCTTACAACAGGAATGCTGCAGGGACTGTTCTTGGACCAGCAGCTCCTGGACCCTGAACCAGATCAGGAGTTTCTAGGTGTGACAGTGAGAGTGTAGCTGTGTGCACATGTGTGGAGGTGCTCTCAGTTCTGTTTTAATGAACATGTGAGCGTGCAGACATGCAGCAGTTCAAAGAGGATTTGTGCCATGTGCTTCGTTTCTCCCGCTGCCCCGATGTGAACTGACATGCTGTTAGCTCTGTAATGAAAACCACATCCCACCACGTCTTCAATAATTCATCTGCAATGGTTTTATACAGTTACCCACGCTGCTTTGTGCTCAGTGTGGAGTTCAGCTACTGTTGACAGAGAAATGTCTGCTGACTGGAAATAATCCTGAACATGAACTGGTTTTTACCTTCAGACCACTGCTGGAAGTAGACCATATGAAGGTTTAACCCATGTTGACAAAATAACCTGAAACAAGGTTCTGAAACAGTACCAAGGTGGTAAAAGGATCCTGTTTTAGCTTATCATCAGTCATATAAACAGGAAACATCTCCAAATTCCTGAAACACACACATATGTAGCTGATGATGAAATACAGCTATATGTGTGTGTGTTGTGTGTGTGTGTGTGTGTGTGTGTGTGTGTGTGTGTGTGTGTGTTAAACCCATTGGTAAACAGGAAGGTTGAAACAGTCAAATCAGGTAATCAGTGAGTGCAGCCATGTGGCAAGAAAAGAGATTGGCACACACACGATTATCAGCAGTCATCTTATCTGATTTCTATAAAAACTAACATCTGTGTGTTTCTGCAGCGTTCCTGCTCTCCATGCAGTAAATATCCAACTAACCCCGCTCCAGGCGGTGTGTCTGACCTCAGACTGATGAGCTGCAGGGAGAAAAATCTCCCATCCACTATAAAACACTACAATAACAAAGTATAAACATCTGACTTTATTCATCATAATATAATCAGATGGTTGGAATATCAAAGATCCAACAAATTTGGATGGAGTGCAATCAAATGATGCCTAAATATGGCTACTGTGCTGAGAATAAATCTGGAGGATTCCTCTACTTTCTCTTTTCTGAGTGGTCCTTCAAGTTTAGTCTATACAACATCATGAGCTCCTGCTGGAACCATCACTATCAGCTTAAAGAAGCTTCCATGTGGTTCCTTCTTTTAAAAAAGTTCTGGAAAACTTTGAATTTGTGTGGTGTTCTTCTCAGATCTGGGAAGGACATCGGGTTGAGGTCTGATTGGGTTTCCAAACTCCAGTTATGCACAGATATCTGCTCTTAGAAAACACTGACGTTTTCAGCATATCAGAACATCTGGAAGTCCTTCCCAGGAACATGTAGAGTCATTCTGACTGTTTGGGGGAATTTAAGAGTTAGCTTTTTAGATGAGACCAGAACCAGGCATGTTCTGCTGATGTTTCTGTACCAGATATTCTAAGAGAAGAAGATTGTCGATCAGATGGTTCTGAACATGATGATATTGAAACATATGCTTCTAGATCTAATGTTACTGAAGCAGATTGTTCTGAGACAGATGGTTCTCAGTATGATGGTACTGGAACAGATGGTTCTGGATATCATGGTACTATAATGGTAAGAAAAAATGTTTCTCTATCGGTAGGTTCTGGAAAAGGTTATTTGAAATGGCATTTCTAGAATGTATTTCTAGGTAGTTCTGGACCCAGTTACTTTGGATCAGATGATATGGAACTGGTACTGAAGCAAATGTTTTCTGAACACTCTGGGTGCAATGGTGATGGAGCAGATGGTTCTGGACCTGAATGTTCTACATTAGATGGTACTGAAAAATATATTTCTGAAGAATTTTGGATCTGATTGTAACGGTGCTGGATCAGATGCATTTGAAACATATTGTTCTGGAAAAAGATCGTTCTGGATATGATGGTACTGAAACAGGTGGTTTTGAATCAGAAAGTTCTGGAAAAGATTAAACTGAATCATATTTCTTGAATTGTCTTCTGGATTAGATTGTACTGGAACAGATGGCTTTGGACCTTTGCTTCTGGAACAGAGGGCTCTGGTCCCAGTGGTTCTCAAGCAGATCATATAGCTGGCACTGAAACAGATAATCTGGAACATACGATGCTTGAAGAGATGATTCTTTATCGGATGACATAAAAACGTATGATTCAGGGACAGATAGTAACAAATGCTTTTGGATCAGATATTCTGGATGAGATGGTACTAAATCAAACCATCAGCAACACATGAAGAGATGGTTCTGGTCCTGATGCTTCTGGAAGGGATGATAATAAAACCGATGATTCTGAAACAGATAGTAGTACTGGAACATGTGATTTTGAAACATGTTTCTGGAACATGCTCTGGATCAGAATGTACTGGAACAGGTGGTTCTGGAATGGCTGGCAGGGTGTTTTGGGGTCAGATGACTGTGGACCCATGAAGAGGTGTCTGTCTCCTGGTTGTCAGGAGCAGCAGGGTGTGAAGGAGAAGAATTTAGACGTTGTAATAATCACACGACTGATTATTGTTTGATTAATTTAGACTTTTATCTTCATGCGATTATTTCTCCTGTTGAGTTGATTGGAGTTTATTTCCTGCTGCTCAAACTGAAGGATCAGTGTGGTGTGTGTGTGTGTGTGTGTGTGTGTGTGAGGAGTAATTGGTTTCCCCCTCAGTGATGATATTCCAACCTTCAGCTTCATCTCTGTGCTAACCCTGTTAATGTGTGTGTGTGTGTGAGAGATGCTTGTCATTTTGCAGCGTAACAATGAAACACTTGTAATAATAATGCTTCCATTTGTCTCTATAAACACTGCCTCTGTGACTGTGAGTGTGTGTGTGGGTGTAAACATAAATCTCTTCTCTCGGTTCGACACTCAAAGGTTTCTGCATAAACGAGCAGATCAGAGACAATCTGAAGCTGAGCGCTTCTTCACAGGAAACCACTTTCCTCTCAGTGTGTGATCCATTCCCCCCCCACACACACACACACAGTGGCTGTAGTGTGTCCATCAGACTGAGTTAAACTGGCTGTAAATCAGCTTTCCAACATTTCTGTATTATTTCAGGAACAATGTGTTGAACACGCTGAAAATATTGAAAGATATAGAGGGAAAGGAAAAAACATTAGGAAAGGAAGAGCTAAATAAATAAGGAGTAAATAAGGAGATGGACGGATGGATGGAAGCATAGAGGGATGTATGGGGGGTACTTGAAAAGCCTCCTGAAGGAGTTTATAATAAAAAGCAGGAGATTAGCTGGGAGAGTGTTTAATTAAGATAAAGACTAAATGAAGCATTGTTCTCTCACTGCCTGATTACACACACACACACACACACACACACACACACACACACACACTGAGTAATAGAGTGGGTCAGATGTGTGCTTGCTCTCCAGCAGCTCGTTAAAGTGAAGTGGATCAGCTTCAGAGACACTCTGAGTGTCTGACGATGTGTTGTAATGTGTTGCAGTGTTGGATCAGTGGTTATAAACCAACAGGGCCGCGACACTCGTTTCAGTCACTGAAAACGTTGAACTTGTTTAGCATTGCTGAGCTGAAGTAAACAACAACAAACAGGATTCATGTGACCTAACACCTGCTAAAGAAGTGAAGAAGACTGATCTTCAGCAGCATGAAACCAACATAAACTTTTCGTAAGCTGCTTCCTTTTGAAACAAAATAAACTCCTAATCTGCCTCCCCCCCTCCATCCCCCATCACAGGAGGTGCTGCTGAAGAGAGCAGCTGACCTGGTGGAGGCGCTCTACGGGATGCCTCACAACAACCAGGTAAGCTACGCAGGAACATTCCCTGGTCTCTCTCATGTTCAACGCAGAAACACAGACACCAGGATCCGTTCGGTTTGGGAATAACACATCCAGTCAGAAACCAGGAAGTCTGAATAAGTGACAGAAAGAATCAGATGAGACATCAACACATTGGCTTTTACCTGTAGGTTTCCACCAGAGACTAACCATGGCTGGGATGTAAACATGGAATTTAAGCAGCCTGTGTCCATATTCTCAAACACCAGTTTGTGTTAGCAGCTATCTGCTGAGATCTGGTTCCAGTTTTAGTGCAGTGTGTCTCTTCCCACCCTTCTAACAACATCATCAAGTTTGCAGATGACATGGCGGTGGCGGGCGTCATGTCATCTGTAAACATGAGGCGCTCATTTTAATTTATCATGCCATAAATTTTATTCATGCCATTAATTGATTTATTGCTTATTGCAACAGGCCTGGTCTCAGTTAAAATCTCTCTGATGTTGGGAAAGACCCGTCAGTTTGATGTGGAACAATAATTACTTATTATTGAGGTTTTACTCCACACTTTAACTCAGCTGCTCTAAAACCATTTTCTTGTTCCAAACTGATAGATGTCAGTGACTTTGTTCTCATCTGTTCTTGAATTACTTTAGATCAGAGCATGATGCACTGCTTTTTGAGATTTTTTAGCCTACTTCATTCTGTCATAAAGGTTCTGTTTAAGTCATGTTCTGATCCAACAGGTTTGGCATTAAATAGGCCTGGGTGTGGCTACCGAACTTGAATGGTTTGGTCCACAGACCTTCTTCATTGTCTGGTGTCTCTGCAGGAAATCATCCTAAAGCGAGCGGCAGATATAGCTGAAGCTCTCTACAGCGTTCCCAGGAACCACAACCAGATCCCGTCACTAGGAAATTCTGCCTCTCATGGAATGATGGGAGTAAACACCTTTAGTGGACAGCTGGCAGTTAACGTCTCTGAGACAACACAAGGTACAAGCACATATATCAATTCTTTACCACAGTAACTTGTGAGTGTAGGTCACATTGTCCACCTGAGGATCGGTTCTGATCCTGAAGTCATTGTAGTTCTGCAGGTTTTTCATGTTATCAGCAGGTGGAAAAAAGATGGAAGAGTCTTCCCTGTCAAGGTATCTAAAACCTAAGGAATGGTTCCTGGGGGTGTTTAGTTCCAGGTCCAGCAGTCATTCGGTCGACCCTGCTGTAACAATATCCTTACCAAGTTTTCCCGTGTTTTCTTCTTTCAGTCGGCTACAATCGGAACACCAGCAGCGTGTCACCACGGGGGTATGTCCCAAGCTCCACCCCCCAACAGAGTAACTATGGCAACACTGTCAGTAGCAGCATGAATGGGTATGGTAATGCCGGCATGCCGAATCTCGGAGTGGCAACATCACCGGGTTTCCTGAATGGCTCGTCGGCCAACTCGCCTTACGGCAGTAAGTATCAAGGTAAATATAAATAACACTACTGCTACTACAATACCTACTAACAGTTACTACAAATAGTACAAGTAGGCCAGCTACTACTATTACTACTACTGCTACTGCTGCTACTGCTACTACAATTACCACTACTACTACTACTACTGCTACTACAATACCTACTACTACTAGTACTACAAGTAGTACTAGTAGGCCAACTACTACTGCTGCTGCTGCCACTACTAATACAATAACTACTATTATTAGTAGTACTAGAAGGCCAACTACAACTACTGATGCTGCTGCTGGTACTACTACTACTATAACTACTTTTGCAACTAGTAGTAATACTAGCAGTACTACTACTGTTACTACTAATACTACTACAACTACTACTACTATTACTATTGCTACTGCTAGTACTTCTTCTGCCACTACTACTGCTACTACTGCTGCTTTCTCTACGCCTACCACTGCTGCTGCTTCTACTGCTATTACTCTTGCTAATACTATTGCTGCTACTACTAAAATAACTACTATTAGTAGTAGTACTAGCAGGCCAACTGCTACTGCTGCTGCTGCCACTACTGCTACAATAACTACTATTAGTAGTAGTACTAGTACGCCAACTACCACTGCTGCTGCTACTACTGCTATCACTCTTGCTAATACTATTGCTGCTACTACTACAATAATCACTACTTTTTCCTATCATTCTGTTCGAGAACTGGGTTTCCTTAAACCTTTGAACTAGTTTGAATAATGAACTGAACTTGTCTGCATTGTCTAATAACTATGATCAATTGGAATGGAGGTACTTAGAATCTGTATTATTTAATGAAATGGTTTTTTAAGTACTTTAAAATGATATGTGCTGTGAACTGGTGCAAAACAATTAAACTCAATTGAACTGAAATGAATTGAATTGAATTGAGGGCTTCATGGTGGCCCAGGTGGTAGTGCTATTGCTGGGTTTACCTCCTCTTTATGCAGGGAGTTTGCATGTTCTCCCCATGCATGCGTGGGTTCTCACTGGGTACTCTGGCTTCCACCCACAGTCCAAAAACATGACTGTTAGGTATGTTGGTTTCTCTAAATTGCCCTTAGGTGTGAATGAGTGTGTGCATGGTTGTTTGTCCTGTATGTCTCTGTGTTGCCCTGCGATGGACTGGCGTCCTGTCCAGGGTGTACACCTCCACTCGCCTGTAAACTGCTGGAGATATGCACCAGCTCCCCCGCGACCCACTATGGAATAAGTGGTAGAAAATGACTGACTGACTAACTGAATTGAATTGAATTGAACTGAATTGAACTGAATTGAAATTGAATTGAATTGAATTGAATTGAATTGAATTGAATTGAATTGAACTGAACTGAATTGAATTGAATTGAATTGAAGACTATACAGGACAGAGTTAGGACTGGTTCCAAAATGGTTCTTTCAAAACTGGCAAAGTACCAGTAGGACTAACAGTGCCTCCTTCTGGTCATTCCTGTGATATACACAGAATACCCTTAGAGCTGACCTTTGAACTAATTTCACCAAGGCTTATCAAAATGCCGTCACTGGACTCTTCCACCGCGCCAAACCCACCTGACAATGACAGCGATGGTGTCCTGAACGTTAAAAAGAGATGTTTTTATGACCCTGAAGTGTTAAACTCGTAGATCGTGGCCTAATGTGTCACAGTTTATCTGACATGATTGATCTTATTCCAGTAATCTAAAATTCAGAAGAGCTTAGGAAGAAGCTCTATCACAATCTATGGTAAATGGCCTAGGCTTGTTTGGCACTTTATCAAGTCCCCAGAGACACCAAAGCGCTTCACACTACAATCAGGCATCCACCCATTCATCAACCCATTCACACACATTCACACACTGACAGTGGTAGACTACGTTGTAGCCGTAGCCGTAGCTGCCCGGAGAAGGTAACAGTAGAACCAGGATCCAGGGTAGCAAAGTCTTGCAGGACTTATGGCCTTGAACAGGAACAGTGGACAGTGTGTTTCCCTGGTCTCTGGCCTTTATTTGGCCACTATGCTGATGAACTGCCACTGTAGATTCAAACAGGTCATCCGCTGCTACACACCAACCTCTGCTTTGTTGACTTCAAACCAGGTGATGGAAACCAGTGAGATGAGAGCCTGGTTATTCCTTCCTTCATGGTTGACATTCGGAAGCTGCGGACCTACGTATATAATGAAAGAGCCTTCCACCTGAACATACCAGAGCTCAGTGAAGCTCCAGCTCAGGAATCACTCTGTGAACTGGTTAAATTGGTGTTTAACTAGTTTGAGTCTGTGTCTTCCAGTTGTTCCCTCCAGTCCCACCATGGCCGTGTCCAACTGTAACTCGTCTCATGGAGTGTTCTCCTTCTCGGCTGCCGTGAAACAGAAGAGCGCCTTCGCTCCAGTTGTCCGGCCATCGGCATCACCTCCTCCTCCTCCCAACTGTTCAGGCGGCAATGCCAACGGGCTGCAAGGTGAAGACCCGCACCTTTACTCTTCCTCCATCCTTCCCTGCTATCCCACAACTCCACCCTTCAAAGCTCCTCCTGCTGCTTTTTAAAACATCTCCGTTGGTCCTCATGTATCTGTTGTCCCATCATCGTGTAAAACATGATGAAAAGACAAATTCAGAGCTAAAGTAGTTTGTCTTTTTATATTCTTCTCTGTTCTTTTAAACCCAGTTATTTCTCAGAAAACCTGTCTGAATGAGTTTATCCCACTGAACCCAGTTTATTTTTAAACTCATCCCAGTTTTTGATTTTCAGCTCAGCTTTCAATATGGTTCAGCTCAACCAGGGACAACATATGGGTCTTTGTCTTCATGTGGATAATATCTTTTGAATTGTTTTATGCTTTAGTTCTGAATGAATGTGAATCTGGTTCACATGGCTGTGGTGGTTTCCTGGTAAACAGTCTGTGGGTGAGGTGAGTCCTGTTAGAGCTACATGAGAGTGACAGGCCCACCCATGTTTTATTCACTGAGAGTCACAGATACATCGTCTGAACACACACTGAACACACGCACACTGTGGACCCATGGTGTTCAGTCACTGTGTGATGTCAGTGTTTTTGACAGAGAGGTTTGTCCACTCTTAAATATTCATGCTGCTCTCAGCCTCCAAAAAGGCCTCACTGCGTGTGTGTGGATCCACATGTAGCTCTGCAGCTTGACATCTCTGAATGAAGCTAGTTTGAACAGTGGTGGCTGCAGCAGAAACTGTCATTTGTCATTTGACATTATTATTATTGTTAATAGTTAATTGTAATAATAAGAATTAATGTTAAATGTTATACAATTTAGAACTGTTGTTTTTTCTGATGATGAAACTGAGACGCTTTTCTTCTTCCTCTGCAGCCATGTCAGGCCTTGTCGTTCCTCCGATGTAGAGAATTTTCTTCCTCCTTCCTCATCTCCCTCTTCACCCTCAGCCTCGAGCAACAATCACCTCAGAGGGGGAGGGGCATGCGGTCTCTGGAGGCGGAGCGTCAGGCAGGTGCTCACCAATCAGAGAGCTGATCCTGTTAGCGATTTGACCAAGAAGATTATGAAAAGGACTTTTTGTGCAGCAGTTTTCTGCAGGTGCTTCAATCTTCTGTTCTGGTTCTAATGTCTAGTCTCTGTTAAAATAAATATGTGATGTCATACCTGGGATGTGACATGACTTCCTCTAACTGGGTACGCTTGATTAAAAACTTTAAAAATTACAAATATTGAAGGTAAAACCAGCTGTTTTTATCTGACATTACCAGGTGTTACCTGTGGAAACACCTGAGTTCAGGTGAGGCTGAAAGTAGGCAGAGAAAACATTCAGAGACCTCATTCTGAAGCCCCACAGAGCTGATCCTGGTTTCTGTTTCTTTTAGACCATTCAGGAGGAACATGTAATACCTCGTTCTGAACACCTTCTTCGCTGTGAACAACCGGGTTGTGAACACCTGGTTCTGAGCAACTGGTTGTCTGATAAAAACAGAAACCTGAGATTCATTATTTATTATTTAAAGCCGTTTATTTTTTTTTAAACAGAAAGTTGTGTTAAAGCAAAGTTTAAAAAAAGCATAAGCCCTGCCCTCTGACAATTGTAGCTCCGGTTTTTTAATGCTTCCACTGTAAAAATTAACCCTGCGTTGCATCCTAAACCGTCAGCATAGCCATCCACCTTCTTGTTCGGTCTCAGCCCCAGCTCCTCCCACTGTTCAATTCCCACCCCATCACTTAAGCCCCGCCCATGTCTTTGTGTGGGTTTTGTGATTTTTGATGAATTCGTAGCTAACTGAATACTTCTTTATCACTAATGTGGTTGATGACACGCCCCCCCCATCACTGTGGCGACCTGTTTTTGTATCATACAAAATCTAGATATTTATATCAGATTGTTTTTAGTACCAATGGATGTTTGTCTTATCGTCTCCAGACGTGCGTGTGCATGTGTTGTTGCCACACCCACCAACAGCCTTTGTTTTATATCACGTATTTATGGAGCTGTCAATCAAAGCTGCTGTCCAATCAGCTGCGCCTGTTTGTTTTTAATGTGAACCATGTTGTAACTTCTCCACAGTGAATAAAGTCAGCAGGTTGCTCTGACAGACTCTGTTGCTTTCTTTCCTGCTTTACAGCGTGAGACTGCGAGGAACTGTCTAACCACCAGAAAACAGGGCAGAACTATGTTCTGTCCAGGTGAATTTAAAGTGCACAGATTATTATCTGTGTTCTGGAGAGAAGGCTAAAACCTGAGAGAAGGTCAGGAGATGATCAGATGTGCAGTTTAAACTGAGGAAGCTACAGAGTTCAACATAAGAGAACCAGCGAACTTTAAAACGTCTTTCCACTCAGCTGAAATTTAACAATAACTAACATGATAATACATGTGGGGAAATGTCAAAACATGCTGACACCTCTGATTACATGACCTCCATCAGCCACCTTTAACTTCCTGTTACATGTTAAAACACCTGCAGCAACATTAGGACCTCGATCTGAGGCTGAAGCAACAACAAAGACCAGGTTAAGGGTCTGCTCGTGTTTAATATTTAAATGCATAAATAGTCGAGTAGATTAAAATAAACTGCAGAACATTAAGAAAGACCCTGGGAGGTCCAAAGCTTGCTAAGCAGCGCAGATAATTAAGGTTTATGTGAGCTAAGGACTTTCAGTGACTTAAGAACTAAACTATCTGAGAATAGTGTGGACCTGGACCTGGATCTGGACCTCTGTGAGCACACAGTGACAGTGGACTGTCTCCCGCAAATAGAACATTATAAAGACATATAAAGTCACAAGGAGCATGCAGCAGGTAGAAAGATTGCTGCTACTAGTATGGAAGCAGCAGACACGTTTAGTACTTTGTCTTATTATTATGACTATTTGGTTTTATTGTTGTTGTTAGCATTATTCAGATTATTTTTAAGATTTTTGTTCTGTTTTGTTTGTTTCTGGTTCTTCATGGTTCTCCCTTTTGTTTTGTCCTCTGTGTCCTTGTCATCATCTCCTCTGTCTCTGTATTATTGTGTCGTCTGCTGCCTGAAGTAGGCATGGCCATAATGCCATTAGTTTAATAACACCAACAGCTGGAATGTCTCATTTCCTCCCACTTGTAGCTTAAATCGGTCTGACTATGCAGGGCAACCAGACCCACCATGCTGTTCACCTGAGCTGCTAAAAAACAAAAGTCAACGCCTTTTGGACTCTGTGTGACATTACCAAGCAGCATCTTTATCCCTGCATTCAGTTGAAAGTCACCACAGCGCCTCTTGCTGGCTGAGATGAGCAGACCCTGACCCTGGTCTCTGTGGTGGTTTCGGTCTCAGATCAGGGTCCTGGTGTTGCAGCAGGTTTTTAAAGTGTGACAGAAAGGTAAAGGCAGCTGACGGAGGTCATGGGATCCGAGGTGTTAGCAGACAGTTTAACATTCAGCGCAGCAGGAAGCTGCTGTTTTATCTCCTTCATTCAGCTCAGATTATTAAAGCACAAACAGAGAAAACCGAAATGAACTTCTGTTCACACAAAAGCACAAACAGGAAGTGATTAAGATGAATCAGTGATAACATGAACAGCTCATTACGACTCAGATTCTGCTTTCTGTCGAATTTCACCTAAATTATTTCTCCATTTGAGGCGTCAGGTAACACTTTTATTCCAGTAATTCCTGTTACGCTGAAGGGAGGAGGAGGCTGAGTGATGAAGAGCTGCTCTGACTGGCCCAGGATCAGTGGATATAATAAAACCTGCAGGTATTTGAGACGTCAGACTGAAACATCTCTGAGAACATCAAGTTTCCTTCAGGAGGGATTTCCTATCTACTGTAGAGAATCCTACAGACCTGGAAGAACTCACCGCAGACTGAAACCTGTCTTACTGTGCAGAGTTGATGAAAAACACACAGAATTTGAGGAAAAACTTCCTGAAAACGAAGGCAAATTTCCAAAGAAGGGTGTTTTTAAGAGATGACGGCAGTAAGAACTAACAAAGAGAAACTGAACAAGAAGGGAATCGGTCCTGTAAAAGCAGATTAGTGGAACAAGACCAGACAGATAACTGAGAGACTGTCAAACCTCTCTGCCAGAAAAGTTTAATATTTGATGATTTACCACTCAAGCTATAATTTATCAACTTGTCTTCAGTGCAGTTCTTTCAGATTCACATCTTCCTACGAGTTAAGCGTATGTGCTCCATTCACCACCTCGTCAACCTATCAGGGTTCCTCAACATTCAGTTTAGTTCATTAAACTTTATTCTTCCCAAAGAGCAATGCATTTCTGCAGTTCGGCCCCGTCCATTAAAGGAAGTAAATATTAATACTCGGATGAAAGCAGACTCAAACAGCAATCATTCAATCAACATCAGTGCCAATAAGCAAGTTTCTTCACATCACTAGTGGAAAACAGTAACAACAAACAGCCACAAACAACAACCAACTGTTGCTCCCTTCAGCATTGTAACTCAAATGTTCTATTTCATATAATACAAGGTTTCTTCAGAGCTGTTGTGGATGCTGATGGCTGTGGGCAGGAAGGATCTCCTGTAGCGTCTGTCTTACTGCAGATATGAAGGAGCCTCATAATGTTCCTCATTTTATGAAGAATCCTTCTTTGCACAATGATCTCCAGAGGTTCTAGAGGAGTCCCCAGAACAGAGCCAGCCTTCTTTATCAGCTTGTTGAGGTTTTTTAAGTCCCTGGCTCTGATGCTGCTACCCCAGCAGATGATGGCAGAAGAGATCACACTCTCCACAACAGACGTATAGAAGATCTGGTGAACACCGAGGTATTTATACTCCTCCACCACCTCCACTTCTTCTCCCATGATGGAAATAGTGTGGCACAAAGTGGCACACCAGCTCCCTATACTCAGCATTGTCCATCTCTGGTACTCCTGATCACATCTTCAGTTCTTTGCTTCCCCATTAGACTGTCATTGGATGACAGCTCCTTCAGCAGCAGGCTGCAGCTGCCACAGAGCAGGAAGGAATGCTTCAGAAGGTGCTCCCTCCCTTCAGCAATAAGACTCTACAATAGAAACCTATAGGGTTGTTGCTTTGCTCACATTATTTGCACTATTTGTTTTAAAATCATCTTCCTAGATGTGCACCTCTACTCTGTCTTGCTGCTGTGGCAATTCAACCCCCTCACAGGGGAGTGAATAAAGCCTCATTTTTTAACTGTTGCAGTTTCTATGGTTTTCTGTGGCATGATAACGTCTTGGTGCTCCAGTCTTCACCGTCAGACCAGGATCTGTAAGGTTCTCTAAGGTCCTGATGGAGAACAGGAAGCTCTGGTTCCCATGGCAGCAGGTTTTGTTTTCACTCTCTGACTTACCTGAGCTTACAGAAGCAGGTTAGTTTGCTCTGAGCTGTATCAGAATTTGAATCAGGACATCCAGCATCCCTGCATGTAAAAGCAGATACACTTTGAGGTTATTTTCCGTTTGTTTCACTAAATGTTTCCTCAGAACAATTTCCTCAGTTTCTGCAGAGTTCTTTTGACCCTGCTCAGGTTCCTGCCACCAGTTTAACTGGAGCTCTGCACTTATCAGAAGTCTGTAGAAGACAAACATGTTTAATGAGACCACAGGAGGCGATGTCCATCAGACTGATGCTCTCCATTACTGCTGTTCAATAGACCACCTATTGATCAGCCCGAGATGGATCGCTCAGCATCAACACACTTCCTGTGGGTGTGTGTTTGTCTGTTTAACTGTGCTGACTGAAGGTGTGTGTAAGAATCAGTGTGTCTGGCAGTCACGTCCAGCTCGTTAACACACCTGTTTCCTCATTTGTGATTTAATTGGATAATTCAGTCACCTGACCTGCCGTAATGAGCAGAGAAAAGACTTCCAGAAGTTCCTCAAGTGAAAAGGAAGTTTCTTTGGCTCAGCTGTTAAACTTACTGTTTACCTTCAGATGGAGCTTTCAATGAGCTGCTCGGAGTCTGAGGCCTTGTCCACACGCAGCAGGTTTTAAAAAAAATTCAATTCAATTCAGTTTTATTTATATAGTGCCAATTCACAACACGTCGTCTCAAGGCACTTCACAAAAGTCAGGTACATACATTCCAATTAATCCTGATCATTGAACAGTGCAGTCAGATTCAGTTATATATTCAAATTGGATAAAAAGTTTTTCTATCTAAGGAAACCCAGCAGATTGCATCCAGTCAGTGACTTGCAGCATTCACTCCTCCTGGATGAGCATGTAGAGACAGTGGACAGTCACTGGCGTTGACTTTGCAGCAATCCCTCATACTGAGCATGCATGTAGCGACAGTGGAGAAGAAAAACTCCCTTTTAACAGGAAGAAACCTCCAGCAGAACCAGAACCAGGCTCAGTGTGAGCGGCCATCTGCCACGACCGACTGGGGGTTAGAGAGAACAGAGCAGAGACACAAAGAGAACAAAGAAGCACTGATCCAGGAGTACTTTCTATGGGAAGGAAAAGTAAATGTTAATGGATGTAGCTCCTTTAGTCGTTTCACCTAGAAAGAAAGAACAGATAAACTCTGAGCCAGTTTTCAAGGTTAGAGTCTGAAATAGAGCACATATAATTAGTTACAGTAAAAGCTCAGTCAATCGCCATGTCTAGGAGAGAGAAAGGGTTAAACACTGAAAGACAGGGCCATGTGGATCATCGGTAGAGGGTGAGCATTAAGTTGTTGCCAGCAGAAGCTCGGACGATGCCCCTCTCCAGAAAGGTGTCACAAGTAGACACAGAGTCAGGCCAGGTGTAAGGTGTAAAATTGGAGAGTAGTGTGAGAATGTAGCGAAGAGGTGAAAGTTGTCATTATGTCCACCAGCAGCCTAAGCCTATAGCAGCATAACTACAGAGATAGCTCAGGATAACCTAAGCCACTCTAACTATAAGCTTTATCAAAAAGGAAAGTTTTAAGCCTAGCCCTTAAAAGTAGACAGGGTGTCCGCCTCACGGACTAAAACTGGGAGCTGGTTCACAGGAGAGGAGCCTGATAACTAAAGGATCTGCCTCCCATTCTACTTCTAGAGACTCTAGGAACCACCAGTAAACCTGGAGTCTGAGAACGAAGTGCTCTGTTAGGAACGTATGGAACAATCAGATCTCTGATGTATGATGGAGCTAAATCATTAAGGGCTTTATATGTGAGGAGGATAATTTTAAATTCTATTCTGGATTTAACAGGGAGCCAGTGAAGGGAAGCTAAAGTAGGAGAAATATGATCTCTCTTTTTAATTTTCATCAGAACTCTTGCTGCAGCATTTTGAATCAGCTGAAGGCTTTTAAAATGAATATCTCCCCTCCATCGTTTTTTAAAATAATATTGTACACACGTGAGGTTTTTCAGAAAAGTTTTCATCCACACCAACCCATAGAAATACGCCACTGGGCCTTATGTTAAACACTCCAGACGCATAAGGAGCAGCATACAGCAAAAATGAAACCTATGTCAGCCAATCAGAATCCTTCAAAACAATCATGACTTCCTTTTAGGTATAAAACATGGCGCCAGGAGGTTCGTTTGTATGGACAGAAAAATGGTAGATGGCCTGAACTTGTATAGCTCTTTATCAAGTCCCCAAAGCTCTTTACACTACAATCAGTCATCCACCCATTCACACTCTGACAGTGGTGAGCTACAATGTAGTCACAGTGACAGAAATGAGACTGCCATAGGGGGCGCCACCGGGCCCTCTGACAACCATCAGCTGGCAAGGAGGGTGATGTGTTTTGCCCAAGGACACAACGACTGAAATGGAGAGAGCTGGGGTTCGAACCAGCAACCCACTGATTACAGGACAGACTCCTACCACCTTGGTATCATTACCAGAAGAACATGGAAAACATCTCAACATGATAAAGTTGCAGAAATGTTAGGTTTGTAACTGCAGGTGTGTTTTTAGTTCATTTTTAGCCTTTCAGACGACCAAACGAGGTTTTATTTTTATAAAGTCATGTTAAACCTTATCCTCACTGCTCAGAGCTTCATCTTATCGCACACAAACACGCCTGAACTTCCAACCCACCAGAAATCAACAAAACACATCCACTCCACAGGTTTTCCACTGAGACTCCAGTTCAACCAGTCCCACTTACTGTGAGCGATAAAGTCAGTCTACGGATCAATCAGCCAATCGCTTCACCAGGTCTGCAGCAGCTGTGTCGCCGTGACGACCAAGGTGAGGGCATCCCCCAGAGAGCAGCCATGTTTGTTGAATAAACTAAAACAGGACAAACAAAGAGACAAAACAAACTAATTACCAGCAAACACACCATCCGTCTGAGAGCGCTAACGAGGCTTAACGAGGTCACACTGTGTTTGCACAGAAGAGGCCAGAGTGTGTGTGTTGTGTGTGTGTGTGTGTGTGTGTGTGTGTGTGTGTGCGCATCCAGTTTGTTAGCAGGATGCTAAACAGTATGTAGCAGCATGAAGATGAGGTTCCATCAGTTTCCCGAACAGAATCACAGAGGTGAATAATTGATGCTTCAGAGATACTAAAACACTGTCTGCTTTAATAAAACAACGTGTGTGTGTGTGTGTGTGTGTGTGTGTGTGTGTGTGTGTGTGTGTGTGTGTGTGTGTGTGTGTGTGTGTGTGTGTGCGAGCTGAATGAAAGATCAGCTGCAATGTTAACAGATGAATTATAAATCAACACATTAGGCAGAAAGTCTGTCAATCACACGCAGAGATACTGAGTTTGACACTACACCACAAATATGCTGCAGAAACATGTGGGGGAGGGGATTCTAGAATGGGTGGAGGGACAACAAAGAAGAAAACATGACAGGAGGTGAAGATATTGAAGGAAGAAAATAGAGAGGAAGATTAGGACACCAGGAATAAAAGGAGTGGAGAGGCTCCAGCCTGTCAGAGTGCAGTTACTATAACTGAATTCACTGCAGTCAGACTGTAACTGAGTTTCAAGGCTCTAAATATGATCCATGTGTGTTGTCACAGTGACATGTGAGCGATTATCATCCCGCTTCCTAGATATTAGACACACTAACACAGAAACACTGAAAGACTTCAGGCTGACCTGATGGAGACTGGGACCAGAAAGCTACAGAAAACCAATCGTCTGAAGATCAGAACACCAACCTTCCTGTCTGCAGGTTGACCTCACAGTGACCTCACAGTTAAAACTGCTGAAAAGACTCAACACATCCTTCTACTAACCAAATGATAATAAAATCCTCTTCTGATTTTTGATCAGGCCTGGTGAGATGCTTCCCCAGAAGTTTCCAGCTTCCAGAGCTGCATGAAAGAGTCCTCTGTGTGAAGATTCAGAAAATGGAAGATACAGAAACAGAACTCAGAGGTAAATAAGCCCAGCTGAATCAAACCAAGATTTCTATAATGTTTTTCTGCACCGTAGGCTTTGTGTTTTCATCTTATGGTTCTGCTCAATATCCTCTTAAGGCACTCAAAATCTGACTTCTTGTCAGAAAACACAAAGGTGCGAAAACATCCTCTTATGGGATCATAGCTCCACCAAACCTTTTGTCTTCAACCACAGATCAGTCCTCCACATATTCACATGGTCCAAGCTGACATCGCTTCAGCACCGCCCACTTATAACAGGAAGTGACACGTTTTACTCTAGGATGCCCTCCCCTTACTATTTATATAAGACTGGCTCAAAATCAAACATGCATCATCTGATTTCACACATAGTAGGAAACACACAAACAGAATATTTGACAGGACTGAACCTCCCTGAAAAATCATCAGTTCCACCCCAAACTTTCTGGGCATTGTCTCGGACCACCACTCAACACATTTACGCCCACTAGGAACAGAAAGATAGGTGTTTGTTTGGCGAAAGTTCCTCCTAAGGCATTCTGATTCTGATGAACTCAAAGAACTTCCTCCCATGAATCCCTTTTTGGTTTTCCTTCTGCCATCAACTAGTAATAAGTCTTTAGCACCACCATAGAGGAATTTTTACCCACTCTGCTTTGCTAAATTGATTTAATTCGGCCACATTGAAGGATTTTCCAGCATGACCGGCCTGTTCAAAGTCATGCTGCAGCATATCAATCTGAGTTTGACTAGGCCGGTCCAAAACTTCATTTTCATTTCTTGAGCCATTCAGATGTGGACTTGCTTGTGAGCGGTGGATCATTGTTCTTCAGCAGGATCAAGGTGTTGTGGAGCTTAGGGTCATAAACTGATGGTCAGATATTCTCCTTCATGAATTTCTGCTAGAGAGTAAAATTCATTGTTCCATCAATTAAAGTAAGTAAGTAAATAAGTAAAGTTTATTTATAAAGCACCTTTCACAAAATAATGACATAATAGCCTGGCATCAATTACAGCAAGTCATCCAGGTCCTGAAGCAGCAACATAGTCCCAGACAATCACACTACCACCACCATGTTTGATTGTAGGAATGATCTGTTTCGGACATGCTGTTAGTTTTACTCCAGATGTAACGTGACCCACTCCTTCAAGAAAGGTCCACTTTTGTCCTATCAGCCCACAGAATATTTTCCCAGAAGTCCTGGAGGTCTTCAAGATATTTTTTAGTAAATGTAAGATGGCCTTTGTGTTCTTTTGGGACAGCAGTGGTTATGGTCTTGGAACTCTCCCATGGAGGGCATTTTTGCCCAGTCTCTCGATCTTATTGTAAATCATGACCTCTGACCTCCACTGAGGCACTGAGGCCTGCAGAGCTTTAGATGTTGTTCTGGGTTCTTCTGGATAAGTCATTAATGCAGTAGCTCTTGGAGTAGTTTTGGTTGGTCTGCCTCTCCTGGGAAGGTTCTTCACTGTTCCATGTTCTCTCCATGTGTGGATAAAGGTGCTCTCTGTGGTTCCCTAGAGACCCAAATCCTTAAAAATGGCTTTGTAACATTTCAGAGACTGATGGCTGTCAGAGACTTCGTCTCTTTAGATCAGGCATGTTTTGTTGCTTCTTGAGATCTATTAGCCTACTTCATGCTGGCAGATAGGTTCTTTTTAAGTGATTTCTTTACAGTAATCTGGCAGTCATTTGGTTGAAAACAATTACTTCACAGTTTTAGGTATTTCAATTTGTCTGGCAATCTAAAACATTTTATTGTGATAAAAAAGAAATATTTTCCAACAACTCTGTAGCTCTCTGATTTGGATTCGTCCTTTAGATTAATATTTATTTGTTTATATATTTATAAATAAATCTATTTGTAGCTGAATTAAAACAATACTATTTATTTAAATGAATATAGTTTGAAATAGCCTTTGATCTGCTACATTATAAATAAATACTGACACTGCAGAGCTGAGTCCTCAGACACACAACTTATTGATCATCTATTGATTAGTGTTTGTTGGTGTTGCTCAGAGGTCGGAGGTATTGATGAGGACAAACTGATGTGTGTGTGTGTGTGTGGGGTTAATGGTGTTGCTGTTGAACCTTAATTGCTTTCAATTCCGAATGAATCTAGTAGATTATATTAATTACCGTGCATGTGAAACTACACACATACACAGACACACACCCATCAAACACACAGCCACACACACCAAACACACACACACAAGCACACACACCAAACACACACACACACACACCAAACACACACACACACACCAATCACACACACACACACACACCACACCAAACACACACACACCAAACACACACCCACACACACCAAACACACACACACACACCAATCACATACCCACACACACACCAAACACACACACACACCAATCACACACCCACACACACCAAACACACACACACACACACGCACACACACCAATCACACACCCACACACACCCCAAACACACACACACACCAATCACACACCCACACACATTAAACACACACACACACCAAACACACACACACACACCAATCACACACCCACACACACACACACCAATCACACACAAACACACCCACACACACACACACACCAATCACACACAAACACACCCACCGGCACGGACACACACATGCCTGCACTGAGATGTGTGTGTGATTCGCTGCTAATCCTGGTTAAATTAATGAGAGGAAAGTTAATTTGTGGTTTTGACCCTTTTGAGCTCAGAACATGGATTACACACTAACACACACTCAGACATACATTATGTGCATGAAGATGATGAAGAATGAAGGGTTACAATGAAAGATGACACATTTGTTCATGTCTTTCTGTTTAAATCTTTAATGAGCAAACACAGACACATTAACACATTACAGCAGTTCTTATTAAATTCATTTCTCTAATTATGTTTGACCCCTTCAGGCCTCCAATCCGACTCCTGGATGTATTTTTGCCTTAGGTATTTTTTCCTCTGTTTGATCAAAAATCCACTGGCCAGTAGGTGGCGATAACATTAACAACTTCTAAGTCTTTTCAGCTGACAGTTTGAATGTGACTGTCACAAAAATTAAAAGTTCCTTTGAAAATGACAAAATCATGACTGCTAGTCACTAAACCTAAGAACCCAACTTATGACCAATTTCTCCTCACTGCTGGTTAACTAAACAAAAACAAAACAATCAACACTAATTCTGTTCTACATGATAGCTGATAATGACATTAAGAACCAGATCACAGACACTCAAAACTACAACCTTTAAACTGAATGAAGATCAACAGAAACTCCTCAAATTCTGACTGGCAGAAAGGAAAGGAAGCCTAACTTTGATCCGACAGGGAATGGAATCGATTCTCCAGAACATAGATCCGCCAACTATCCCAGCACCAGACAACTGCCACACTAGAGAGAATAGAGCACCTTACCTAAGGTCTGGCTTCCTGATATTTCAACTGTCCAGGAACCAGCCTTGGTCTCTGTGGACCTGTGGTTCCAGCACCTGTCCCAGCTGAAGGAGTCTCAGCAGAACAGCTGTGGGATCAGCCTGGGTCACTACAAGACTGTACGGTGGTGTTTTTGCTTTTGTTGTTTTGGATTGTGATGAAACTGGGCTTCTAATACTCTGAGTAAAATATTTTAAAATAACTGGGTATGTCGCCTCAGCCTTGTTATTTTTCAAGCATGTGATCACTTCACTGAATAAAACACAGCATTCATATTCATACTCGGACACAGTCAACAATCCGTATTTAAACTTTGGTTAAATGTTAATGATTTCTAAGCTTCTCTAAATTCTCAGCCCCTAAAACAATCTCTCACAGGTTGAGCTGTCAAGCTTTCAGGTAACAAACTGGAATAAAACAACCCTGCAAGGTTGTTTAAATCTCAGACCTCCACCTGACTGGATAAAAGTTTTTTGTCTAAATCTACAGTCCTATGAGGCCATTTGACCTGCAAGAAGATGGGTCCTTACATCACAGTTAGTATCCAGGGTTTGAGTGAGCTTCACTAAACTGCCCTCAGGTTTCTTTAGTAGAAACAATGAATCAAAGCAGAGTTTAAAGTCTTAGAGTGAATAAAACAGAAATCTTCAGGAGACATTTTGGCTCTTCAAAGGTATAAAACTGATCAGTTGACCTCAGGTCTCTGACTCAGAACCTGTATGGAATCTGAGCACTGATCTGCCTGCAGGATGTTCTCTGCTCTCCTTTCTAATGCAGAAGTCATGTTCCTATGTTTTACTTGTTTAAAGTGGACAAACTGCTCTGATAGAGAGTTTGCAGAAATTAATCTGCTCCTCCATCAGCGAAGCGCTCCTCTACAGCAGCTCAGAGCAACCGTCAGAAGTTTGAATCTAATAACTGCCCTGCTGCATCTATCTGCTGATTGTTTCTCAGCCTCAGTTATTATTTGGATCCTCCCCTGGAAAACTTGTGCTGATAAATAGCAGGTGATGGATGTCGGCCCTGCTCTCCACTCCAACATGAAGAAGAGAAAGACTATTATTTCTTATCATCTTCTTAACATTATAAGCAGTGAAGTGTTATCAGGGGAACAGAGAGGAGGTGCTCTGATAGACTGTCACCTCCTCTTCTCAGATAGCATCGCTCAGAGATGAGAGGGGGAGGACGGACTCGGGGGGAGGACGGTGAATGACAGAGATATTACTGCTGTGGAAGATTTGAGCTGTGATTTGCTACATGACAAATGACCCAGTGAGGAGCAGAGCAGAGGAGGAGGTGTGGACAGCACACTGTCTGACAGCTCAAATTATAGGAGGAAATATCCTGAAATCTGCAGCTGACGGACGCCTTAACTTTACTGGAGCCAAAGCTGCAGGACAGGGAGTGATCCTCCACCAAGGAAACTGTTCCTGATCCATCTGGAAACACATCAGAGCAGCTTCAGAACAAAAACCAACTTTAGCTTTGCTCTGCATCAAACAGGCGAGTCTGAAACTGCTGAGACTGGACAACTGCTCTCCTGTGCCTGCAGGAAGATTTCATTTCATCTGATACAAAAACATAAATGTTCCCAGCATCAGGGAAACTTCTCCATCCCAGTAACCCTGTCAGGGTTTGGGCCCCTAGGTTTGTAAATTATATCGCTTCGTTAAAACTACTGATTGTTCCAGAGAGAAATGTTGCTATTATTGAAACGTGTCTACAATCATTTTCCACATTTTATACCAAGAATCAAGAATCAGCTGGACCAAACAGATAAACCAGAGAAACACATCAGAAACAAGGTTAAGAAAACAACATTCATTAAGAGTCCCAAAGCTGATCTTCCGAGCCAGAGTTCTGCATGTTTTAGTTTACCACACCTGAATGAAATGAGTGGTTCAGTACCAAGCCTCTTCAGAACCTGCTTACTTGCTGAGGAGGTAATTTGGCTATTTGATTCAAGAATGGAGCAGAGACACTTCGAAGAAATGCAGGACAACAGCCCATGAGGACTGGAGTTGGACAGCCCTGGATCAGAGGCTCCAGCACACCTGCTGACAGCTGCAGAAGCTTGCTGGTTACTCATTGATGTAGATCAGGTCTGGTGAAGCAGGAAACATCTAAAAGTGTCGAGTAAGAAGACTGCAAACCACAAGCAGCTTTTACTATCAGTCCTCTAATGATCAGAGTACCACGGCTGCTATATGTTTACTGTCAAAAAAAATTATCTAGAAATAATCTATTTCCTCTTGCAGGCCACGAAGAGAAGATCTGAACATCTGTATGAAGAATGACAATCATCCTTCTGAGTGCAAAGAAATGAGACCTTTCCTGAATCTCTGTGACAGAGATTCCCTTCTCCAACACCACTGAATTCCCTCATCAGCATTCAGTCATCCAGCTGTGCAGAGGCCTGGTAATTTGTGCAACTGTCCTCAGACGAAAAGGTTCTGCAGAATGAAACTTCTTCACTGTGAAATACCCTTAGTTTTTCTGCACACTGAAAGTTTGCTGCAGACTCGGAGCTTCACTGCTCTGACGGTGATTCGATGAAAAACACATTTCCTCCCATCATTCCCTGGGCTGCCCTTCAGTCTGTTTACATACATCTGATTTGTTTCATTCAAATGCAGATCGCTGCCCTATTACAGCCATAATAACGGTATTGCTGCTGCTTACAGGTTCCTCATATGGACCAATAAACTGCCACCAAACACTTTGTGTTGCCACGGAACAGGGAATCATGGGAATGAAATTACCCACTGATATGGAGGACGTGCAGGGCGACTGCAGGCACATTCAGAGCAAATCACAGAGCGAGTACGGCCAGTTTGTCGAGGGTGTTCATTTGTTAGTACACACTGCAGGTTCGATTCTCCCCGAGGCTGCAGCACCGCAACCTGCCCACTTCACTTCAGCGCCACGGCATCGCAGGGCCAGAAAATGAAGGCAGATGATGTTCCCTCCGGAATGCCCCGTAAATAAACTCTTATGGAAATGTCTGTCTGTAATGTCGTTTTGTCACAATCAATTTCCCATTACTCGTCACCGAGGCAACGCATACCATCATATACCTCCCTCTCTTACACACACACACACACACACACGTCCCAGTGAGGCCTAAATTCAGTTTGAACTGCAGGAACGGAAAAATGAAAAGAAACCAGGAGGGACGAAGAATAAGAAATGAAATGAAGTTTCAAACAAGGTTGGTATGGAAAGAAGTGGAGAAGGAGGTGGGGGCAGGAAAGGAGAGGAGGAGACTAGGAGGGAAGGAGAAGAGGGAGGAGGAGGAGGCCAGAGGTTCCAGAGACACACGAAGGAATAAAATTCAGGGTCAGGAAACCTCTGAGATTTACATGAATTTAATAAAACTAATATCTAAAACTGATCAACTTCAGATCCATGTGCACGCTCAACAACTGACCTGATGATCACATGCACAGCTTTACAGCAGTGGGGTTGGGTCCAGGTGTTTCTGACCCATTTGATGACGAATCTTTGATCTGAATGTCAGAAGTTACAGGTCCAATCAGATTCAGCCAGTAGGGAACCTGTAGAACATCAGGAACTCTGATCCACAGTGAAATTAACTAAATTATCTTCTAGTGCAACACCTAAACTCAACGATAAAGTTCCTCCATCATCCACTCATGAACAGATTTCCATCTAAAACACAGACATTAGCAAGGCCGGCTTTAAGCAGGGGCAAGAGGGGTCAATACCCCCTCCAACAAAAACCTGCCCGCCTCAAATCAATTCTCAATCACAAGCCTTGTCCAGCTGTTGCCTGATGTTTGCCAGGTTTAATGAAGAGAGAAAGAGAGGGAGATATACAACCAAACAAACAAATTATTTCTATAAAAGCAGAAATATATCCTGTTTTTTATTTTAATTTTATAAACAATTTTTTTACTGGTTTCAGTACCTGACTCCATAAATGCCTGAGCATGTTCAGACCAGCACCAGATCCAATTGGGTCGTGGTGCTGGTCTGGTTTTAGCTTTCTGGAGATCTTTTGTATTTCCCCCTTCAGCATGAAGCGGTCTCTCAACATCAAGTAAAAGCTTAAAGTAAAGGCTGCACCTCAGTCTATATTAAATGAAACCTGAACAGCATTTTGGCCGTTTACAGTTGACCAATATAATGTCACAGTGACAGCTGATTAACCAATGACCATCTCTGGTCGGAGCTGAGTGCAGGTTTGTTGTGTTTTGTGGGTGTTGATTTCATTCCCTCCACCAGGGTGCAACAGGCAGGTGCAGCTGCACAGCTGTTTTCCATCTAGAGGAATCACTGAACCAAATATGACCATCACTGATGATGATGTGCCCTGCGATGGACTGGCGACCTGTCCAGGGTGTACCCCGCCTCCCGCCCATAGACTGCTGGAGATAGGCACCAGCCTCCCCATGACCCACTATGGAAGAAGTGGCATAGAAAATGACTGACTGACTGACTGACTGATTGATGATGTCAAGTTGGACTGATTCTCTTCTTCAAAATAAATGAAAAGTTGATGTGAGTGAAAAGACACAGCATTTTGAGATTTTGACCTGCGGATGTTTTTACTTTTCTGCCACACAATGACAACTATTTTGATGTAATTTTCCCATGAATAATTTCTAAAAACCCTCCAAATATTGTGAAAGCAGCCCAGATTTCAAGAACCAGCCCAAAGCTTTTTATTTCCAGCCCAACTGGGGGGAAACCAGTCCAGTCTGGCAAACTGCACAGCACTACACAATTTACCCCTATCCCATAAAGAAAACACTAATCAACAACAACAATAAACATGTCGAAGCATAATGTGTACGCATGACGATGCCCCCTTCATAATCCTGCCTGCCCCCTCATGTAGGGGTGATGTATGATTCCAGATTTCCTTTTCAGTCTTTAGGAAAGAACCTGAACTGAACTAGACTGAAGTGAACTAGACTGAACTGAACTGAAGTGAACTGAAGTAGACTGAAGTGAACTAGACTGAACTGAACTGAACTAGACTGAACTGAACTGAACTGAATTGAACTAGACTGAACTAGACTGGACTGAACTGAACTGAACTGAACTAGACTGAACTGAACTGAACTGAACTGAACTAGACTGAACTAGACTGGACTGAACAGAACCGAACTGAACCAAACTAGACTGAACTGAGCTAAACTGAACTGAACTGAACTGAAAAGAACTGAACTAGACTGAACTAGACCGGACTGAACTGAACCGAACTGAACCAAACTAGACTGAACTGAACTAAACTGAACTGAACTAGACTGAAGAGAACTAGACTGAACTGAACTGAACTGAACTAGACTGAACTAGACGGGACTGAACAGAACCGAACTGAACCAAACTCGACTGAACTGAACTGAACTAAACTGAACTGAACTGAACTGAACTACACTGAACTGAACTGAATTGAACTGAACTTGACTGAAGTGAACTAGAATGAACTGAACTGAACTGAACTAGACTGAACTGAACTGAACTGAAATAGACTGAAGTGAACTAGACTGAACTGAACTGAATTGAACTGAACTAGACTGAAGTGAACTAGACTGAAGTGAACTGAACTAGACTGAACTGAACTGAACTAGACTGAACTGAACTGAACTAGAGTGAAGTGAACTAGACTGAAGTGAACTGAACTAGACTGAACTGAACTGAATTAGACTGAAGTGAACTAGACTGAACTGAACTGAATTGAACTGAACTAGACTGAAGTGAACTAGACTGAAGTGAACTGAACTAGACTGAACTGAACTGAATTAGACTGAAGTGAACTAGACTGAACTGAACTGAATTGAACTGAACTAGACTGAAGTGAACTAGACTGAACTGAACTGAACTAGACTGAACTGAACAGAATTAGACTGAAGTGAACTAGACTGAACTGAACTGAACTAGACTGAACTGAACTGAATTAGACTGAAGTGAACTAGACCGAACTGAACTGAATTGAACTGAACTAGACTGAAGTGAATTAGACTGAACTGAACTGAACTAGACTGATCTGAACTGAATTAGACTGAAGTGAACTAGACTGAACTGAACTGAATTGAACTGAACTAGACTGAACTGAACTAGACTGAACTGAACTGAACTAGACTGAACTGAACTGAGCTAGACTGAACTGAACTGAAATAGACTGAACTGAACTGAACTGAACCCAACTGAACTGAACTGAACTGAGCTGAACTGGTCTGAACTGAACTAGACTGAACTGAACTGAACTGAGCTGAACTGAACTGAACTAGACTGAACTGAACTGGACAGTGGAAGTCATGAAATTTAAAAAACAAAATTTCATAACTAAAGTTTCGTCGCTGACCATATTGTTAATGTCACACCTCCCCACACACACACACACTTTCTCTGACAGTGATAATGCGATGCTAATAAAGCTGCAGTGTGTTTTGCTGTTGGCTGGTGACCTTTGCATGATGATGAAAGACAAATGTCACCACTGTAACTCGGTGTGTGTGTGGGGGGGGGTGTTTGTGTGTGGGTGTGGGGGTATGTAGGTCTTCTCAACATCTAAACACCACTGGCCGTGCACTCAGGTCAAAGTAACACCTTCATCATTGGTTACTGTGGTAACACCCTGTATCCTGTAAGAGCAGAACATCATGGGAGCTGGTTCCTGCTACCCCACCAATCACAGCTCAGAGCATTCTGCAAGAAGTCTGCAGGGGGTGAGGACAGATGTGCTGAAGAACATCCAGATGTTTTCCACCTTCATCTTAGATTTCATGTGGTTCAGCAGCCGCGGGCGTGCACAACTGTGTCTGAAGACAGACGTTAGGCGGTGCGTTCAAGTTCAGCCTGCAGGCACCAAACCGACAAAATTGTAAAGACAGACATGTTTGAAGCTTCAGCAGAGAAAATCTGCTGAACATAGTGACAGCATCCTGATACCGAGGGACACAACACAGAGAGTGTATGTGTGTGTGTGTTCCTGCATGTGTCAATGTGTGTGTGTTACTGTGTTAGAGCAAGCATGATGCCACCAGAGAATTGAGGCATCCTCAGTGTGTTTCTGCTGCAGCAACACTCAGCCTGTTAGGAGGAAGAATTGATGCTTTTCTTTTTAATCTGCAACCGACTGATCTGGGTGCACATGTGAATGTGTAAACGTGTGTGCATGTGTGTGCAGCCTGCAGACAGAGAGAAGTTGATTTTCTTTAACATTTAAAGAGAAATTTCCCGTCAAACTGAATAATTTGTCTCCACAGGGAGTCCTACTTCAGAACCAGGGAGTCCACAACCATTAGAAGAGCTGCAACACTGTGCATCAGCAGTAGATCTGTCTCCAGTGGTAACTACAGTCAGTGTCCAGACCTAAGCCTGACTGAACATCTGCAAATCTCAATGAACAGAAGTGATGCTGGGAAACAGAGATGGACAACATTCCTCCACAGAGGGACTTCCTGATAAAACGAGCTACAGACAGTTGTTGCTGCTGCTGGAGGTTTTACAGGTTGCTGGATCTTGGGCTGGACTCCCGTAGGTTTGGGTTTTGATAAATACATCATGTCACAGTGAAAATGTCCTGAGGATGAGTATTTGTCTTGTTTTGGAAGAAATGTTTTTGTGTTCCAGGACAGAATCCCAGGTCCTGCTGTCTATCTGTTGTCTGATGGGATAAATGAGTTGGATATTTTCCCCTTCATTTGGTATTTATTATATGTTTGAGGAATCAGATTAAAGTCTGTTCCCTTCCACAGTTCCTCGTCATTTCCATGATTCCTTGTGTTCTGTTCGGAAATCTTCCACAGCCGACAGACTGTAGGCGAATCCCAAGCTACTGTCAATATCTGCTAACCAAATATGTGCATCCTGCTAATATATGCTAACTAAATATAGACGTCCTGCTGGAGGTGGAGAGTCTGCGGCTGCAGCCAATAGGAAGCCGATTGAGTCCAGACAGAAGCAATAACTATCAATAAGCTGGAGAGGCTCTTATTATTCCAGGAAGATGTTTCATTCCAATAAAGATAAATATGGAGTTTGGGATCATCTGTTGTGTTCTGGTCTCAGCGGAGGCTAGCTGCAATAAAAACTGTTTCACACAAATTCTTGATTAGAGACCAAGCTGTATATCACACTTCTTTTCTTTTAAATGTAAAGTTTATTAGCCAATCAGCAGTGTATGAGATGGAGAGCAGCCAATCAAACGGCAGCCTTGGTGAGTAAGATTCTGGTATGTTTGCCAGCAGACTGTTTGATTTCAATTATATTATTAGTTTCGATCAGGTTGGGTTCTGATCAGATGGTTAGGTTCCGATTAGGTGATTTGGGTTTTACCAGAAAGTTGGGTTCTTTTCACAGTTGGCTCCAACCAGACAGTTTGATTCCAATCAGATGGTTTGGTTCTGATCAGCTTGGGTTCTGATCAGACGGTTTGGTTTGGATCCGATTATTAGGTCCTGATCATATGGTTTGATCCATGGACTGATCCTCAGCTTTAAAACAGAACTTTCACATTGGATCTCTTAACCAGAGTAAGACTGCATTATGTTTGGCTCCTCCCCCTGCTCCCTCTCATCCAATCACAGAGCTCCTCTCAGATGATGTCTAGCTGTGTGATGGTGAAGGAAAGCTTCTGTCTGAAGGAGTCCTTCAGCTCTCACAGCTGTCGGGGCTGATAGGGGCCTCTGGGGGCCTTGTGGTTCTAACAAGCCTGTTTGTTGAGTCAGAGAGAAACAAAGCTTCATTCTGGGCTTCATGTCTTTTTGCTTCCCTCTCTCTGAGTGAACGTGATAAGCGGCGCCGTCCACCCGGTCACCTCTTACACTTAATTAAACGGTTTAAACAGCACAGAGAGAGAAGAAGTTGCTGAGAGCAGGGGGAGCAGACTGTCCTGCAGGGGGTGCTGTAGCTGCACAACATTTTCATTCTGAAGGACGTGTCCACACTTGTCCACACAGACTGTCAGCAAGACATAGAGGTCATTATCAGGAGAATTAGAACCAGAACCAGATGATGCAGGATGATTAGAATCCGAACCAGACTGGTAAGGAGCATAATGTTCAGGTGGAAGCATACCTGAAAAATACCTTACATAGGAACTGGGGTCAGAGGTCGCTTTCAAAAACATGGTGCCTTGCTCCTGGGCACTGAGTCAGAAGCATAAATGGCTTGTTGTGATGGATGGTGGTCGCTATGGTGACAGAGAGCTGATATAGAGACCTTAGGAGACAATAAGATTCCTGCTGCGAAGCTTCATCCGTCATCCTCCAGATTCAGGACACGGTCACAGCTTCCTCCAGGCCGAGTGTGTGTGTGTGTGTTTACAGTGTGTGTGTTCAGGATATAAAGAACATCTCTGCATGATAGATGGCCTCATTTTACCCTGACAAACACACACCCAGCCAGCTGTAAATGTGACAAAGTGAAGCAGAGCCAATTAAAGGGCTATTACACTCAACCTGCTGTCATTACCCCAAGGAGAGGGCACACTGTGTGTGTCTGTGTGTGTGTGTGTTATGAATTAAGTTACTTAGTTATTGTGAGAGAGGCCTCTGCGTTGACAGTAGTTCTTCAGAACAGTTCTCAGAGCTCAATCTGGCAGCAGTACTTCCTCAATACGGTCTGTCCGTGGTTCACTAAATACTTCAGTTATTACAAAGTTTTGGGGATCAATTAATGTAGTTGGAATTGCTTGCAGTGGTTTGAGATGATCACAGCTGCTGGAACTGGTTGGGATTTTCAGACTTAATAGCAATGGTTGAAATGAAATGGAAGTAATTGGATTTGGTCATCATGGTCAGAAATGGTTGCAGTTGTTGAAGTTGGTTGGGGATGCCAGATTTATGGGTGATTGTCAGTCAAGTCAAGTTTATTTATATAGCGCTTTTCAGCAACAAGGCACTCAAAGCGCTGTACATCAGGAAAAACATTACAATGTTACAGAAAATCAAACAGAAAAACAAATCAATTGACATTAATAATCCTTGGGAGTTTACTGGTAAGAGCTGGTTCTAATCCAATCTTTCTAATAGAGGTAATTAGATCATTAAGTCCTCTGTGGTAAGGAATTCATCCTGTGCTGGCAGAAAAATGCTAAACTGTCTCTACATGCTCATCCAGGAGGAGTGAATGCTGCAAGTCACTGACAGGATGCAATCGGCTGGGTTTCCTTGGATAGAAAAACTTTTTATCCAATTTGAAAAAATAACTGAATCTGACTGCACTGTTCAATGGTTAGGATTAATTGGAATGTATGTACCTGACTTTTGTGAAGTGCCTTGATACAACATGTGTTGTGAATTGGCGCTATATAAATAAACTGAATAGAATTGAATCGAATAATATTAATCCTTGAGGTCGCTGGTATGAGGCATTTGTGGTCCCATCATTCAAATAAGCTGGGTCACTGGTATAAAACATTCTTAGTCCAAACTTTTTAAATACTAATAATGTTTGGCTTTTACTGGTATGAAATTGTTGTAACACAATCCTTCTAAGAAATCTAAAAATCTATGAATCCTTCTAAGAAATCAAAAAATCTCTGGTCATTGGTGTAAAAACAGCTGTAGTAAAATTTTCAAATACTTTGGCTTTTGCTGATAATCATTCTGAGAAATCTGAAAATCTATGAAAAGTAATGAAATCACACATTTAGGTAAAGTAAGATAGGAGGGGAAAAAAATCATATTTCAGACTCTATTCTGCTAAGAATAGAGTCTGAAATATGTACAAAAAACCTCAGCAGAGGTAGGCAACACACACATAAGTCAAGATTTAGCAAGGGTACGGTGGAATCTTGAGGGTGCGAATATATAAGTCTGAGTGTGTTTGCAAGAATTAGACTGTCAACACTGATAGAAGCACCATTGTCCTTGAGAAGAGAGGTGGAAGTTTTATCAATCGAGCTGGTACACAGCTGGTAGGGGAGTGCTGGGGAAGAGCGTCGTGTTCATATAACATCCAGGAGATATTTTGTCGATAGCCAGTTAGCAGAAGTTGCCAAGGCCACACTGGGGTGCCAAATTTAGAAAAACAATAAATGTTGTGGTTCAGGCAGTTGTGTATTTCCAACTACCTTAAGAGTTTTACTGGTATATCTCAATTGCGAATCCAAATAGCCAAATTTCTGGTACTTTCTGCAGATCTGGAGCGTACAACTTCTCCAAGATTATATCCTTTAACCTCTGAGTCCAACCGCTGCCAGGCTGCGATTCTGTTCAAGAATCGTGTCCAGCTAGCGATTCTGCTCTCCTAACATTTCAGTCTGAGTGTTGATCGCTCTACAGATTCCATCCAACATCGCAGGCAGCTTTGGAATGCTTTAAACAGCTGCCCACGTTTTGCGAATCACTCGATAAGCCAGGTAACCACCAACTCCAAAAAGCAGAAATCCTGTTATCAAAAGTCCAAATATGTACAAATCTTCTACGTCCTTGACCGACATGGTAGTCAGGCACACAATCTTCCACTGCTGCTAAGAATCCATTGTGTATCCAGAGAAGAACGTCCCATCTGGACAAGAGGGTTCTCCTTTACCCTGTCTTCCCATCGAAAAAATTTGATCAATTACGTTGAGAGACCAGCTGACCAAATCCATAATTTACAAGTTTGGAGGATATGCAAAGCGAGGCTCTGAGAAAAATACAGACAAAAGCAGAACCAGGGATCAGCAGGGAGGGAGAGAGATAAAACGTGTGTGTCCTCCACTGAGAGCAAGCAAGAAAAAAAAAGCTAAAAGCAGTTTTTTAGACTTGGTTAGAGGGGTCATGTTAATTGCTATGATTAGAGTTGGGTATAGTAGGTGGTGTTGATTGCAATATTCGGGAATGGTTGCAGTACTTGCCATTGGTCACAGTGTTTAGAGTTGGTAGCAGTGTCCAGAATTGTTCGCAGAGGTCAGAGTCTGTTGAAGTTGTTGTAGTTGGTTACAGTAGTTGCAGTGGTCAGAGTTGGTTGGATTGGTCAGTGTTTCTTGCAAGACTTTGTTGCAATGACTGGAGTTGTTTGCATGGACTGGAGTTGGATTCTATGGTTAAACTTGGTTTCAGGTGGAGTATTATGCAGTGCCACTCCCCTTCCAGTTTGCTTGTCCACATCCTGCATCTTAATTTTAGAGCAAGGCTCTTGATGGGATCCTAATGGGATGGTACTATGCAGTCGGGTCTGGGGCTCTGGAGGATCTCCTGCTTGGTGCTTGGTGGTCTTGCTGCCAGGAGCTTGGTGCTGGGCCACCGAAGATGGGGCTTTGCCTGCACATGGGGACGTGGCAGTGGTGCATGGTTCAGGGGTTTGGTGCCTTGCATTTCTCTTTGTGCCTTCTTTGGCCTTGGGGGCTTCTGCTCCTGTGCTTCACGACCTACCTTTGTGTCAGGTATATGGCTGCCATGGAGTGATGTTCTGTGTATGACTGTCTGGGTCTGCTGCTGCCTTCTGAACCCAAGTCCACCTTTCCTTTGCTGCTCTCACCTTTCTAATAATTTTGCATCTCCAGGTGACAAAGTTGGATGCATACACCCAATCAACACAAGCACACCGACTTACACACACACACACACACACACACACACCCCCACACACACACACATGCAGAAATAATCCAAATGGTTGAAGGTCATGCTAACACAGGTCTCTATATCACATCACTGCGGCCTGCCTATTTGAGTCTTGAGTTAATAAAGTCGATCAGGCAATATCTTTAATAAAGCACAACTGCCCTGGCACCTTTAGGAAACCAGCTTCTCTGTGGGCTATGCCTGAAATGCCAGGAGAGGACATGTAAATAAATAAATAAATAAAACATTTTTTGCAGTTGTTGTAGTTTTACTCAGTGGTGAATGGAAGGGGTGATTCTTACTTTTGGCAACCAAAAAAAATTTATACATTAATAATATTCTTTGTTTTAGCCCCAGCAGAGTGTCCGAACAATCATGTTTCTCAGATTCAGCTTTATCCCTCAGCATCCACAAGTTCATGGCGTTACCACCAGTGGCAGTTGGCCACTAGGGGGCTCTATGGCGCCATCCCACTACTCACTTTACATTGAAAGACAAAACAAAATTTTGATTTAATTATACTCGTACTCATACTCGTCGTCTTCCGCTTATCCGGGACCGGGTCGCGGGGGCAGCAGATTAAGCAGAGACACCCAGACGTCCCTCTCCCCAGACATCTCCTCCAGCTCCTCCGGGGGGAGCCCAAGGCGTTCCCAGGCCAGCCGAGAGACATAGTCCCTCCAGCATGTCCTGGGCCGTCCCCTAGGCCTCCTACCGGTGGGACGTGCCTGGAACACCTCCCGAGGAAGGCGTCTAGGAGGCATCCGATATAGATGCCTGAGACACCTCAACTGGCTCCTCTCGATGTGGAGGAGCAGCGGCTCTACTCTGAGCCCCTCCCGGATGGCCGAGCTCCTCACCCTATCTCTAAGGGAGTGCCCGGCCACCCTACGGAGGAAGCTCATTTCAGCCACTTGTATCCGGGATCTCGTTCTTTCAGTCATGACCCAAAGTTCATGGCCATAGGTGAGGGTAGGAACGTAGACCGACCGGTAAATCGAGAGCTTCGCTTTTCGGCACAGCTCTCTCTTCACCACAACGGACCGGCACAGTGCCCCCATTACTGCAGCAGCCGCACCGATCCGTCTGTTGATCTCCATTCTTCCCTCACTCGTGAACAAGGCCCCGAGATACTTGAACTCCTCCACTTGAGGCAGGAACTCTCCTCCAACCTGAAGAGGACAAGCCACCCTTTTCCGGTCAAGTACCGTGGCCTCCGACTCGGAGGAGCTGATCTTCATCCCAGCCGCTTCACACTGCGAAAAACCTGCGAACCGCCCCAGCGCATGCTGTAGGTCTTGGCTAGAGGGGGCCAGCAAGACCACGTCATCTGCAAAAAGAAGAGACCTCCGGCCCTTGGCTGTGTCTAGAAATCCTGTCCATAAAAGTTATGAACAGGACCGGTGACAAAGGGCAGCCCTGTCAGAGTCCAACATGCACCGGGAACAGGTCTGACTCCTGCTCCGCTCGTACAGGGACCGGATGGACCCTAATAAAGGGCCCCCGATTCCATACTCCTAGAGCACCCCCCACAGGGCATCACGAGGGACACAGTTGAATGCTTTCTCCAGGTCCACAAAACACATGTGGACCGGTTGGGCAAACTCCCATGAACCCTCGAGTACCCTGTAGAGGGTATAGAGCTGGTCCAGTGTTCCACGGCCGGGACGAAAACCACACTGCTCCTCCTGAAGCCGAGGTTCGACTATCGGCCGGACTCTCCTCTCCAATACCCTGGCGTAGGCCTTACCAGGGAGGCTGAGGAGTGTGATCCCCCTGTAGTTGGAACACACCCTCCGGTCCCCCTTCTTATGAAGGGGGACCGCCACCCCAGTCTGCCAGTCCAGAGGCACTGTCCCTGACCGCCACGCAATGTTTAATTATAATGATAAAATAAAAATGTTTGGAAATAATATGGATATAGTTTTAGATGTGCAAAATAAACACTTCATGGATGAGTAAACTTTTGTTTTGTTTGGTTCATGGATGTTGTCTGATTGGTGACGTATGTCCGATCTCGTCATAAATTGAACATGCGAGGCAGCCCCTCTTCAATACAAGAGAACGGAGATTTTGGGATCAAAGCTTTCCAGCCTCCTTTACATACCACCACCATGCACATGGGGGCAAAGTGCTGCTGACTGACAGGTTGTGAGCTGGGAGATGGAGAGACAGGGAATCAAGTAGAACTTCCACAGCCGAGCTGTGAACACTGTTTTTGAGCTTAAAGAAGACCTGCTCCAGTGTTTGGAAACCATAGGGGACCAGGAGAGTTTGATCCTACCACTGTGAGAGAAGCTGGAGGGTTTGTGAGGCTGTGGGAGGGTGATAATTTCAGCTTTGTCCTGAAACTGTTTCATCTCATCATGCCTCATGTGGACATACTCTACAGCCAGCTCCAGAAGTGGACCATTTGTTTAGGAAATAATGCAGCATTTCGCAGACAACATTCAGAAGATCAGGTAGATTAATGTTTATGTTGTGCTGTTTAATTTCATTGATATTGTGCTAATCTCTATCATGCCTAACCACCTAACATTTGTTGTTATTTTACCTGAACATTTCCCTTCTGCTTCTGATCAAGGCTTCCCTCTTGACTCTCTGCTGACAACAGAGTATCTCATCTGACCAAGAAACACCACAGGTGGGCCCAGGTAGTTTTCAGAGGGTAGCTTCAGAGGTGGGATGTAGTAGTGCTATATTGGGAGAAAATTGAGTTTTGACGAAAATTCAGACTGAAAGACTCACCCTCTGTCGGGATCTGGGTTGTGTTTGTGTATTTTGTGCTTGCAACTTGTGTCTCAGTGTTTTCCAGACTGTGCTGAACTTCTCAGGTGTGCTGGGTGACAGGTGCGACTTATCCTGCTGATTGCTTGGTGGAGTATTTAAGCAGGAGGCTGCCAGTACTTCGAGTGTTTGCCTTCTGTGACCACGAACCAGGACTTTTGGATATATGTCTCTGAACCACTGACTCTGTGAGCTAAGTGTTCCTGGTTTAACTTCGTTTCGTGGATTTCGTTCTCTACTTCGTTTTCGTCTGGATCTTCGACCAAGCTGGCAGTTTTACTGCAACCTTCATCTCCTGGACCAAGAACTAAGAGCAACCTGTCCACCCTCCACAGCAAGTATCAGCACAAGGAAACAGCCTCGCCTTTCTTCAAGCACAATTAAGTCACTGCCTAATGATCAACTAAGTAGACTGGACTTCAACAACCCAAATCCCTCTATCCCTGGCGACATGACCACATCCATTCAGTAAGCTGTTTATGTTTCCTTCCCGAAATTTCTTGGTTTTTGCCATCTACGTGTGTTCCCTGTATTTACCATTTTTTCCCCCTCTTCCCCAACAGTTAGAGTTTTGCCTGTTTACATTCCCTGTTCATTTTGTTTTCCAAATAAACAACCTTATAACTTTTCATTCTCTCTCCGGAGTGTTCTCTGTATGTGGGTCAGAGCTATTACGAAAACGATGACACCCTCACCACCTGCTCCATCCGATGACTCCTCCATGTGACTCCTCCAAGGGAATATGCTATTTGTATGGTTCAAAATGATGGTTCACAGAGCATCTGCTCAGTGCTGCACTGCTGCAAGCAGACAGATTCCAGCAACACCACAGCCGGTTCCCAGAAGCAGCAATGAAAACCTCCATGGAGGCTAACCCAATGCTAAACAAGACCAAGCTGAAAGCGGAACTGGCTCTCATCTGCACCACTGAATGGTTCAGGAGATGCAGTGGTGCTGTGGCTCTGTACCAGGTCTTCATGGGGAACAATCTTCAGGACACCTTCTCAGAGACTGTGGCTCTGCTGAAGATTCCCATCCTAACTCCTATGACCACAGCTGAATCTGTGAGGTGCTTCTCATCAGTGAAAAGAATCAAGACCTTTCTCAGGAAAACAATGTTACAGGATTGTCTCTGTCCATTGGCCATGCTCTCTATGGTGAAGAATTTTGTCAAAACCATCCCTGACATAAACCATCAGTCAATGAGAAGTTTCCACAGGGAGAACGCACAGACTACACGCAGAAGGGCTCTAGCCTAGATTTGAACCCAGGCCCTTCTTGCTCCCAGGCAACAGTGCTAAAAACTGCAGTGTGCAGCCCTGGAAGAACATCCTCAGAGTCAAATTCCCACACACTTGTTTGGTCTTTGGGTAGGTCCACTTCAGGTTACAGTCCAACTGGAACATCTGATCCAATGCTGCAGTAGTGATGTGGCTCAGAGGGTTGGGGTAATAAGGTGGTCCCCCTCTCTGGAGTAAAATAGGAGACCCAGGGGCAGCGCTTTGCCATCGTTTAGACAGGTACAGTTACTACTGCTGCTGTCAGAGTGGAGCTACACAGCATCCATTCTGTTGTAATGCGTTTGTGTGAGCTGAAGGGAAGGACAAACCACATAAATGCAGAACAATATCTGTCCTCCTATCATCAACACGCAGAGACACACTCACATGAACACCTCTTTATTCTGTGGTGATGATGTCAGACCTGTGAGTCTGACACCATTTCTAAAAAACAATCAGAATGGGAAACAAACTCAGCACCTACCTCAGTGGCTGAGTTAGGACATACAGGGATCTTCTGGGAAATAATGTCCACCACTGTGGGATGAAAGCAGCAGAAATCAGGCTTTTGTTTCTTGTCTGAGATGCCATCATCACAGATTCAAGTTTATTGACACAATTATTCTCAAATATTCAGTTGGATTTATCTGTCACCCAGAGATGAAAGGATGGAGAGATGAAGTGTTACATTTCTATCAATCAATCTCGCTCCCCTTCTACATCTGACTGTAGAGCTCCATCACCCTGCAAATCTGCAGCGGTATTTAGATTTAGGTCTGGAGGTGAAAAGATTTTAAATTGATCTTTCACCACATCTGACAGGAGATTGGGGGAGGGGGTGTGAAGAGGTGGAGGCAGAAGAGGAGAGAATGGAGGTGCGAGGAGAGGTGAGAAGGTGTTGTCAGTGCAGGGGGTGAGATTTAGATGTCAAACAGAGAAAAATGAGCTGTTAACTGATCAAATTGTATGTTTAAATATTGTAAGTACTTTACCTGGGACTGCATGACTGTACCTGGAGAGTAACTCAGAACTCGATGATGGAAAAATACAAAGGAGTCCTGTTATTTTAGACTCTGGAGCAGATGGATCCCAGAACACAGCAGCAGTTTTAAAAGCAATGAAACGAGTGTTTCTTCTGTCTCCAGTGGAGATCGTGGGTAGGCGCTGAAAAAGAGATGAACCAATGAACAAGATGTTGAAGCTGATAAATAAAGAGTAGAAAGGAGCAGCTTTTCTCAGTGGACAGGGAACCATATGTCCAGCTCAGGCTGATGTTGGCAGGGTGCAAGATGGCAGCGGTGCTGGGTGATGGTCTTGTTTGTTCTCTAGTTTCTCTGTCAAGAGGTGAAGTCTGTTGGAGGGCATAAAGCGGGTGACTATTTTCCAGGTAGAGTTAGGAGAGAAGCAGCAAGAATCATCTTCAGTGAGAAAGAGGGACGTATGTTGGTGTGAAGGCAAGAAGAGAAAAGGTTCTATTATGTCTTCATTATCAGGAGATCTGTGGCCCATGGAGAAATACAGTAAGTAACTTGAAACACAAGACAAATTGAGCAACAAGTGATGGTGATTACCTCATGACCTGCAGGAACAATATGATGATTTTCCTCCTCTTCTGCTTCTCTTACTGCTTCTGATGAACTTAATGAGAAGTAGCTGGCAAGTTCAGCCCCTGCCAGCCACGCCCTGGAGGGAGAATTCAAATCAATTTATTTCAGTTTATTTATATAGCGCCAATTCACAACAGATATTGTCTCAAGGCACTTTACAAATACAAAACTCAATCCAATCCTACAGTGACATTAAAAGTAAATTCTATACAATCCAACTGACCCTAGTTATCAAACAGTGCAGTCAAGTTCAGTTTATGTTTCAAAGTGGTTAAAAAGTCTGAGGAAACCTAGCAGATTGCATCGAGTCAGTGACTTGCAGCATTTACTCCTCCTGGATGAGCATGTAGAGACAGTTGAAAGGAAAACTCCCCTTTAACAGGAAGAAACCTCCAGAAACCTCCAGAACCAGAACCCGAACCGTACTCAGTGTGAATGGCCGTCTGAAGAGAAATCAGGTACACAAAAACAGAGAAGCATTAAACCAGGAGCACTTTCTATAGTGAAGACAAGTTAAAGAGTCAATTGAATTGATTTGTCCAGGAGAGAGACTGGGTTAAACACAGGAAGACTTTAAAAAGAGAACATGAAGTTATTGGCAGGCACCCCCTCCATGAAGGTGTCACAGCTAAACAAAGAAGGGAGAACTAAAGAGAGAAAAAACGGAGTAAATAAAGTTAGCAATAACTGTGAGTAAGGAAAAGCGGTCATTATGTCCTCCAGCAGCCATATAGCAGCTTAACGACAGACATAGCTCAGGATAAACTAAGCCAGTTATTCTAAAAAGTGTCGGGGATGCCCACCACAGCAGGGCACAGTGTCATTGCAGGGAGCTGGTTCCACAGGAGAGGAGCCTGATAACTAAAACATCCGCCTCCCATTTTACTTTAGGAGATGAAACATGAAACAAATCTGACTGGATTTGACATGTTTTTGATCAACCAGTTAATCAGAACGATTCTGAGCAGCTTTCAGCCTCACTCCCTTAATTCACTCGTTTAAACCTGCCAGCCAATCAGCTCACAGCCAGGAATCCAACAGTTGTCTCCATGACGACAGGCAGGAAGTGGAGCTGTGACAGGTGTGAACAGGTGCATCAGCTCATCGTCACCCCATTAATGGATTCACCAATAAAAATCAGAACCTGTTAATAATCTTTCACTAATGGATATGTGACACACACTTCAATCCTGACTGAATGTGTGTGTGTGTGTGTGTGTGTGTGTGGTGTGTGTGTGTGTTAGAGAGCGAAGGAGAGATTGTTAGCACCTGGTAGCCTGTTAGCACTCACTGACGACTAGAACTGAGAAAAAGGTTGCCAGTCACACTTTGATTTCTCTCTCTCTCTCTCTCTCACACACAAACACAGGCTTGTGTGCGTGCGTGTGTGTGTGTGTGTGTGTGTGTGTGTGTCTGTGTGTGCGTGCGTGTGTGTGTGTGTGTGTCAGAAGCTGTAGTGACCTACATTTTATCACTAAGATGATGAACATCAGCATTCAAGTTGCACCCAGTTGGACTGGGTTTGATCCAGTTGGCTTCTGGTTGACTTCATCCTGGCCCTATGTGTGTGTGTGTTCTGTTAATGAGCCTATGTCATCAGTAGCGTTCTTCTAATTAGTCTCATTAGAAGCTGCCATGGCAACCCATTTATTTACGTACATACGCCATATGTAAACATTAATACGTGCACGCGTTCGGCTGTTTGCAGCACGCACAGGTGCACGCTCATAATGAGGAACTGTAGGAGGATTTGTGAGCAGCTGCAGAAACAACTTTATTATTTTAATCTAACTGTGCAGATCTTTCTAACCCATCTCCAACATTATTCATACCTATGGCAGATTTAAACTTATTTTTATTCAACCATTAAGTTGTTTTCCCAAAAGGCAATAAGAACATGTACAAGGGGTGTCATTCTTGATTTGAACAAAAAATGTCATGTCAGAAATTCCTCACACCCTTCTCAGGTATCAATTAAAGGTATTTATTAAGCTTACAGAAACAAAAGGCTTCCCATAACTACTGAGCAGCATTCTTCAGAGTTCCACCTGTATCTCTGACCATTTATCATCTTCAAGGCCTCCTTACCATCACCTTAATCTTTAGCTCCTTTCACAGATTTTACATCAGATGAAGCAAACAATTCAAGTATTGTTCCATCTGAGGCTGTTCTTTTCCCAGGGTTTGCAAAGGCTGAGCAAGCACGTTACTTGGAGAAGCAGCTTCCTCTTTGGTCTTTCTGGTAGTTCAGCAGTATAAAGTGTCTCATCATCTGTCTGTTTGGAGATGTTGCTACAGACATGGCCCACATTCTTCATGATGGCCTTAGAGGTGATCCTTGTATACTTCATCACCTCTTGCACTCAGCCTAACCAGTGGTGGTGTCACTTTTGACTTCCCACTTCGCCCTGTGAGATTTTTCACAATCTGGAACATCTGCTATGTTTTATCAGTGCTTTGTACAGTGGCCCCAGGAACTAGAATACTTGTAGTCTCAGCCACAGGTCCTCAATGAGCTCCTTTGTTTCAGCAGCAGATCAGCTGAGAGAGCTGCAGTGTTTCTCCTGCTGACTTGATGAAAACAGCTGTTCTCAGATACCCAGGTTAGCGAGGAGGCCATCTGTTCTGAGTTGGTCCCTGTGTTGGGAAGTCTGAGTGTAAGAATCCAGAAAAACAAAACAGCAACAAGCTTTTTAGTTTCGCTGTTGGGTTCCTTAAAGGTTTGGGTTTCTTAGACTGTGGGAGTAAATCTTGTAAAACGTTCCTGTTGATGCTGATCGTTAATGGATCAGGTGATGGTTCTGCTATTCTTTTGGGTCTGACTGCTCGGAGGGATACCCAGATAGGTCTCTTTGTATCTGAACAGATGATCTGAACAGCATCAGTTGGTGTTTCCTCACCACTTTCATCTACTGTTGCTCTTTTTCTTCTTAATAATCTCATCACAGACGGAGGCCTCCAACACCAGTCTGTGTGATCTGTGTGTAACATGCAAACCCGTCTAATCAGAAAGCTCTGCAGGAGATGACGGAGAGAAGAAGAGGCTAATTAAGTGATGACACTTCATCATCATAAAAATATACACACACACACACACACACACACACACACACACACACACAGCTCAGTGTAATGATGTCAGCCATGGAGGCAATTATCTTGGCCGAGGGCGAGCAAGCACAGAGATAGTGGACAGATAAACAGAGAGAGAGACAGAGTGTGTGTCAGTTTTTGTATTAATTAGTATGTTTCTGTTATTGAACGTTCTCTGCTGGGACCCAGTGTGTGTGTGATCTGTGCTGCAGGAGGCTTTTTAATGAAACACAGCAGATGAACCCTGATAATAAGGTCTCAGCAGCTCCACTCCGCACATTATGTGGCTTAGTGTGTGTGTGAGTGTGTGTGTGTCCATATTTTCTAAACATGTATTAGCAAGATCAACCTTGCCACAGAAACTCCAGAATAGGTTTGTTTTAGAAGCACAGAAGTTGGTTTTCCACAGATGTTCTGCTGTTGTTCTCACAGTTTGCTCCAAAGATCAATAGACGGGAAAATCACAGATTCTTACATCACATGCAGTTGCACCTAAAATAATTACGTTTATTGGCAAAATCTAAAATTGTTTTGTGTGTTTGCCATAAACAAACCCCACAAGTTTGAAGAGTTTAATGAAACCAATGTTGGAAGGTGTTTATTCTAATTCAGATCCTACTTTCAGGGATTTTATCAAATCAGATGTGGCCTTCAGGCACACCTTAAGCAACCAATCAGGGACATCAGGTGTGCTTGACATAGAACACCTCCAATACCTGGACTATTGAAGGTGACATTCATTGCATGAAATATGGAGAGTCAAAACGAATTCTCCAAACAGTTCCAAGAACAGTTCCTTGCATTACACAGACAAGGAAAACGACACAGAAGGACAACAAATGTTCTGAATATTCAGGTAAACGTTCAAAAGTTAAAAGTTAAAGGAACAGCAGCTACTCCACCTGGAGGCAGGGCAAGGAATTTCTGAATGGCTGCCTCCAGATTTCCAAAGAGGCAGAAGAACAAAAACCCTTCACAAGACCTGCAGCAAGACCTGGGAGCAGCAGGGACTGGGTTTCAGTTGCACAAGTAAGGACATACCAAACACTAAAGAGCTCCATACCTAAACTCCAAGACATACTCCACTATTTACCCAAAAGCACAAGAAACATCAGCTCCAATCTTCTCACAACTGTATATAAGCCAGAGGTTCTGGGACTCTATTCTGTGGAACCTGTCATGCAATGGATCAGCACTAGCTCTAGAGGGAAGAATGAAACATGCGTGGAAAAGGATCCCATGTATATAATGAAGCATGGTGCTGGTTCAGTGATTCCCTGGGGTGGTTTTGCTTCCTCTGGCAGTGGCAACCAGCAGCGTGTGGAAGACAAGATGGATTCAACTGCGAAAAAGTCATGATATCTGAAAGAAAGCTAAAGCTGGGTCATCACCGGAGGTTCCAAGAAGACAATGATCCTGAGCTTATCTCAAAGTGTACTTAGGCTTGGGTTTAGAAGATGTCCAAGTAGTCACTGGAGTGGCGCTCATGGTAGCCTGACTTGAAATCCATTGGAAATCTCTGGTGGGATTTGAAAAAGGTGGATGGAGGACAGAAACCTAAGGATATTAATGAATTGGAGGCTTTTGGCCTTGAGGAGTGAGCTAAGATTCCACATAAATCCTGCTAGAAGCTGGCACCTGGCTATCTCTCTGTCCACCTGTCTGTCCACTTGACTGTCCATTTGTCTGTCCACATGGCTTTCCATCTGGCTTTCCAACTGTCATCCTGTTGAACACAGTCCTTCCTGACAGACAGACAGATTTAAATAGATGAATGTCAGTCTTCTTCTTCACTGTCTTTGTCCTCCTGTCAGGAATACCAAATCATGTCTGTGTGCTGGTGCATCTGTGTGTGTGTGTGTGTGTGTGTGTGTGTGTGTGTGTGTGTGTGTGTGTGTGTGTGTGTGTCAGGGGAGTTGGAGCAGACAGTTGAATATCATCAGTATTCAGAGATGGACGACTCTTTCTCTGCAGTTATTTCCTTCAGCAGCCCTCAGAGCCACAACTCTCTGTACTTGAGTGGAAGTCTAAATCTTCAGCCTCATCCTGACCCATGGAGTCTGGAGAGCATCTTCAACATGTTTCCTGCGCCATTACTATGGTTACCCTGTATTTTGATCAGTGAAATCTGCTGGAGATGAAACAAGTAAGAAAAACTGATGTAAGTGGAGGAACTGAACAAGTCCCAGCCCAGATGTGAACTAACCAGAAGCAGCAGATAATCAGAAAGAACCTGCCTTCAGGGTGTGTGTTTATTCTCACTGTAATTACCAGCTTCCTCACTGCTATTAAAATATCACACACACTCTGAAATGAAGTGTGTGTTGGAGGCGTCCGATGGGACACTGCTGTGATATGAGCCGCTGAGGTCATGACCTCGTCTTATTAGAGTGTGTGAGACACTTACAGCCGACTCAATTATCATCTAATACAGTGAGAGAGACGCTTCTAAAAAAATCATCTTCACTTTTCAGCACAAACAGAGTTGTTGCTGAGATGTTTTCCCTGATTATCTCAGGCCGTCTACAGCTCCACATTAGTTAAAGAACTCAGAAAAACACTGAAATCCCAACACCAGGAGCAGAACTTCCAGGTTCCTGTACAAATGATGTTTTTTTTTCCTTTTTGGACTCATATTGTTCAAATGTAAAACATTTTGTCTCCAACAACAGTGAGGATTGAGGAGATTTTGGCGTGGCTGTGTATATCTGGAAAGCGCATTCATCTGGAAAACAAAGCGTTGTTGGTTCAATTTCACCACTTGTCAGGATTTCCTTGGGCAAGGTACTGAGCTGCGTATCAATGTATGAATGGGTAAAAATATGTAACATTATATGTGTGGGCGATGTCTGTGGTCTTCTTCATCCCTGACCACACATCTCTGATGTCTATTCTGCTGGTACCTGCACCCCAACTTCTTCCTGTACACCTCCTTGCTGTATCTTATCTTGACTTTAAGTTGCTTCTGTACGCTCCTTTTTCTTGTTAAGCCGATCCTTCAGGTCATTGGTGATCCAGGGTTTGTTTTTGGGTTAGCATCTCACTGTTCTGGTGAGGATGGTGTTGTCCGCACAGCAGTTTATGTAGAAGGTCAAACACTCAGTAATTGCCCTCTCCATATGGCTTGCACAGTACATCCCAGTCTGTTGCCTGAAAACAAGCCTACAGGGCTTCTTCAGCTTCCTGTGACTATCTTCTCACATCTGAGCAGGGATCTGATCAGATTTGTCAAGAGTTAATTATTTCACATTAATTGTCAGCAACAGCTGATGATGGAATGTGTACTGTTGCAAAAATAACACTGATAAATTCTCTTTGTAAGTAAAACTTACTGCTAATAGTTTAATATCCAGGCGGCACAGAGTTCACTTCACAGTGACGTGTCCTGAATTACATCACCTGTTGTTGACAAGTACTGCTAATCCACCTCATTTGCTATTTCTTAAGCCTGGCAGACAGACGGTAGAGTCGGGGAAATGTTCTTGCAGCCATTTCTTAGTAAAACACTTAATACTACATTACCAATATTCAGATGGGGTCCTTGTTAGGGTTTGATGTTCATCCAACTTGTATCCCAACTATCTCAGATTTCCCATTATTGAAAGAGATAGTTTGAACTTCTTCTCTCTCTCCTCTTTGCTCCTGCTTTGCATTCACAACACTTCCTGTTGAACTCGTCTGGAATTTGTGACTGCAGCTAAAGTATTGTTTACGTTTTCAAACCACCTTGTTGCTATGGTTACATATCATAACAAATTTCCAAAAGTAGAACACATCAGCAAAAATCCTTCCAGCTGCACAGCATCCGAAACCAGAGGGAGAAAATGTCCAAAAAGCAACGTTTCTGCCAGTTTTTAGTAACTTTGTTGTAAGTTTTTAAAAGCAATAAATCTGAATGAAAGTAAAACAGCTACTCAAACACCGCCATCAATGTATCAACACCGCCATCAACAGTCATCAACACCGCCCAGAGACTGACTGGCTGCCCTCTCCCCTCCCTGGAGGAGATTTACTCCACCCGCTGCCTCAGGAGAGCCCGCAGCATCATCAGGGACCCCTCACACCCTGGTCACCATCTTTTGAACTGCTCCCCTCTGGGAGGCGTTTCAGGGCAATAAGGACAAAAACAAAACAGACTGAAAAACAGCTTCTTTCCTAGAGCTGTTGTTGCCCTGAACGCCTCATGTACTCATGTACATTGTTAAATGACAAACACTAAATACATTCCGTGCAATTTTGCTTTTGCATTATGCTACCTCACGTGCAATAATCTGTAAATATTCTGTATATATATATATATATATATATATATATATATATATCTGTTCCACGGCACAGCCCTTTTTTAAACTTTGTTTGTATTTATTTCTTAAATTTTCACTACTTGCCTGCACTGTTTTGTTCTGTTTTTTTTTTTTGGAATTTCGTTGCACCCATGTGGAGCAATGACAAATAAAGAATTCTGATTCTGATTCTGATTCTGAAACATGCTGCCACCAACAACATTGCGCAATTGTAGAAATGTAAAAGTATGAAGAAAATTGCAGGCTTTAAGCAGAAGAAGGATCAATCTGATGGATGTCTAGACAGAACCAATGAGCTAAACACATTCTTCAATAGGTTCAGTTCAGGAACAAGCTCAGCATCCTCTTCTCCTGCTCACAGCCAGTCAGACATCCCACCCTCCTTTTACCCACAGCTTTCCTGTCACACCTCAGATGTTTTATCTTCCACCTCAGCCATTGACCCTTCTGCTTCTACATGCTTGCCTTCAACCAAATCAGAAGATGCTGATGCTTCCTTCACCTCACCCTGTGTGTCTCAAGAAGTCAGGTGAAGAGGCAGCTGGAAAAACTGAACCAGAACAAGGCTGCTGGTCCAGATGGTCTCAGCTGCATAGTCTTCAAGGCCTGTGCTGAGCAGCTCTTTGGGATTCTGCAGGACCTCTTCAACCTTAGCCTGACCCAGGTGAGGGTTCCAATGTTTTGGAAGACCTTTTGTGACACTGACTTAAAATAGCTCAACACGCTGATAAAGAAGGCTGGTTTTGTTCTGAAGAGTCCTCCAGAACCTCTAGAGAAGATTGTCCATAGAAGGATAAAATGAAGAACATTATGGAGAATGCTGAGCATTCTCTTCATGAGACTGTCATACAGCAACAGAGTGTCTTCAGTCAGAGGCTTCTTCTGATGTGCTGTAAGACAGACCGCTACAGGAGAGCCTTCCTGCCCACAGCCATCAGCATCTACAACGACTCTTTGAAGAACCTTGGATGATATGAGCTACGACAACATTTAATTTCCCTTTGGCATTAATAAAGGATTTTTGAATTTAGTTGAAGCTGGAGAAGAACCATCAGTTCAGTTCAGTTCAGTTCAACGAAGCTGAGTAAGAACGGTCCTGAAATCATGGAGAACATTTCAGAGATTTCTGCTATGTGATCAGTTTGTTAATGATTAAATATTGATATTGATAACAAACAGAAGATGGTTTAAACATACCTTCCTCCTTCTCCTCCTCCAGCAGTTCTAATTCTTTGAATATTAAACACCCCCCTCCCCCTCTCCCTGGTGGCCACAGTCTTAAAGTGGACCCCCCCATCCTATCCCTTAACCTCTCAGCTCTAGCCGTTGTCATGGTGACAACAATCCTCTGGTGATTAGTGTTAATTATCACCATGGCAACAGGATTAGTAGCAGTGTAATCAGGAGGAGGAAGCTCTGCAGCAGACACGGCTGGGTTCAACAAATTTACAGCCTAGTATTAAGTCTACAGGAGGACCAGATCAACACCAGCTGGTCCAGACGTAAAAATATCCATCAGGTTGCAGAGAACAACCTGACCAACTGAACTCAGATCAGAGGTTTTGGTCTTTGGAACAAGAATAATCCTAGGTTTCTCTTTAGTACAGTTGCTAAACTTACACAGAGTCATAGCTCTGTTGAGCCATCCATTCCCTTAGCTCTTAGCAGTCATGACTTTATGGGATTCTTCCAAAATAAAATTGATTCTATTAAGAAGAAAATCTTTGACATACTCCCGAAGATGATTACTTCATCCTCAACAAGTGAGACAACATTGAAAGTAACTGTAGAACCTGATCTGTGTTTGGACTGTTTTGATCTTGTGGAGCTTCCTGAGTTATCAGAAATATTAGCTTCATCTAAACCTTCAACTTGTATGTTAGACCCAATCCCAACCAAATCATTTAAGGAAGTGTTCCCTCTGATTACCAGCCCCATTTTAGATATGATTAATCTGTCCTTAGTAAATGGATATGTACAACAAGCTTTTAAGGCAGCTGTAATTAAACCTTTACTTAAGAAACCTTCGCTTGATCGAGATGACTTAATAAATTACAGACTGATATCCAATCTTCCATTCTTATCTAAAATTCTTGAGAAAATACCTGCTAATCAAATGTGTGAGCATTTACACAGCAATGACCTGTTTGAAGAGTTTCAGTCAGGCTTCAGAGCTCATCATAGCACTGAAACAGCTCTGCTGAAAGTCACTAATTATATTCTTATGGCCTCAGATAATGGACTTGTGTCTGTACTGGTTCTGTTACATCTCAGTGCAGTCGATCATAATATTCTCTTAGAAAGGCTGGAATATGCTGTAGGGATCAGGGGAACAGCGCTAGGCTGGTTTAAATCTTATTTGTCTGACAGATTCCAGTTTGTTCATGTAAATGATAAATCATCTTTAACCTCCAGGGTTAATTGTGGAGTACCACAGGGTTCAGTACTTGGGCCAATTCTCTTTACTATATATATGCTTCCAATAGGTAAAATTATCAGGCAGCATAGAATAAATTTTCAATGTTACGCTGATGATACTCAGCTTTACTTATCCATAAATCCTGATGAGCCCAACCAGTTAGATAGACTACAAGCATGTCTTGAAGATATAAAAACTTGGATAACTTTACATTTTCTGCTTCTAAATTCAGACAAGACAGAAGTTGTCGTCTTTGGACCGGAATCTTTAAAAAAGAAACTGCTTAGTCAATCACTTAACCTGGATGGCATTAAATTGACCTCCGATAATAAAGTAAAAAACCTTGGTGTTACTTTTGACCAGGACATGTCATTTAAATCCCATATTAAACAGGTTTCTAGGATTTCCTTCTTTCATCTCCGGAACATTGCCAAAATTAGAAATATCCTGTCCAGGAGTGACGCTGAAAAACTAGTCCATGCATTTGTTACTTCAAGGCTGGACTATTGTAATTCTTTACTTTCAGGATGTCCACAAAATGCAGTTAAAAGCCTTCAGCTGATTCAAAATGCTGCAGCAAGAGTTCTGCTGAAAATTAAAAAGAGAGATCATATTTCCCCTACTTTAGCTTCCCTTCATTGGCTCCCTGTTAAATCCAGAATAGAATTTAAAATTCTCCTCCTCACATATAAAGCCCTTAATGATTTAGCTCCATCATACATCAGAGATCTGATTGTTCCATACGTTCCTAACAGAGCACTTCGTTCTCAGACTGCAGGTTTACTGGTGGTTCCTAGAGTCTCTAGAAGTAGAATGGGAGGCAGATCCTTTAGTTATCAGGCTCCTCTCCTGTGGAACCAGCTCCCAGTTTTAGTCCGTGAGGCGGACAACCCTGTCTACTTTTAAGGCTAAGCTTAAAACTTTCCTTTTGATAAAGCTTATAGTTAGAGTGGCTTAGGTTATCCTGAGCTATCTTCCTTATTTTAGCTCCGTCTTCTTCTCCCTTGTTGGATGGAGTAAGGGGGAGTCAGGTTTAGCCTAAACCGGCTCAGTTATGGTTGAGGTGGAAACACACCCTCCATTTCTGCTACCTGTATGACCCCTCTCTTTTTCCAATGGTTATGGTCAATCTGACAGAGAGAGGTATCCCAATCCTTGTGGTTTTTAGTTATAACAATTGGCCATCATGGGCTCTAGATGGACAAACTGTCTACTTTTAAGGCTAGGTTTAAAACTTTCCTTTTTGATAAAGCTTATAGTTAGAGTGGCTTAGGTTATCCTGAGCTATCTCTGTAGTTATGCTGCTATAGGCTTAGGCTGCTGGAGGACATAATGACCACTTTCACCCTCTTCGCTACATTCTCACACTACTCTTCAATTTTTGCATTATTTGCTGTTATTTCAGCTTTTAACTTTGTTCTCTCTCTTTTCTCTTCCTAGAAGCTACACCTGGCCTGACTCTGTGTCTACCTGTAACACCTTTCTGGAGAGGGGAATCCTCCAAGCTTCTGCTGGCAACAACTTAATGCTCACCCTCTACCGATGATCCACATGGCCCTGTCTTTCAGTGTTTAACCCTTTCTCTCTCCTTGACATAGCTACTGACTGAGCTTTTACTGTGACTAACTCTCCGTGCTCTCTTCAGACTCTAAACTTGAAAACTGGCTCAGAGTTTATCTGTTCCTTCTTTCTAGGTGAAACAACTAAAGGAGCTACATCCATTAACATTTACTTTTCCTTCCCATAGAAAGTACTCCTGGATCAGTGCTTCTTTGTTCTATTTGTGTCTCTGCTCTGTTCTCTCTAACCCCCAGTCGGTCGTGGCAGATGGCCGCTCACACTGAGCCTGGTTCTGCTGGAGGTTTCTTCCTGTTAAAAGGGAGTTTTTCCTCTCCACTGTCGCTACATGCATGCTCAGTATGAGGGATTGCTGCAAAGTCAACGCCAGTGTCTGTCCACTCTCTACATGCTCATCCGGGAGGAAGGAATGCTGCAAGTCACTGACTGGATGCAATCTGATGGGTTTCCTTAGATAGAAAAACTTTTTACCCAATTTGAATAAATAACTGAATCTGACTGCACTGTTCAATGATTAAGATTAATTGGAACGTATGTACCTGACATTTATTAAGTGCCTTGAGACGACATGTGTTGTGAATTGGCGCTATATAAATAAACTGAATTGAATTTAATTGAATTGGAACTAAGAACCTGTGTCTTTGGTTCTGTTGCTGCAGGTTCGGGCTGCTTGGGGACTTATTCATATCTTTTCCTCATTCTGGTATATCCATTAAATTTGAGTTCTCTCTATTTTATTACTCCTGGCCCGGTTCCGTGTTGTTTCTGGGTTAATTTTCCATCCACTCAGCTCCCAGCAGGTCAAAGTTGATGATTGATTTCGGTACTGATTCTGCTGGAGATTTCTTTCTGAGGGGGTTCCCAGCTGCATGCTCACACTGAACCAGATTGTATTGGGTTTAATTGGACCTAAGCAGAAGTGTTGTGAAGTGGTGCATCAGAATAATCAGCAGAACTTTTTTCCGTTTTAATTTGAGCTTAAATCAGCTTTGTCTTGCTCTCACTGTGACATTTAGGGAGGAAAATAACTTTCAGCTTATTATCTGATTCACCAACCTTTCAGCCGCTGGTTAACAAGCAGTTCAGCTGCTCCTGTGGGAACCTCTCTTCTCCATAATTACCAACCTGGATCCTGTTTTCCTACTCTGCATTTTACAGTCTGCGTGCCGCTCAACACGTGACCGCCCAGATGCTAAGCTGATGACATAATTGGTTGCCAGGCGGATAACTAACAGGTTTAAAACAGCTGGATGGGTTCCTTGACTCACAGAGCCATCTCTGTCAATTCAATTCAATTCAGTTTATTTATATAGCGCCAATTCACAACACATGTCGTCTCAAGGCACTTCACAAAAGTCAGGTACATGCATTACAATTAATCCGAATCATTGAACAGTGCAGTCAGATTCTGTTATTTATTCAAATTGTATAAAAAGTTTGTCTATCTAAGGAAACCCAGCAGATTGCATCCAGTCAGTGACTTGCAGCATTCACTCCTCCTGGATGAGCATGTAGAGACAGTGGACAGTCACTGGCGTTGACTTTGCAGCAATCCCTCATACTGAGCATGCATGTAGCGACAGTGGAGAGGAAAAACTCCCTTTTAACGGGAAGAAACCTCCAGCAGAACCAGGCTCAGTGTGAGCGGCCATCTGCCACGACCGACTGGGGGTTAGAGAGAACAGAGCAGAGACACAAAGAGAACAAAGAAGCACTGATCCAGGAGTACTTTCTATGGGAAGGAAAAGTAAATGTTAATGGATGTAGCTCCTTTATTCGTTTCACCTAGAAAGAAATAACAGATAAACTCTGAGCCAGTTTTCAAGGTTAGAGTCTGAAAGAGAGCACATAGAGTTAGTTACAGTAAAACCTCAGTCAGTAGCTATGTCTAGGAGAGAGAAAGGGTTAAACACTGAACGACAGGGCCATGTGGATCATCGGTAGAGGGTGAGCATTAAGTTGTTGCCAGCAGAAGCTTGGAGGATTCCCCTCTCCAGAAAGGTGTCACAGGTAGACACAGAGTCAGGCCAGGTGTAGCTTCTAGGAAGAGAAAAGAGAGAGAACAAAGTTAAAAGCTGAAATAACAGCATATAATACAAAATTGAAGAGTAGTGTGAGAATGTAGCGAAGAGGGTAAAAGTGGTCATTATGTCCTCCAGCAGCCTAAGCCTATAGCAGCATAACTACACAGATAGCTCAGGATAACCTAAGCCACTCTAACTATAAGCTTTATCAAAAAGGAAAGTTTTAAGCCTAGCCTTAAGAATAGACAGTTTGTCCATCTAGAGCCCACTGATGGCCATTGTTATACTAAAAACCACAAGGATTGGGATACCTCTCTCTGTCAGATTGACCATAACCATTGGAAAAGAGAGGGGTCATACAGGTAGCAGAAATGGAGGGTGTGTTTGCACCTCAACCATAACTGAGCTGGTTTAGGCTAAACCTGACTCCCCCTTACTCCATCCAACAAGGGGAGAAGAAGACGGAGGTAAAATAAAGAAGATAGCTCAGGATAACCTAAGCCACTCTAACTATAAGCTTTATCAAAAAGGAAAGTTTTAAGCCTAGCCTTAAAAGTAGACAGGGTGTCCGCCTCACGGACTAAAACTGGGAGCTGGTTCCACAGGAGAGGAGCCTGATAACTAAAGGATCTGCCTCCCATTCTACTTCTAGAGACTCTAGGAACCACCAGTAAACCTGCAGTCTGAGAACGAAGTGCTCTGTTAGGAACGTATGGAACAATCAGATCTCTGATGTATGATGGAGCTAAATCATTAAGGGCTTTATATGTGAGGAGGAGAATTTAAATTCTATTCTGGATTTAACAGGGAGCCAATGAAGGGAAGCTAAAGTAGGGGAAATATGATGTCTCTTTTTAATTTTCATCAGAACTCTTGCTGCAGCATTTTGTCCAGTTGTTGTTTCCTTGCTGGTTTGATGCTCCCAGAGGTTGAAAGGTCAAACATTTCGTCAGCAAAAAACGTAGTTTAAAGCTTTAATTTAAAACTTTAAATTTCCTGATCAAAGCCTAATTCCAACCTGTTATCCAGGCTCTAGCATATTCTTTAAACTGGTCTGGATCAACGGTTCTTTGGGCTTTCTGAAGGTCATTCTGGTTTTTTTAGGACTGAGTTTGGTTAGCGGTTAAGCTGCTTCATTCTGAGCTGTGAATCCTCAGAACAGAACTCAGTTACAGATATGTCATCTGAACTGTGATGTTTTTATGACTGTCCATGTAAGTTTGTCCAGTTCCAGTTTATCCTTGTTCCTCCAAGTTTGCAGATGATCTGAACCTGTCTGCAGGGAGAGGAGGGGATTTTGTCTCATGCTGACGCAGATCTTATTTCCAGTTTTCTGCTGTTTTATTCTTGTAACATGTTGTTGTGGACTCCATCCTCCTGCAGATGAGAATAAAATCTGAAGTGGCTCTCTGTGAGGAAAACTTCCACTTTAATAAGACACACAGAGACTCAATAAAATGTGTCAGTGAGCTTTAGAGAAGCTTTCAGCCGCACAAAGAGACACATTTACTGTGGACATGTGAGAGTGAAATCTATATTTATGGCGAGGATGAATGTTGTAGAAGTTAATGTGCAGAAATGTCAGAGTTCATAATTCTTTCATTAAAGACACAACTTCCTGACCAGAGCTGATGTCTGAGATGAAATAAATATGAATGCTTGTTCAGTCTTGTCCATTTAAAGCAGCAGAAGACTGATGTGCACGCACAGCAACACAACATGTGCTCAGTTTAACATGCTCAGTTTAACATGCATGCTGGAGCCTTTTAGTCATCACTTTGTATTAAAAGTTAAACAGCTCTGGGGATCAACATCTTGTCATTTTTTAACATTAAAAATGAGCATCAATGTGTGTGTGTGTGTGTGTGTGTGTGTGTGTGTGTGTGTGTGTGTGTGTGTGTGTTCCTGTCTTGGCATCACAGTGAGAACCATTTTCCCAATTTCACAATCAAATTGAGGACCATTTGTACCAAAGTGAGGACATTTTGCTGGTTCTCACGACCTATTTTGCTAATGGTTAGGTTTAGGACTAAGGTGTGAATGACTTTAGGTTAAGGTTAGGGTTAGGCATGCACTGGTAATGGTTAGGTTTAGGGTTATTGTCAGGGTTAGGGCATAGAAAGGGTTGAAAATGACTGAAAGTCAATGGGAGTCAACACATGGTCCTCACTACATATAGCAAAACAAGAGTGTTTGTGTGTGTGTGTGTGTGTGTGTGTGTGTGTGTGTGTGTGTGTGCGTGTGTTCCAGCCGGGTGGGCAGAGACCAAGCTTCTTAAAAGCCAGGATAAATATTAAAAGCAGATCAATATTTTATTCAAGATAAATTATTATGGAGTGTTTCTGAAAGCCTGAGGCATGTGTGTGTGTGTGTGTGTGTGTGTGTGTGTGTGTGTGTGTGTGTGTGTGTGTGGGGTGTGTGTGTGGGTGTGTATGTGTGTGTGTTAATGAAGCAGCAGAGTGTGTCAGTATATTGTGATGTTAAAGTGACTGCACCAGCAGCTTGATCTGAAATGTTTTGAGAACATGTGACAGCAGCTCTGATGACACATTATTGTTTGATGACATGTCTGAACGTGTTCCTCGTTAAGCGTTCATGTTAGTGTGACCGAACCATCAGTCTCCACAGCAGCCAATGCCAAAATTAAAGTTGGCATGACGTCTTGTAATCTGTTTCTGACACCTGACAAAACAAGTGAGCTCAAACTGAAGTGTTTCAGCAGACTGATGTGTTCTAAAGGAACACGGTGCAGACATGAACAAAACCCAGAAATGGGTTCAGAACTGAGGTTCTTCCTGGAGCTCCAAACAACACATCAGATCTCGTGAGCAATATGGAGAACAACCAGAAACGTCATGACCTCCATCCATCCAGAACCAGACCTCTGAATATGAGACCAGGTTGTAGGTGTTGGAAGGCTGAGAACACTATAAAGTTTTGGTCTCTCTGCTAGACTGTGACCCAGGTGGGTTTCTCCACCTGTGTCTGAGGCAGATGTTGTACATCAGGTGTGCTGATGAAGATTTAACAGTGTGAACCCTGGAGCAGCAGGATAACACCCAGCCTCAGACAGTTTCCAACTGGATGGACTCACATCCATTCATTACCAGTGACAGGCTGAGAAACTGTATGTGAAACTGATGACATTTCACAGCTCGGCTGGTTTGCATGTAGAACATGTTTGATCTTACACGCCTGAATGAACTTCAGGTGAAAATAGGTTAAAGCTGCTCGTTAGATCAAACAGAGCAGCTTCATGTGTTGTTACAGTGAGACCACAGAAGGTCAGTCAGCAGAGGAAACCATGCTGCTGTCTGCTCAAAACGATTCTTCATCAGAACATAGTTCTTCATCATTTCATCATTGTAGAGCTATGATGGCCCCCCTGACCTCTTCACAGCAAACACATCTTCGTTAAATGATGTTTAATCCCAGGAAAGCTGGAAACAAAATATTTTCAAAAACAAAAATTTAAAATAATTTATTTATGAAATTAAGGCAATTTGTGCTGCAAAAGAGAGTTGGACTTAAGGCAGAAAACAGGAAGGCTGAAAGAAGTGTAGCAAAGTTGCCTTTTTTACCCCTTTGAGCTTATAACCTCTGCTATAGAAGACACTTGATTTGGAAATGTTGGTGGCTTTTAAAAAATCTCAGGATTAGGGTAGGGATTTGCATAGAAATACATTTTTCATTTTAAATCAGTACAACTCTGATTTACAGCAACTGCTGTCCCACATACAAGGCATGACGTAGCAACTGTGCTGAAATCTGTAGTAGGTGACTATAGTAGGTGACTTAATATTTGTTAAAATATCTGGCATCTGGCAGTTCTTCATCACTTGGATCAGATGGTTCTTTATCATTGGGCCTTGTCTTTTTTTATCTTCCTGTTTAGTTTGATGTTCTGTTGAAGTGTTCTGGTTTACTCTCTGTTTCATTTTGAAGGACTTTTCTTGGTTACTTCTCTTACCTCAGCTGGTGCCCACCTGGTGTTCTCTGCTATTAGTTCCGCCTGACGTTCCTCGTCTGCTGACTTTGTTCTGGTCTTGATGGAGGTTTTATTTGTCCTTCTGGTTTGTCTTTGGTTCAACAGATTCTGCAACATCTTCAGATCTGCTTGATCCTGGAAGTGACTCAGATCTGTTGTCTTTTTCTTTAAGTCTATGGTCTTATCATGATATTTGTCTTTACTGCCAAAGAAAGGAGGACTTCAGAGTTCAGTTCTACACCAATTCCCAAGCAGCCTGAAGAGCCGTTCTGCTTTTAATATGAACTGTCATTTGTCATTCATGAAAACATTTTCTATGAACACAAGTCCAAAGGATATGAATATCAGCCTGGTAATTGAAGAGATCAAATTTAAATCCACAACATGTTCATTTCATGTTGTTGGAAATAAATCCAAACTTTATGGTTCTGGCAGGTTGTTCAGGCAGTAGGTTAATTAAAATGCAGAAAAGTCATGCTGGACCTCCGTTTCTGTCCTCAGTGTGTCCTGTGCTTGTCTTTCAGCTCCATCTTTGCTCCTGAAGTTCCCACAATGATAATTTATGGACTTGTAGTTTTCAGTTTCTGTTTCTTGTTTTATTTTGACAGTCTATCTCCCCTTGTTTACTGTGTTCCTTTACTTCCTTTTTTCCTTGTTTCAGTTGTTTCTGAATTTTCCAGCTCTTCGCTTGCCCTCTTGGCTTGTTTTCTTCTGACTGCTTTTTGTTTCCCTGTTGAACATTTTAGTGATTTCAATTTTATCTTCATCCCCATGTTTTCCATCCATTATCAGACCCACCTGTGCTCATTCTAGTAATCAGCCTCCCCAGTGTTTAAGCCTCTTAGTTTCAGTTTTATATTCTACCATTAGCCGACTTCTCTGTTTAACATTTGAAATCACCTTTATCATGAGATTGCCATCCTCCTGCCTGCATTTGGCTCAAAAACAACCTTCCTTTGAGGTTCCTCACCAGTTTGCTGTGTTTGTATCAACAGAGACCACAGGACATATTTAAAATAGGTCGGGCCCAGTCAGCAACACGTGTTTCTTCACCACCTGCGCTTCTGTACAGATTTTAACTCTACTCAAGTCATTTACCATTTTTAAATAATTTTACTGTTGTACATCGGTTTTGTCAAGTGATAAAATTTGACCTCCAGTCACTTCTATGCTGGACACTTTCAAAATGCAGCAATGTAATAAAATGAACTTGTTTTCAGAAAATGTCAACGCCGTCTTCATCTAAACCTCTGGAAGCAACATCTAGGGTGAGTCTGTGCAAAATACAGGTAGCTATCACTGCCATTATCATAGTTTGTTTTCATTCCGTTCCACCGTCGATGGTCCTGCTTCAGTGTTTTAGTCTCTGTCTCTTTCTGTCACTGACCAGGCCAAGGAACCATAAGAGTAACTGAATAAGACTAAAGAACATTTATTGTGATGTTCTGATTTTCTTCTTATATTAAATACAGTTTATTTCCTTATTAAATGGGATTTCAGAATTAGTTGAAATGGTCATAAAAACTAATTGTGTCAGTCTACAGACTCACTGCCCAGCCGTCTATCAATCCATTTGAACCTGACCTCTGGGATGCTGTCCATGGTGCTGAAACTGTGGCTTTTTTATTAATTACAAAAACTAAATATTCAAACAGTTGCACTAAAATGGTCTCACAATTGAACTATAAGTGCTTTAATAGCTATTAATCAAAGTAAAATTTTTAGCATTTTGACTCAAAAAGTGACTGGTCTACGTATGAGTTTTAGTCAGATTATTTAATAAAACCAGTAGACTATTGTTGAATAGAACTATGGCGGCATTTCAACTAAGAAATGAGATCATGCAATTTTTAGATGTATTTCAATATAGGTATTTTATTTTCTACGGTGTACTTTAATGCACCATGAGATATAGGTATTTTATTTTCTACGGTGTACTTTAATGCACCATGAGATTAGTGCAGAGACAAGAAGACAGAACTGCTGGGTTAAATATTACAACGGTGGCCATGAGCCCACACTCATGTTGTTTTACAGCACACACATAATTACCACATACAGAACATCCTCTAGATCAGTGGTTTTCAATCATGGTCCTCGAATCTAGTGTCCTAGATGTTTTAGATGTGTCCCTGCATTCTGAATCCGTTTGTCCTGTGGCCCTCAGAAGAATGACAAACTGGCAGAGTTGCAGAACAGTTCTGCTTTATTAAAATCCACCTTTTCATTTGTTTTCTTTCCCTCTGTTTTAACTTTTTATTACCTGAAGATTAAAAAAGCTTCAATATTTAGAAAGACTTCAATATTTAGAAAAGCCGTCTAGCTGTCTATAAAACTTATCCTGTTTTCTTCTGTTGAACTGGTTTCAGTTTAAACTGGTTAAACTGGTATAACAGCACAAAGGCTCTCACATTCAGACAGGTAGACATTAGGATGACTGAGCGGGAACCTGTAGGTGAAACTCAGCTTGTTCTGCTCTATCATTACTGACTTCATCACAACCAGAATAGGTGTATGTGTGTGTGTGGGTGTGTGTGTGTGTGTGTGTGTGTGTGTGTGGTTCTTCAAACACCTACAGCAGGTAAATTGGTGTGACTTCACCTCTGTCCCTCCTCCTGCAGGTGCTGCGCTATGACTGGTTGAGCTCTGTTTTGACTGAGATGTCTCCAGAGTAAGAGATTGATGTGATGGTCAGCAACTAACACCTGTATTAAGCACCTCCACACACACACATACACACACACACACACACACACACACACACGCACATTTTTCACACTTAATTTACATGTTGAGTGCAGGACCAATCCAGTTTTCTTCTCGGATCATGAATAAACATGGGGAGGTTGTGATGGAATCAGCTGAGCTGGTTTTTATTCCTCAGCTCCAGTCCGAGCTGGTCTCCAGCAGACACACTGGAATGTTCCTGCTGGTGGCTGCAGGAGGAGAACCAGTTGGTTCTGAGGTGGAGAACGTTTCACTCTGTAGTGCTGATGGTCTACTGCTTAATCAAGGTTCTTCCCCAAAACCTTCCACTGAGGTACAAGATTATCCCAGGAAGTCCAACTTTTATCCATTCTAAATAGGGCTGGGACTTTATTTAGTTAATTTCATTTAATTAATTACGGAAAAAACAATGCGTTAAATAATTAAAACATTTAATCCCACTTTGGAACATAAAATCAATGTCGTTTGAACTAGTGTTGAAATGAGTAATTATCAGATGTTGGAGTGCTAGTGAATCCAGAGCATAATGACCTGTTAAGGTACACTGTGCTCTTCCTCAATTGTGTGTTTTAACCTTGGCTGGAAGGAAATGCAAAGATCCGAGGGTGTCATCGTACCATTTAAGTAACTGGATCAGGTGACCAAACAGCGCTGGACAACAGGAGGAAAGATGCACTAAACTCTGCTTTGGAGAGTAAACTTGACAGATGATTATAATTGTTGTCTGGTCTGCTCTGTTACCGTAATGCATCTTGTCTGCACGAAGCTAATCTTGAACAGAGAGCTAACGTCGGCTGGCATGACTGTCAGCTCACTGGACCACAGTGAACTGTGCTGGGTGACACAGAAAACATAACAGCAATAACCCCGATGGCTATGCCAGACAACACTAAAGTCTTGAGTGCTGTGCTCCACGGTGCTCAATGGCTCTTAGGGTATCCACAATGGAGTCGTCGATGCTAACATTCTGGAAATCAATTACCATCCCGATCATTTGAAAGCTGTCATCCAGACAACTCAAAATGGCCTCATATGATTAATTATTTCCCTCAGTTTGATCTACTAAGGTAACCAGAGCTGAATGGAGTTAAAGAAACTCCACCATCCTTCCTAAACCTTGAGGTGGCGCAGTAGCTGCTCAGGGAGCAGGTACCCAGGAAACTTATCTCTATGTAAGGCTCAGCCAATGAGGATGCAGATCCAGGCTGTTGATGCTGATTGGCCAACAGTCATTCAGTTGTAAAGTGTTATTAAATAAATAAATGGCCATGGGGAAAAATCACCTGGCTAAGCCTGGCTTTTTGAAATAAAAGCTGAATTTAAAAAAATGACATTTTGAAACCTTGAACCGCCACCTTAACGTGGTGGAGGGGTTTGAGTGTTCAAATGATCCTAGAGGCTATGTTGTCTGGGGCTTAAATGCCCTTGGTAGGGTCTCCCATGGCAAACAGGCTCTAGGTGAAGGGTCAGACAAAGAGCGGTTCAAGAATCCTTCATGAGGACCACTAAATGGAGGCACGTGACGTCGCCCGGTACGGCGGAGCCGGGGTCCCACCCTGGAGCCAGGCCTGGGGTCGGGACCCGTCGGAGAGCGCCTGGTGGCCGGGTTGCTCCTCGCGGGACCCGGCCGGGCCAAGCCCGAACGAGAGATGCGAGGCCATCCCCCAGTGGGCCCACCACCTGCAGGGGGAATCGTGAGGGACTGGTGCAAAGAGGATTGGGTGGGGGACGAAGGTGGAGACCTCAGCGGCCCGATCCCCGGATGCTTAGGCTGGCTCTAGGGACGTGGAATGTTACCTCGCTGGGGGGGAAGGAGCCTGAGCTTGTGCGGGAGGTCGAGAGATATCGACTAGAAATAGTCGGGCTCGCCTCTACGCACAGCATGGGCTCGGAAACCCATCTCCTTGAGAGGGCTGGACTCTCTTCTACTCTGGAGTGGCCCACGGGTGAGGGGGCGGGCGGGGGTGGGTTTGCTTGTTCCCCCCCGCTCAGCCGTCTAGTGTTGGGGTTTACCCCGGTGGATGGGGGGTCGCATCCCTCCCTTCGGGTCGGGGATAGGGTCCTGACTGTTTTTCGGCCTAGCGGTACTGCGGAGTACCCGGCCTTCTTGGGTCCCTGTCGGGGGTGCTGGATAGTGCCCCTCCCGGGGACTCCATTATTCTGCTGGGGGACTTCAATGCCCACGTGGAAAACAGTGACACCTGGAGAGGCGTGGTCGGGGAAAGGCCTCCCCGATCTGAATCCGAGTGGTGTTTTTTTTTATTGGACTTCTGTGCTAGTCACGGATTGTCCATAACGAACACCATGTTTTAGCATAAGGGTGTTCATCAGTGCACTTGGCACCAGGACACCCTGGCAGGAGGTCAAAGATCGACTTTTTTGCCGTATCATCAGACCTTCGGGCCCCATGTTTTGGACACTCGGGTGAAGAGGGGCTGAGCTGTCCACTGATCAACACCTGGTGGTGAGTTGGATCCGCTGGAGGAGGAGAAAGCCGGACAGACTTGGCAGGCCCAAGCGCATAGTGAGGGTCTGCAATCCCAGAACCCGGCAATCCCAGAACCCGGTGGTGGACACCGGCAGTAAGGGATGCTGTCAAGCTGAAGAAGGAGTCCTATCGGCTGTGGTTGGCTTGTGGGACTCCTCAGGCGGCTGACGGGTACCGTGAGGCCAAGCGTGCTGCGGCCTGAGGTGTGGCAGAGGCAAAAACTCGGGCCTGGGAGGAATTCGGTGAGGCCATGGAGAAGGACTACCGGTCGGCCTCGAAGCGATTCTGGCAAACCGTCCGGCGCCTCAGGAGGGGGAAGCAGTGCTTCGCCAACACTGTTTATAGTGGGGGTGGGAGGCTGCTGACCTCGACTGGGGACATTATGGGGGCGGTGGAAGGAGTACTTCGAGGATCTCCTCAATCCTGCCATCACGCATTCCCTGGTGGAAACAGAGGCTGGGGACTCGGGGTGGACTCTTTTATCACCAGGCTGAAGTCACCGAGGTGGTTAAAAAGCACGGTGGCAAGGCTTCGGGGGTGGATGAGATCCGCCCTGAGTACCTCAAATCTCTGGATGTTGTGGGGCTGTCATGGTTGACACGCCTCTTCAACATGCATGGCGGTCGGGGACAGTACCTCTGGACTGGCAGACCGGGTGGTGGTCCCCCTTCATAAAAAGGGGGACCACCGGGGGTGTGTTTCAACTACAGGGGGATCACACTCCTCAGCCTCCCTGGTAAGGCCTACGCCAGGGTATTGGAGAGGAGAGTCCGGCCGATAGTCGGAAAACCTCGGCTTCAGGAGGAGCAGTGTGGTTTTCATCCTGGCCGTGGAACATTGGACCAGCTCTATACCCTCTACAGGGTACTCGAGGGCTCATGGGAGTTTGCCCAACCGGTTCACATGTGTTTTGTGGACCTGGAGAAGGCATTCGACTGTGTCCCTCGAGATGCCTTGTGGAGGGTGCTCCCGGAGTATGGAATCGGGGGCCCTTTATTAGGGGCCATCCGGTCCCTGTACGAGCGGAGCAGGAGTTTGGTCCGCATTGCCGGCACTAAGTCGGACCTGTTCCCGGTGCATGTTGGACTCCGGCAGGGCTGCCCTTTTTTCACCGGTCCTGTTCATAACTTTTATGGACAGGATTTCTAGACACAGCCAAAGGGCCGGGAGGGGCCTGGTTTGGGGACAAGTGGATTTCGTCTCTTCTTTTTGCAGATGACGTTGGTCCTGCTGGCCCCCTTCCAGCCAAGACCGTACAGCATGCGCTGGGGCGGTCTCGCAGCCCGAGTGCTGAAGCCGGCTGGGATGAGAGAACGATCAGCTCCTCCAAGTCAGAGGCCATGGTACTCGACCGGAAAACGGGTGGTTTGTCCTCTTCAGGTTGGAGGGGAGTTCCTGCCTCAAGTGGAGAAGTTCACAAGTATCTCGGGCGCCTTTTTCACGAGTGAGCGGAAGAATGGAGCGGGAGATTGACAGGACGGATCGCGTGCGGCTGCCGCAGCAATGGGGGCGCTGTGCCGGTCCGTGTGGTGGAAGAGAGAGCTGAGCCGAAAAGCGTAGCTCTCGATTTACCGGTCGGTCTACGTTCCTACCCTCCCACTATGGCCATGAACTTTGGGTCATGACCGAAAGAACGAGATCCCGGATACAAGCGGCTGAAATGAGCTTCCTCCGTAGGGTGGCCGGGCCTGGGCACTCCCTTGAGATAGGGTGAGGAGCTCAGGGCCATCCGGGAGGGGCTCGGAGTAGAGCCGCTGCTCCTCCACATCGAGAGGAGCCAGTTGAGGTGGCTCGGGCATCTATACCGGATGCCTCCCCTGGACGCCTTCCCCTGGGGGTGTTCCAGGCACGTCCCACCGGGAGGAGGCCCAGGGGACGGCCCAGGACACCGTGGAGGGACTGTGTCTCTCGGCTGGCCTGGGAACCGCCTTGGGCTCCCCCCGGAGGAGCTGAGAGAGAAGGTGGTCTGGGGAGAGGGACGTCTGGGTGTCTCTGCTGAGTCTGCTGGCCCCCCCGCGACCCGGTTCCCGGATAAGCGGAATAAGACGAGTACGAGACATTTTGAAATAAAAAAAACAGCTGGAATTACATAAAAATAGCCTCAACAATAATTTTAATTAGGTAAAAATTTTATATGAAAATTCTTTTATATTATAAAGCTGATTTTTAATGGAAAATGAAATATATTTCATAACAATGAGTTGAGAATTTAATAGGCATTAAATTTTTTCCCAATTTTATTGTCACATTAAATCATTATCTATTATTTATTGATGTAGATTCTTAATTCATAATGTTTAATTTATTTATTTCATTTTGAACACTGGCGTTCCATACATTAGCTGCAGTTTCCTGTAGATAGTCTTCGTGGAGTCCAAACATCCAACAGAAACACAACAAACAAATCACACAACAAAAATAAATTAACATAAATGAAAACAAAAAATGAAAAATGCTGTGTGAATGTTTTGCAAATACTTACAAAAAATACATACATTTATACATACATGTATGCAACCCAAACAATAAACTGTATACATAAAACACACAATCAAAAGGACACATTATAGGATTTATCAAATCATTCAGGGTGGTTGTTTTTCTTGAAACTGACTTCTTAAAACTGTTCGAAATCGATGTATCTAATAAATCTCTAAGATATGTTTAGGTATGGTGCTACAAATGGCTCTGAAGGAGACCCACCTCCTGAAAAAGTCTGTGGTATAAATCTACCTTCGATCGTATGTCTGGTTGGATAATTATGCACCAAAATTAATATAGTATATATTGGCTGCTTTGAACTTTTAACATTTTTACTGAATAAGAGGATTTTAAAAACAAAGCTGAATTTGACCAGGACAATCTAATATGCATCATATTATCATCACTTCTGAAAGCACGAGTGACCAGTAAAGAAGCTGCTTTGTTTTGCACTGTTTGTAGTTTACTTGGTCTGTTGATGCATCTTAATATCAAGTTTTAATGGAGGCTCTTCTTTCAGCCAGTATCTTGACCCCAATTATTTGTTGTGGTTTAGTTGTGGTTGTATGGAAGTAAAATAGTCTCATTAGAATCAGACATTTTTTAGACATTGCCCCACACACTCCCTAAACACTCCCGAATTTCTTATTTCCCTAGTGACAATCGTCTGCTACCGCCTGAAATTTCTGTACTCTCGCTACACGTCGTAACACATTCCGCCCCCTATGCACACAAACACATTCACCCGTGCACACAGAAATCTTAGCCACTGCACAAAACATCACCCACACCCGTGCACACCACATGTCCGTTTGCCGCTTCAGTCAGCACCCGGTACTCACTGCCAACAACAAAAAAGCCCCCCCCCCCCATCCTACCAGACCCCGCCGTCCACCGCGGTCCGGCCCCCCCCGGCACACACAGCTGTGATGCAGTCACGTCCCAGTCACACACAAACATTGCTTCACATTACACCAGTGCTCCCACGAACGATGTGCACACACCACACCCCACCCAACAATCAACCCTCCCCCAGCCAACTACACGCACACCCAACTGCGCGCATGATTCAACTTACCACACGCCGTCCTTGTATCCACCATATACTGTGGCCAGAACATACATGACTATACATCATAATACCATATCATACCCATCATCACCGAATCTCATTAAGCCACTATTCAGCCAAAAAAACTGTTTTAAAGTAGGCTCGCCTCTGCCCAAGGCAATGGTGTGTCAAAGTGATCAAATAAGCGTCCGTTCAATCTCGATTGGCTGACATTAAAGACCACAGCCCCCCCACCACGCCCTCCGAACCAGCCAACCCTACCCCTCGCCCCCCCGCCCCCTCCTCGACCGCCATCCGCCCTTGATTGCTCGTACACACCCTACCCCAGATCTGAATGATAACTGGTATCTTCTGCCGTACATCCACTCCGATCTCCCAATTGCGAACACTTGTGAATGAAAATGGTTTGACTGACCTGACTGGACCATTCATAACCGGCTCCTCCAATCACAGAAGAGACCCTTCTATTTAAACTCAGCTCACCAGTCAATGAGAGTGGCTGTGATTTATTCTGAGAAGCTATCCTTTTTGTTTGGGCCCCCTGTGAAAACCTTTGACTTGTTTGTTGAAATATTAGCTCAAACTAGTTGGTATTGCCAGGTCTAGGTTGCAACCAAGAGTTTGGTTTGGTTTGGTTAGAGGCCTGTCTGATGTAACTTTAAAAGCATTTTTGAGCTCCTGCAGACAGATGCCTCACTTTGTTTTTTTTTATTTTGATCAGTGACTGAAAGCTTTTTATTTCATTATTATTCAGATTTATTACCCTCATTTTGTTCTCATTAAGCCTGAAAAAGACAAAATAATAAATCACTTTTTATTTTAAAAAACCACCTAAATATGGTTTAAACAACTACCTTGGGGAACTCCATAAGAAACAGATTTTACCTGTGAAAAGCTACCATTATAAAACACCGTCTGCTTCCTGCTTATTAAACAGCTCTCCAACCAGACAACTGCAGGTAAATAGAGTAATAGAGATTTATGTGGAAAATGATTTCTAGCTGACCTCATGTTCTTCCATCTGCATGTCTTTATTCTCCTCAGGAAGGCAGGACTGTGTTTGGTATGACCGGGTTCTTTGAGAAGCTGCTGTGAGCTTCAGTCAGCAGGTTCTCCTGGTGGACAGTGAAACGTTCTGCAAAGACACAACTAGTTCAGCCCCCCCCTGCTGTTTTCCATGTTGTGTGTTTTCTAGTTGGATTTGTTTTCAGGTGGAACGCCTCCTTCCTCTTCTGCCTGCACACACAGCAGGACCCTGTCTTCCTTCCTGCTCTGTGCGTTTGTGGTCCTAACGTGTCTCTGATGGTCCTCCAGCTCACACTGACTCTAAGAGCCACAGTCTCTGATTGGTCCACCATGTTGGAATCATTTTTAGAAAGCCGTCTATGTTTTAATTTATCTCAATGAGGTTTTCTGAAATTGAGTTTTTTACACTCAAAAGTAGAAGTGCTGGTTATGTTTAACACGAGGAACAAATATTTCAAAAATTTCTGTATTGGGGGCTGAATTTAAAATGTTTTTGGGAACAAATCAAATGAATTGATATTCAGCTAAGTTTAAAGATGTATATATAAAATAAAAACTAAATTTAGTGGCCGGACACATTAAACCTCATCAGTCAGTGTAAAATGCCCTCTGATCTTTTAATGTTAGAGATTTCTTCTGGAATTAAGAATTTCATCCAACTGAGGCTTGCACCGATTCACGGAGTTTAATGAATATGATATGTTTTTGTCTTTCATCCTGTTTTTGGCGAACAAAACAGAAAGTTTGGATTTTCAGTCAGAAAGCAGACAGAAAATGGCAAGTTGGGCTGAAATGACGCTCTGTTGGCATCATCAGTTTGTTGAACAAACAACAAAATGTGAGATAAACTCATGGTCCCTGTGTTAAAAATGTTCATGTTATGATAAAATTCATTTTGACCATTTTTGTTTCTACACAGAGTTGAGGTCCTTTTAAAATATTTATATATATATATATATTTTAATCAGTTTAATAAAAACAAAAACTAAAATACTGAAAAAGGTTCTGGAAAAATAAAGAGCAGACAGCATAAAAATGTAGGCTTCTCAGTAATCATATTTTACACAAAATTAGCTAGAGCATCAGATTTATTCAATAAATAAGTTTTCATTTCTCTAAATTTCTCCCCATCTTCTGAAGCACATACATATTATTACAGCTGTTTCCAGTGTCAGGTTTTAAAATAATGAACCTCTGAAATAAACATAATAATGATTTTAAAAAGACTTCCCGGCACTCTGTTGGGGGTTTGTAATTTTTCGGGGTCCCTTCATTATTTCCATGAAAATATCCTCAACATATTTTCCACTTTTTTATAAATGCTATAACTTCCTCATAATAGATGAGTTTTTAAATCCCAAATATGCAAATTTGATTTTTTCCCACACTGAGAAATTCACAAATTAGCATATCCATCTCATATGTGCAAATTACATAAGGAAATACGTTCACTTATTGTAAAAACAATAAAGTATGACATTCTGAAAGAGCAGTGGCAATTTATTGAAGCAGAGTGTTCATTCTCCATTTAGTTAAACATCATATGAAATACTGGAAAAATTATACCAAATAATTACAAATATCATTCCTATCAAAATATACAACCTTGTTAAATATTACCGTATTTGCATCAACGCATTATAATAATAATAATAATAATTATTATTATTATTATTAATGTTATTATTATTATTATTATTATTATTATTATTTATTATTATTATTATTATTATTATTATTATTATTATTATTATATTATAGAGGTGTGTGTCTATAACACAAACTGCCGAAACAAAGAAGCTGCTGCTGTCTACTGGGGGGATGATGCAGAGAGCAGGACCACAGCTCCCCCTGCTGGCTGCTGGTGTTTTAGGACGCACCCACGCACACACACATTTGCACACACAGGTCTTCACTGTTTTTGTTATACATGAACCTGGTTGGTCTAAGGAACCAGGTTCTGATCCAGGAGAAGAAACCGAACTGAACCCTTATGACTCATGTCAGTTCGGTCCTGATCAGATCTCAGATTGTGTCTCATTGAAACATCAGGACTAATCAGTCAGGATCGGAACCAGTGATTGTTTCCTCACTGCTTCTAACTGGGCCGACTAGTTGCCTCCTGGAGCGGAGTACTGAACACAGAGCTGCAGTGCAGACCACTCAGCTCACTGTTCAGTCTGTTCTGGTTCAGCTTGGTTTCTTCCTGCAGACAGGAAAGGTCCAGCCAGTGGGACCATCAGCTCTACAGGCAGCAGCATCTCAGTCACACCTCCTGCATTCATCAGATCATTCAGTTTAATTGCTGCAATCTCTATCCATTTGTTTTGTCTAATAGATGTTAAGCTCTTATTGCAGTTTCATCTACAGTTAACCCCAAAACTATTTCAACCCTTAGCAGAGTTAGATTTAAAGCGTTTTACTGACAGTAAATAGGACAGGCATCTCTCAAAAAGAATAAAAGGAGCAACACTTTGAAAGAAAAACTGTTTTACTTACAATTCATAAAAAATGGCTTGTTTGTATACCCTTCTTAACCTCATGCTATCCTTTTCCCAGAAACAAGGGAGAAAGTGTATGTTTTTTTTCATTGCTCTACATTCCCTTAGTTAAACATAGACACGGTATCCTCTAAAACGTCAGACTCTTGGGTAAAAGCTGATTTAAACAACTTCTACAAACACCAAACACATTTGGCCAAGAGTCCTTGAGAACTTTAATGTTCTCACAGCGCTGGAATAAGCCCAGTCAGGACTGGGTCTGATGGTTTTAGCAGAAGAAGAGGATGGACAAACTTCTAAATGCTTCCACAGTTGTTGTAGGAGCAGATGCTTCTACAACAACTGTAGAAGCATCTTCTCCTCCTGAAGGCCTAAGATCTAGAAGTTATGTTCTAGGATCTCTGTTTTTCATCTGCCACAGACATTCTCCCTGGCAGGTCTGACCGAACTAGAGGACTTCATCCAGAACCTCTGAACCTCCTCCATAAGACCTTGTGGTAGTCCCAATAAGTTCAGATGGTTGGGCCTTTTGATGAATACTGATGAATTCATGGACTGGCAGACCTTTCAGTTCTTGCTATGAGATCTTTAACACCAGAACCTGTTCCTCAGATCTTTGCCACCTCTGTGTTACCACCTAAACTTCAGGGTTCCTCACCTCCAACTCCATGGAAAGTTTACCTCCTGTCTTTAACCTCCACTAACCTCCTCCTAACATCCCAGTGACCAGCAACTAATGAGATCCTAGGAATCTTCTCCATCCGAGTGAAGTTATGATCTCTAACTCTCTAAGGTAAAGTTTGAGAACATCTTGAGTTCTAATAGAATCAGAGTTCACCCTGTTCTCAGAACTTCTTTCCAGCTTCGAGGTTCAGCTTGTGGAGATAAAATGTGAATCTCCGCTGCTCTGCATGGTGATCTACCAGGTGCCCAAATTTCATAACAACTTTCTTTCTTTGCAAACTTATTGTCTGCAATTTTTTTAGATTATGATCAGATTTTGATTGTTGGAGACTTGAACATTCATGTGTGTTGCAAAGACCAAGGTGCTAACCAGTCAGTTGGTGAGCAGTCCAGCACATGAAAAGAGACACACCCTGGACTTGGTGTTAACTTTAGGTTTTCATGGAGATGTTAAGGAGATTATAGATTCTGGTATTTCTGTTTTATTTGAGTTCATTCTGAGTGCTCCGTCTCCTTGTCAACATACAGACAGCGTCACAGTTTTCAGCTGCTTTTCCAGACTCTGAGCTTCCCTCTCTGGAGTGTCACAAGGAAGGAGATGTGTATCATCCTGGATGATTTTAACTCTGCCTGTTTGGGTATTCTGGATGTTAGTGAGCCGTGGCTCAATGAACACACTCGTACAGAGAGAAAATAGACAAAGGCCAGATGTTAAAAAACTGTTTAACTGAGTATCAGGCTGCTGTTAGAAATGCTCAGATCCATTTGATTTCTAATTTGAGAATATCAGCAGGCCTCCAACCTTTCAATTCTCTGAACTCTCTGTTGAATCCTTATGGTTCCTCAAGTATGACTTCTTCTATTTCACTTTGTGAAAGGTTTTAAAAATGTTTTGTTGGAAAAGTGAGCGTTGTCAGGTTTTCTTCCTTACTTTGCACCCCTGATTCTGCTATTTTGCCAGTATCTCCCGTTGTTTTACTCTCCGCCGGTCTAAAATTCAGCTGCCTGCCTATTAACGAGGACAAGATGGTGTGAGCACATTACCTCAATACTGCATTCCCTTCACTGGCTGAATGTCTGTTCCTTCTGTCAGGTCTTCCAGAACTCTTAATGAATGCGTTGTTTCTTTTATTATGGTTGTACCTCATAATATTTGATTCACCTGTGCAGCACTTTGGTTGCCTTGTGGTATGCTAAAGCACTTTATAAATAATGTTTATATATAATAATGATTTTTAACCCTAACCCTCTGTGTTTAGCTGTGACACCTTCCTGGAAGGGGACATCCGCTGAGCTGCTGCTGCCAAAAACTTAATGCTCACCTTCTACAGATGATCCATTTGACCCTGTCTTTCAGTGTTGAACCCTGTCTCTCTCCTAGATATAGCTACTGACTGAGCTTCTGCTGTGACTAACTCTATGTGCTCGCGTTGGGTTTTGGTTCTGTAATTTGAGATTCGGGTTCTGGAACATTCAGTCACAAGTTCTCTGAGATTTGGTCTGACGGTGAAGTGGCTGAGCTGAGCACAAATTTTAAGAATTGTTTCTCTGAAAGACTGTCTCAGACACTTTTCATGATGATCCCAATCAGCCATCAGGCCTCTTCACCCGACTCTCCTCTGCAGGGTGGAGAACCAGCTCAGAATCCTGAACAGGTCCAAACTATTTTGCTGCTTCAACAAGAGACTGACCTCATCTACTGATTTGGGTTTAAATACACACACAACCTCGCCCAAAACAACCTGCATCGATGAAAACAGGATCAAAGATATAGACCACCCTGTTGATGATGGAGTCTGTAGACGTTGGACCCTCTAGATGCAGATGTTGAAGCCAGAAGATGTTGGAGCCTGAAGATGTTGAGGTCAGCAGATCTCGGATTTTGTAGATGTTGGCACCTGCAAACAATGGAGTCTACAGTCTTCAGATGTTTTGCTGTTTTTTTCCTGGTTTGGTTTCTGCACATCTTATAGGTGACTGGTGATGATACCAGTTAGTCTGGTTGGTACCATTCTTCATGCAGAACATCCTAGGATTTCGATAGCAGCCTGTCGGGGTCGGACATTTTGGACTCTGTGTTGGTTTTGTGTTTGTTTGCTTTTCAGTTGGGTGTCTCTATTCTTTGGGCTTAGTAGTTTTGTTTGTTTATTCCTTCAGTTAATCTGATAGTTTTGTTCTCTCTCCTGCCTCCTTGTGTTGTAGTTTTCTCTCCCCTCGCTCATAGTTCATTTAGTGGTTGCTTTCTTATTACTTAGAATAGTTTTCTCCTTATCATTATTATTATTATTATTGTTATTATTATTATTATTTACAGTTCTCTGCTTCCTTCTCTGGTAGCTTAGTGTTTGTTTACCTTTTATCTGTCTGGTGTTTCTTCTGTTTCTTCCAGTTTCTCAGTTTACTTTAGTTAATGGTTATTCTAGATTCTTATACTTCATTTGGTTATTTATCTTTGTCCATAGTTTTGCTTAGATCTGTTTCCCTGAGTTTGTTATTTAGTCCCTTTCTCATAGTTTAGTTTTGTAGTCAGTTTTCCCTTTTTCTTCCAGTCTGGTCATCATAGCAACCATTCATATTCCCTCAGTTCTCTGCAGCCTGGTCCACACCTGATTCATGTCTCCTCTGATTTCCTGCCTCCCTGTCTCATTGGTCCATAATCCACTTTCCTCAGTTTATAAGCTCTCTGGTTTTCATTGTTCCTCGCTGGTTCCTCCCGTTCACTACCCCTGTTTAAGTTCTGTCTGTGCTACGCTCTTCCTCTGAGAACTCATGTAAGTTTTTGGCTCTACTCATGTTTGTTCCAGGAAGTAACTTATGTAACGTTTTTGAAAACCTTTTCATTAAAGAAGGGATCTTGTTCTCATCATGCTGCTGCCCATTGTTTGTCTGCACTTTGGTCCACTACAGCCACAGAATATGACACAGCCATCTGACCCATTTTTTTTCTTCTCGTGTTTATTTGTTTTCTGTTATAACAAGATGTTTAAGATTCCTGCTCACCTCCTCTTTTTTCCTCTTCTCCTCTCCTCCTGCGTCTTTGGGCTGCTCTTAGTTAAATGACATTTTGAGCAGCAGGGTGAGAAAAGCAGTCTGCTTCCTCTCCCTGGAGAGGAGGAGGAGTAAATGTAAAAATGAGAGACAGAAAAGAGGAAGTCTGTGAAGAGGAGGAGTAGGACTGAGCCCCAGAGTGGAGGAGGTGAAAAGGGTGTGTTTTGGGGGGGGGTTATATTCCCTCTGATGGACTGTCAGAATAAAAGCTTAACATTTTTTACTTTTCAAACTTAAATAACAGGAACATGATTTACGTTTTTAACTGGACAGCAGGAAGACGTGTAGCTGGACCGAGGTCGATGTGGATCTGCCTGTTCTGACATAACTGAGGCAATCCAAGCAGGGATTCAATTTAAATCACCTTCAGACATGAAGAAGCAGATCGGATCTGTAGTTGTCCCCAGAGGTGGAGCTCAGACCTGTTCTTTTACAGGAGAAGGGTTGGAACGTTAAAGGTTTACATTTTCCTCTTTCAGATGGGTTCTCCCAGCGACCTGTGGTCCCATCAGTCCAGTAAAAGCTGCTGTTGCCTCAGTTCTGGCACTAAGAGCAGGTAACAGTACGATCTGCTGCAGAGGACTGAGACGCATCCTTGATAATAAGAAGTGACGGCTCTATTTGGGTCCAGATGTTGGAAGCTGCAGACAGTCTGCAGGAAGCTTAATCCTGAAGATCACTTTAGGAAATGTCATTCTGTCATTTTCACCAGAACCACTTTTAACTCTTCTTTTTCATTGTTCAGGAGGATGTTTGGAATCTGGTCCCACTCAGATTTCTTCAGATGTTTCTCATTCTTTACCGGATTTGGAGGTTCCTGGCAGGAGGTATTGGCCTGCACACTTGTCTCAATGTTTAGGTGTTCAAATTGAAGTTTCTTTTGGGATTAAATCTTCAGGATCAACATCTTATTTTTCTTTCTGTCTGAATCATCTTGTCCATCTTCTAATCTATCTCCTACTGTGTGAGGACTACAGTAGCTCAGAGGGTTCATTTCAGATGGATTCTGCTGCATCTGCATATCAAATCCACAAGAAACAACAACATCATCTACATGGAGGTTCACCCTGCTGAATGAGTCAGAGAGGTCTCCAACAGAGAACAGGAACATGGATTCTCAAACTGAGAACTTTCAGCAGAGGGAAGCACTTAGATCCTGCAGGTCAGCAGGATCCAGCTGGAGCTGCAGGACTTTGGATCAGAAGCTGATTACTGCCAGGTTTCAGTTCGGAGCTGGAATAATGTGGAGGCATAAAGCTGTGTTTGATTATATCAAAAGTGTTATTATTGTGTTTACCATTATAAGATGAATTCTGTGAATAATTGTTCACTCTGAGTAAGACATGCATGCCTTCTTTTAATAGATTACATTAGGGAAAAGTTCTTGGCGAGAGGAAAAACTAATGGGCTAGTTATTGCAGGAAATCTTGTGATTCCCTGACCCTTGCCAGCTCAGTGTGACATCAATTCAGCAGTCCAGTTGACCACAGGAATAAGGAATGATAAGAGCTTGCATTGTGTTTCAGCTGGGAAAGTTTTGATATCCCTGAAGTCCTGCCATGTCAATTTGACCTGAGAGTTTGCATCCAGATAAGTGATGAAATTGTTGTTATAAACTCTCACGTAGCCCAATCTGATGTTTTCCAGATGATTGGCTGGATGTGTATTCCCGGAAAAGTAGAGAAAGCAATGTTGTGGATGCCAGAAGTATTACGTAAATGAATATGATGCATTTCAATTGGTCAAGAGGATCCAAATACACACCAATGCTTTGTATCTGTATAAAAACCGCCCCGTAAAGACTGAACAGCAGGAAGACTTCTGGAATTTTTGATGAAAATGATTCTGTGCAGTTTTTGAAGAATAAAAGTTTCCTCCCGTGAGGGCTCTTTTGAGAGAGAATTTCTCTGAGTTCTGTTTTGATTATTTTAGCTCAGTGATCAGACTGCCCGCTCCTAAAATATCTCAGCCAGGTCTCCTTCAGCTCAGTTTCTTGATAGGTCTTGATAGGTCATTCGCAACAGGATGGGTCTGAGCATAGCAGTGCATCTTGGAAGCTGAGGCTTCAAACCTTTTATGGTACTTCACCAGGTATCTTTAACACACTCACTGTGTGTGTGTGTGTGTGGGGGGGGGGGGGGGGGGGGGGGGGTTTCTTGGATCATTGTGTTCCAGATTTAAAACCGTTTGCTGCATTTTTTGTAATTTTTGTCTCCTGCAGGTCTGTTCATCAAAGGTTTGAAACTGGTCATGAAATCACGTTTCCATTGAAGTTTAGAGCTGCAGCTTAATACTCTCTAACAGTAGCACACAGATATTATATCCATGCCTGTCCTAGAAACACACACACACACACACACAGCACCCTGCAGTGTGATCTGCTTTGTCAGCACTTTGTTGCTTCATAAATATGACTCCTGTTTTCTCCTGATTGGTTTTGTGCTGCAGCAGCGACGAGGGAGTTATTGATTGATTTACTCGGCGCTCAACATTAATTGCTCACCGGGGTGTGTGTGTGCGTGTGTGTTTAGGGGGGTCATTATTAACATTTTAAGAGAGAAGGTTAGAACATTTAATAAAGAAAATGATCAATAAACAGAGCTGAATGCTGAGGCACACATACCTACACACCCTCTCTCAGTGAGGAAGATTTTCATCATGATCATAAAGACGATGAAGGGTTTAATGAACACGAAGCCAGGGTCTTGTTTCTATGAGTTTGATTGTCCTGAAAGAAACTCGGTCAACTTGAATCAGAACATTGTCTGATGTTTCCTTCATTGTTTGTTCTCAGGTTTCATCACTGGAGCCCCACAACAGCAATGTCATGGACCCAACCAGGGTCTCCCTTCTAGAGTACGTTCTTCTCGTGCATGCATGGGTTCTCTCTGGGTTCTCTCTGGCTGCGGATGGATGGATGGATGGATGGATGGATGGATGGACGGATGGATGGACGGATGGATGTTTTGGTAAGTTACATGCTTTATGTATTTCTCAGCCCTAGTAACACCAGGGTGAATCAAGCCTGGCAGGAGTCTGAAATCAAGTGAAATCAACATGAAACCACTTTGTAATCTTTCTGAAACCGGTCTGAAACCAGTGTGAAACCAGTGTTGAACCAGACTGAAATCAGTCTGAAACCAATGTGAAACAATTGTGCTTTTCCCTTTTGTCTGCTGGAGCAGAGTTTCTTCTGTCGCTAACTCCGTGATGTCCTAGAGTCAATGAACGTCTCGGTGGGACTCCTGTGAGGGCTGAGGTCAGACGCTGCCTTGCTCGAGGACACATTAGCAATTAGAGCATTTTCTCTCTGAAAGAATCTGCTGTTTCAGCAAAATCTCTGCTCTCTGATCTAAATCTCCAGCGCCACCTTCCTCACCTGTTTTTCACCACCCCCAGAACTCTCTCCTCTCTAACAGTCTGCTGATTTAAACCTTCACCCCCCACACACATCCTCACATTACTCACCCCCTCACCTCCCTCCTTAATTTTGTCTCCATAATGACTCTTAAAGACTTCCCACTCGACTAACCTTCTCTCTCTGAGTGCTATCACGTCATTGGTCGGCTGCTGACATTTTGTTAGACATCGTTAAGGTGGACGACACCATAAAGCACCCGAAGGCGACACACTCCACCGTCACCCCACCCAGGGTGATACCTTCCACCCTGCAGGGGAGACGGAGTGAGGTTGGAGAGTTATGAGTCTTATTTAAGGTCCAGATTAACCTTCTTTTCTGTACGACTAATCAATTTTCATGAGTCCGGCTCCATAAAGACCCTTTATAGCACACACACACACACACACACAAACCAGATGTCTCCATTAGAACCAGGAAAAAAAATCAGATTCTGCAGAACGTACAAAATGAAGTTCTCTGCAATATTTAGTTTTTTGTACTGAGCCATAGAACATGGTCCTAAATATTGGACCGGTCACAGAACTTGCTGACAGATTTCTTAAACTTCTGATCGATACCTAAAACCTTCACTGTGCCCCACAGAACCACATAATGAACAAGCCTAGTTCCTGTTTTATTTTGGTAGTCAGATTCCTTCAGTTGTCTCAGTCCTCAGACTTCTCTTCAGCTGTTTCCATCCAGGTAATCCGCCTCACCTGGTCACAATCCCAATAATCACATTCCCTGAGTGCAAATATTTCTGCAGGTACCGGATTCTGCTGTTTTCTGCTTTGGGATGAATGAATGGATGAATGGATCATCCATTCAACACAACTTACTGTCAGTAAAGATATTATTGCAGAAGACGGAGCTATAGGGGACTACTTCTCCCCTTGCAGACATTTTCATTTTTGTATTTTTAATAACTGTGTTTATTTAAAAAAAATAACACTTTTTTTCAGGACATAAAATGGAGAAGATGAATTCAACTGGCTGTTAATGGTGAGACCGTCTAAGTTGATGACCTTTCACCCATCATCAGGAGGGACATAGGTAAGCTACTGCAGACTTATCTTCCAACAGATCTTTTATCATTTTGCTGCGAAACATCTTACAGGGTCTGATATTTGTATGAGATAATCCTTATCATCAGACTTCGTTGCTCTAAGAGGAGGGAAAGTTTCATTGTATTGTTGGATCTCCTCAGACCTCCCTTTCCTCGTTACTGAAGCAGGTGCACTCCCAAAGAAAATGACAGTTTTAAATCACTGATTTTAGTTTCATGAGGTTTTATACATTTTCAGTGGCAATATGTCTGTTTTGTTGGTTTAATTTCAGGACCTAAACACACCTTTGAGGTTAGGTAAAACAGGGCCAGTGTGAGACAGGTAAACCTGAATCGGACAGGTAAACCTGGGTCCAGGTCAGGTGAGGATCAGCAAGGGCAGAGATACATCAGGTATACACAGGTAAACACTGAATATAAACTGAGGCTGTTTTTACCTGTCTGACCAGGGACATCAGGGTCAGAAAGGTCAGTTTGTATTCAGAGTTACTCCCGGCCCATGTGAGGCCAGCTCAAAGTTTCTGCTCACGTTTGGATCGATTTTATCAGGATACAAATGTTTTAGGTTAAACTCTGATCTTTCATCATACTCAGACTAATAGAATCTCTTCACCTTTTCCTCCAACTTTTCTTCTTCTCTCATCTGTCTTCATCTGTTTCTCTTTAGCCGGCCGTGCCTCTCCTCCGTCTCCATCACTCCATATTAGCTCCGTCGCTCCTCTATTACCTCCCTCTTTCACCCATTAGTAACACCTGAATCCTTCTATTAGATTCAGGAAGTTGGCCTCATAAATTCGCTTGTGTGTGCGAGCTGCTGGGCGACGGCTCACTGTTTTTGATAATGGAAGGATCTGGGCTTAAATTCACATTACCTTTGTGATGTACTTCATGCTTGATCATATGGGGCTCTTTGATTTTATTAACGTCTCTGAATGGATTTCTGGCTCTCTTCCCGTCCATCTCCGTCTGTCTGCCTCCAAACGTTCTCTCCAATGACAGCTTTGTCCTCCGAGGAGCTGCTGAAGGTCGGGGTCGCCGCTTCGCCCACTACCCGCTGATGGCCTGCAGAAAGGCAGGATGGGAGAAGGTTAAGATGTGATTTCTGACTCGGAACAAACCAGGAAGATGTTTTTCTCTGTTCTTTTAATTCATGTTGACATGACTGAAGAGGATGAGCCTCAAGTCTGACTGTGTCTGTGGCTTCCATCTCTGCTCTATGCAGTGCTTTCCATTCAGTCTATTAACCCTACCACAGCACCAAGACTCCACTGGTCTGACCAGTGATGGGTCTGGAACCTTTGTCTTTGTCTTAGTCGATCTAAGAGCTGCGTTTGACATGGTTGATCATAACACTGATCCATAGGCTGGAAAAATGGGCGAGATTGTCTGGTACTGTGCTAAACTGGTTCAGATCTTATTTGGCAGACAGGAAGTACTTTGTGTCATTTTGGAATTTTAAACCTTGGTGAACAGAAATCAGTTGTGGGTTTCCTCGAGGATCCAGTTTTGGGCCACTTTTATTTAACATCTATATGACCCCGCCTTCTGAGACTGTGGAGCAACAACTCCTACCATGTGTCAGCATTCATGGCACAAAGTCAGTCTTGATCCCTGTGTGGGTTGGACCCCTCTGGGTCCACTCCATGTCCCCAAGCCTGTTTGTTTTTATGGACAGGATCTTAAAGAATAGACACAGAGGAGGGGTTCTGGTTTAGGAACCTCAGGGTCTCATCTTTTGCTTTTTTAAGATGATGTGGTTCTGTTGGCACCTTCAAGCCATGACCTCCAATGAGCACTGAAGCAGTTTGCACCTGAGTGTGAATCATCTGGGATGAGATTCAGCTCCTCTAAATTTGAGCTCATGGTTCTCAACTGGAAGTACTGCTCCTTCCGGGTCAGGTGTCAGTCATTGCCCTGATGAAGACGTGGATGGATGGATGATGGACTACATAGGCCTGGCAACTGCCACCAGGAAGAGGGATGGCTGGGGTTTCCTCCTGGACCTGTTACTCCGTGGTACAATCGCTTTCAAATGGAAGAAAAAAATGGATGTTTCTGTTTTACTAAAATAAAAGGTCATGAGTAGCCACCTGGAGATTTTCTTCCTGAGCATACTCTGGAAGTACGGATGCTTTGGCCTTTTTTTCGGTTGCACAGAGCTTCCAGGTAGAAGAAGCTGAACAGAATAAGTCCAAGGAAACTTCAAAGAACCAGGTTCCCCTGTCAGGTCTCTGCTGCCTGTGGGGTGCTGACAGGCACTGTGGTGTGTTTGTGTGTGGGATTTTTTCATACTGAGCCGGCAGAACTCATGTGTGTATGTGTGTGTGTTCTGGTTCACCATAAAGCGGATCAGACAGAATTAATAACTCTCAGGTCAATACAAGCCGCCCCAGCTTCCAACAACACCAGTTTGTTGACTCACCGTTTGATCCCAGAAGCACAAAATGAAATTGATTTAACTCGGGTTAATTTCCTGTGTGTGTGTGTGTGTGTGTGAGTGTGTGTGTGTGTGTGGGTGTGTGTGTGTGTGTGTGTGAGTGTGTGTACAGGGCAAAAAACATTGTTAGCTTTACAAGCTGATCAGTCAACTACAACTACATCACTAATTAAAAGCCTGCTTGAGTGTGTGTGTGTGTGTGTGTGTGTGTGTGTGTGTGTGTGTGTGTGTGTGTGTGTGTGTGGCGTGCGTGCGTGTGCGCGTGTGTGTCATGACTGAGGGTCTGATGTTGAACTCTGGATGGGTCAACACACTCGCACTTTCCTGTTTTTTCCATTTCTCCTCTTCGTTTGCTGTCATGCCGTCTGTCATTCCCCCACCCCCCCAATGTCTGTCAGTCAGTTACTCAACCGACACATTACAGCTCTTAGACACACACACTCAGGAACACACACACACTCCTAGCTGACCATCATTACCAGTGTGCAGTGAGGCAGAAAAGCTTAGTAATAGCAGGTCACCACCTTCTGACTCTGTGTGTGTGTGGGTGTGTGTGTGTGTGGTGTGGTGGGGTGGGGTGGGGTGTGTATTGGCCGGTTGGCAGTCTATTAGTGTGCTGTGATGGGCTCTGATTGGTTGGAGTAGAACAGCTTGGTCAGGGTGGCATGAGGCTGAAAACTGGAAAATCTGCAGAAAAGTTTTACAAGAATCAGTCTGTGCTCACATTAAAGCTTCAAGCAATGAGGATGAGGACGATGATGATGACGTTGATGATGATGATGCTAATGTTGATGATGACGTATCAATTCAGTTTCAATTCAGTTTTATTTCTATAGCACCAATTCACAACATGTCGTCTCAAGGCTCTTTACAAAGTCAATTCAATCCAATCCACAAGATTTGAAGTCAGGTTCATACATTCCAATTCATCCTAACTATCAAACAGTCAGATTCAGTTATTTATTCAAATTGGTTAAACGTTTTCTATCTAAGAAAACCCAGCAGATTGCATCCAGTCAGTGACTTGCAGCATTCCCTCCTCCTGGATGAGCATGTAGAGACAGTGGACAGTCACTGGCGTTGACTTTGCAGCAATCCCTCATACTGAGCATGCATGTAGCGACAGTGGAGAGGAAAAACTCCCTTTTAACAGGAAGAAACCTCCAGCAGAACCAGGCTCAGTGTGAGCGGCCATCTGCCACGACCGACTGGGGGTTAGAAGAAACAGAGCAGAGACACAAAGAGAACAAAGAAGCACTGATCCAGGAGTACTTTATATGGGAAGGAAAAGGTAAATGTTAATGGATGTAGCTCCTTTAGGTCGTTTCACCTAGAAAGAAGGAACAGATAAACTCTGAGCCAGTTTTCAAGTTTAGAGTCTGAAGAGAGCACAGAGAGTTAGTCACAGTAAAAGCTCAGTCAGTAGTTATGTCTAGGAGAGAGAAGGGTTAAACACTGAAAGGACAGGGCCATGTGGATCATCGGTAGAGGGTGAGCATAAGTTGTTGCCAGCAGAAGCTTGGAGGATTCCCCTCTCCAGAATGGTGTTACAGGTAGACACAGAGTCAGGCCAGGTGTAGCTTCTAGGAAGAGAAAAGAGAGAGAACAAAGTTAAAAGCTGAGATAACAGCAAATAATACAAAATTGAAGAGTAGCGTGAGAAAGTAGCGAAGAGGGTGAAAGTGGTCATTATGTCCTCCAGCAGCCTAAGCCTATAGCTCACAAACTACAGAGATAGCTCAGGATAACCTAAGCCACTCTAACTATAAGCTTTATCAAAAAGGAAAGTTTTAAGCCTAGCCTTAAAAGTAGACAGTTTGTCCATCTAGAGCCCACTGATGGCCGTTGTTATACTAAAAACCACAACGATTGGGATACCTCTCTCTGTCAGATTGACCATAACCATTGAGAAAGAGAGGGGGTCATACAGGTAGCAGAAATCCATATCAAGAGCCACGGTATCCAGGGTAATGTCAACATACCACCAAGAAGGACGAACCACATCCAGCAGGATTAACTGTGGACGCAAGAGGAAGCTGTCTGAAAGGGATGTTCGGGTGCTAACCCGGATTGTATCCAAAAAACATAAAACCACGGCTGCCCAAATCACGGCAGAATTAAATGTGCACCTCAACTCTCCTGTTTCCACCAGAACTGTCTGTCGGGAGCTCGACAGGATCAATATACACGGCCGGACTGCTATAGCCAAACCTTTGGTCACTCATGCCAATGCCAAACGTCGGTTTCAATGGTGCAAGGAGCGCAAATCTTGGGCTGTGGACAATGTGAAACATGTGTTGTTCTCTGATGAGTCCACCTTTACTGTTTTTCCCCACATCCGGGAGAGTTACGGTGTGGAGGAAGCCCCAAAGAAGCGTTACCACCCAGACTGTTGCATGCCCAGGAGTGAAGCATGGGGGTGGATCAGTGATGGTTTGGGCTGCCATATCATGGCATTCCCTTGGCCCAATACTTGTGCTAGATGGGCGCGTCACTGCCAAGGACTACCGAAGCATTCTTGAGGACCATGTGCATCCAATGGTTCAAACATTGTATCCTGAAGGCGGTGCCGTGTATCAGGATGACAATGCACCAATACACACAGCAAGACTGGTGAAAGATTGGTTTGATGAACATGAAAGTGAAGTTGAACATCTCCCATGGCCTGCACAGTCACCAGATCTAAATATTATTGAGCCACTTTGGGGTGTTTTGGAGGAGCGAGTCAGGAAACGTTTTCCTCCACCAGTATCACGTAGTGACCTGGCCACTATCCTGCAAGAAGAATGGCTTAAAATCCCTCTGACCACTGTGCAGGACTTGTATATGTCATTCCCAAGAAGAATTGACGCTGTATTGGCCGCAAAAGGAGGCCCTACACCATACTAATAAATTATTGTGGTCTAAAACCAGGTGTTTCAATTTCATTGTCCAACCCCTGTAGGTGTCTTTTGTGTTTAGGATAACTGCTGCCATCTGTTTTCGTGTCTTTATGTGACTTTTCCTGCCCTTGGACTGATGATGAAGATCAGAGCTGAGGTCTGCGTTAATATTTCATATCATGCCGGGATAATTCATGCACGTACACCAGACCCTGTGCACTCTGACGTGCACATCTAATGAGCTCTGCTGGCGCTATGGTGCTGAAAAATTCACCTTTAGCATCAAAGTTTAAAGATGATTTTACTCTCTGTCTTAATGAATCTCAGTTCATTTGTTGACATTTAAATAACTGATAAGACCAAGCAATTAGCATAACAAAATCACACACACTTTAGAGACTCAAGTTACCCACGCATGTGTCATGTTTGATGGGCTGGTCCCCTTAGATGTGAGGATGCTTCAGAAAAGGCACTCTGCTAACTTTATTTGAACAGCAAAGGGTATTATTTCAAACCAAGTCCACGTCACAAGGCACGGATCAGTGCTCTGGTCAGGAGGAATCTTATCAGAATCAGAAAAAACTTTATTGCCAAGCAAGGTTTTTCTAGTTTTGCAGTTTTCGTTAGTTTTATTTTTATTTAGTTATGACTTCACATTTACAATTCTATTTTAGTTGTAATTAGCTTTTAGCATTTTTTTCCTACTTTTGTTTAGTTTTTATTTTTTGAAAATGCTTAGTTTCAGTTTAGTTTTTATTAGTTTTAGTTTTAGTATTTTTTCTGAAATCAAATGCGGGGACATTTCCAGCTCAGAGATTAAAGGAATTAAATGTTATCAAGATAAAATAAAAACATTGGTACAGTGACAGTTTCATTTATTTTAAATATTTATTCATAATTAAACTTATTACGCTTGATTCTTATAATTGAAGCAGGAAAGCCTGTCCACACTGTTTTTAGCATTTGCTAAGGGTAATAAAGCAAATAAATAGCAGTAGTAATGTCTGTCTTCTTTCCTCTGCTCTTAGCTTTACTCCTATTTATCAGTCTATTTCCTCCTCTCTCTCTAACTCCTCCAAATTTCCTCTGCTCTTTCAGTCTTTTTTCTAACAGTCTTTCTATTTTCCTCCTCTCTCCTATTTTATCAGATGTTCACTATTGTAAAACAGAGAGATAATATGATCACAATCCTATCCAAAAACATTAGAATGTATAACATACTGAAAAATTATTTAATTAAAAAATTTAATTATTTAATATAAGATTTTTGTTTCAGATACCCTTAAATAGTTGGTTATTTTTAGATGAGAAACTACGATAATCCTGATATAATCTTATAAATATTAATGTTTCTTTAATTATTTATCTATTTTCCTCAGTTGATGAAATACCAAAATTGCTATATTTAGCAAAAAAAATGTACTTGGAGCTATAGGCTCATACAACAGAAGAAATGCACATTTAACCAGGTGATTCTCTCTCCCTCCTCATCATTCTCAGTTCATGCAGTTCTTGCCTCATTCATTTTCCCTGTTACTGACTCCTTTCAGTAACTTTCATATGTCCAAACTGAGTGGAAAAAACCCCTTAGCCTGAGTTCAAAAATCAATAGAATAAATTGGTAAAACAACCAAGAACTAACTCAGAAAATATAAACCCAAAGGTCACCAATCAATTCTAAAACATCTTACTTTGGACAAATCCTTGTTGACACTGTAGTGCTCAACTTTCCCAAATCACGGAGTTGTTATAATCCTTTGGTTATTATAGCTCCTTCTCTCCCTCACTCAGCTGAAGCTACTCCCTGTGATCTTGTTTTCCTATTTCTTGTTCTGTTCATTCATAAAAGCTTGGTTTATTTGCATTGGGTTCAATATCTTTGGTAAAACAGCATATCAATTAAATTCAATTCAGTTTATTTATATAGCGCCAATTCACAACACATGTCGTCTCAAGGCACTTCACAAAAGTCAGGTACATACATTCCAATTAATCCTTACCATTGAACAGTGCAGTCAGATTCTGTTATTTATTCAAATTGGATAAAAAGTTTTTCTGTCTAAGGAAACCCAGCAGATTGCATCCAGTCAGTGACTTGCAGCATTCACTCCTCCTGGATGAGCATGTAGAGACAGTGGACAGTCACTGGCATTGACTTTGCAGCAATCCCTCATACTGAGCATGCATGTAGCGACAGTGGAGAGGAAGAACTCCCTTTTAACAGGAATAAACCTCCAGCAGAACCAGAACCAGGCTCAGTGTGAGCCTGGGGGACCGACTGGGGGTTAAAGAGAACAGAGCAGAGACACAAAGAGAACAAAGAAGCACTGATCCAGGAGTCCTTTCTATGGGAAGGAAAAGTAAATGTTAATGGATGTAGCTCCTTTAGTCGTTTCACCTAAAAAGAAATAACAGATAAACCCTGAGCCAGTTTTCAAGGTTAGAGTCTGAAAGAGAGCACATAGAGTTAGTCACAGCAAAAGCTCAGTCAATTGCCATGTCTAGGAGAGAGAAAGGGTTAAACACTAAAAGACAAGGCCATGTGGATCATCGGTAGAAAGTGAGCATTAAGTTGTTGGCAGTAGCAGCTCAGCCAATGTCCCCCTCCAGGAAGGTGTCACAGCTAAACACAGAGCCAGGCCAGGTGTAGCTTCTAGGAAGAGAAAAGAGAGAGAACATAAAGTTAAAAGCTGAAATAACAGCAAATAATGCAAAATTGGAGAGTAGTGTGAGAATGTAGCGAAGAGCGTGAAAGTGGTCATTATGTCCTCCAGCAGCCTAAGCCTATAGCAGCATAACTACAGAGATAGCTCAGGATAACCTAAGCCACTCTAACTATAAGCTTTATCAAAAAGGAAAGTTTTAAGCCTAGCCTTAAAAGTAGACAGGGTGTCCGCCTCACGGACTAAAACTGGGAGCTGGTTCCACAGGAGAGGAGCCTGATAACTAAAGGATCTGCCTCCCATTCTACTTCTAGAGACTCTAGGAACCACCAGTAAACCTGCAGTCTGAGAACAAAGTGCCCTGTTAGGAACATATGGAACAATCAGATCTCTGATGTATGATGGAGCTAAATCATTAAGGGCTTTATATGTGAGGAGGAGAATTTTAAATTCTATTCTGGATTTAACAGGGAGCCAATGAAGGGAAGCTAAAGTAGGAGAAATATGATCTCTCTTTTTAATTTTCATCAGAACTCTTGCTGCAGCATTTTGAATCAGCTGAAGGCTTTTAACTGCATTTTGTGGACATCCTGATAGTAAAGAAATACAATAGTCCAGCCTTGAAGTAACAAATGCATGGACTAGTTTTTCAGCGTCACTCCTGGACAGGATATTTCTAATTTTGGCAATGTTCCGGAGATGAAAGAAGGAAATCCTAGAAACCTGTTTAATATGGGATTTAAATGACATGTCCTAGTCAAAAATAACACCAAGTTTTTTTACTTTATTACCGGAGGTCAATTTAATGCCATCCAGGCTAAGTGATTGACTAAGCAGTTTCTTTTTTAAAGACTCCAGTCCAAAGACGACAACTTCTGTCTTGTCTGAATTTAGAAGCAGAAAGGTCATCCAAGTTTTTATGTCTGAAAGACATGCTTGTAGTCTATCTAACTGGTTGGGTTCATCAGGATTCATGGATAAGTAAAGCTGAGTATCATCAGCGTAACAGTGAAAATTTATCCTATGCTGCCTGATAATTTGACCTACTGGAAGCATATATATAGTAAAGAGAATTGGCCCAAGTACTGAACCCTGTGGTACTCCACAATTAACCCTGGAGTTTAAAGATGATTTATCATTTACATGAACAAACTGGAATCTGTCAGACAGATAAGATGTAAACCAGCCTAGCGCTGTTCCCCTGATCCCTACAGCATATTCCAGCCTTTCTAAGAGAATATTATGATCGACTGTATCAAATGCAACACTGAGATCTAACAGAACCAGTACAGACACAAGTCCATTATCTGAGGCAATAAGAATATCATTAGTGACTTTCAGCAGAGCTGTTTCAGTGCTATGATGAGCTCTGAAACCTGACTGAAACTCTTCAAACAGGTCATTGCTGTGTAAATGCTCACACATTTGATTAGCAACTTGTTTCTCAAGAAAATTATCCAATCCATATTTTTTTACCTGGGCACAGTGAATGTTGACAACACTAGTAACGTTTTCTATCGCAACCAAACCTTCATCACAGCCAGGATCAGCCCAGTCCAAGGCAGCTCAGCTCTTCTTCTTCTACTCCGACTCTAACGTTAATAGCAGCACGACCATCTACCATACAGCTGTTGTTGCAAGCAACATACTCCCTTGCGCTTTCTACCTCTGGCCACCGTAATAAAAGTCTACACACATTTCTTTTTCTCATTCGCAAAACACTAAAATCGGGGACATTTACGGGAACAGGTTTAGCCAGGGACAGGTCGTCTAAATCGTAGGCTGTCCTCGGAAATCGCAAATTGGACTCTGGCGCTTTATCCCAAGTTTTGCTGACATGACGCTAGGTGTGGACGGACCGCGCAGATGACTTGACTGACGTACCTGCCCTCTGCTGGCGAAATGCGGCACAGCGAGAACGAAAACAAGAACTGGAAACTAGACTTCAATTCAATTCAGTTTATTTATATAGCGCCAATTCACAACACATGTTGTCTCAAGGCACTTTACAAAAGTCAGGTACATACATTCCAATTAATCTTAATCATTGAACAGTGCAGTCAGATTCAGTTATTTATTCAAATTGGATAAAAAGTTAAGTGAAAGTTTTACCAATAAAAAGTCTAAGGAAACCCAACAGATTGCATCCAGTCAGTGACTTGCAGCATTCACTCCTCCCGGATGAGGAGTGAGGCATGAGACACAAACGAAACTAAGCACATTATCTCTATAAATTCAGTTAATTTTAATTAGTTTTGTGAACACTCAGTTTCAGTTAGTTTTCCTTTTGTCATTGTTTTTCTAGCTGCTTTGACCCACATGCAGAAATACTCAGGAAACAGTAAAGGTTTAACAAGTTTATTATGAAATATATTTGCATGCTCGAGAACCAGGAACTCGCCACTGTATGGAGAAGGGATCAATGGTAAGAGGCAGAAAATATTCTGGGTTGTTGATCTTGATATATTTTCCTTACAGAGGGTGATTTGGAGTTTTGCCAGGGGGGAGGAGAAGAAAGATGGATGGAAACTCCGGGAGCGTGTTGGGTAAGTGAATGGTCCAGGTAATCCTGTCCTACTTGCACTTGAGGTAGAGGTGGCACCAGGTGGATGTTCTTGGAGGGGAGCACGGTGGAGGGTGAGCCAGGTTCGTTCACAGGAAGCCTGAGGAGCCTTGAAACCGGAATGCAACCAACTGAGAAGATAATCCATGAAGTTCTCTTGCAAGGGGGGGTTCTGGGTTTTCTGCATAAGCAGACTGGATGCAGAAGCTCGGGACTGGAGGTAACCTGGGAAGGAGGACACGAGAAGGTAAGTACTCAGAAAATAATCACAAGGAGACTCGTCTTGGCCAGCTAGAGTTACCACTGCAGGTTAACACTCAGGCACCGGAGTGTTGGCAGCGTTGGGTTCTTAAGCTCCTCTCCTTATGAGGCTGATGGAGAACACCTGTGGACTCAGCTCCTACCGTGCGTCTGGTGCCATCTAGAGGTTGGATGTGGTTAGTAGCAGGTAAAACAGGTGAACAGAAAAACTCCCAGAACTACGACACCTTTTTAGCAAGTATCGTTTTCATTTTTATTTCAGTTAACGAAAATGTTTTTTTACTTCTAGTTTTCGTATGAGGAATTTGCTTTGGTGGTACTAGGAATTGAATGAAAACAATAGGACACCGTGGGAATTAAAAATATACAATAACAACAATATTGAATGAAATGAAATAGTATTAACATGTGCTGAAATATTCATAGTATTTGCAAGGGGAAAGTGGTAGAGGTTCTGGTCCTGATGGACCGCAGCCTCCTGCCCGAGGAGAGAGTCTGAAACAGTTTGTGTCCAGGGTGGGAGGGGTCAGCTGCAATCTTTCCTGCTCACCTCCAGGACTCGGAGGAAGATTGCAGCCAATCGCCCTCTCTGCAGAGCAAATGATACGCTGCAGCCTGCCCTTGTCCCTGGTGGTGGCAGCAGCGTACCAGATGGTGATGGAGGAGGTGAGGATGGACTCAATGATGGAGGAGTAGAAGTGCACCGCCATTGTCTTAGGCAGGCTGAACTCCTTCAGCTGCAGCAGGAAGTACCTTCTCTGCTGAGCCTTCTTGGTGAGGGAGGTGATGTTCAGCTCCAACTTGAGATCCTGAGCGATGACGGTGCCCAGGAAACAGAAGGAGTCGTAGAGAATTCCTAAAAAACAACAAACTCATCCTCTTTTAAAAGACTTCTCAAACAAAACCTAAACCTCTAATTTCTGTTGACACTCAAGAAACAGCTCTGACACAGGTATATGTCTAAGTCATCCTGGATGACTTCAGGATGTATCACAGAACATGTATCACATGTGTTTTCGCTCCTGGTTTGGACAAACATTATCTTGAAAAGTGCCTCATGACTCCTCATTGTATGGCAAAAGGTTCTGTTCTACATTTGGTTTCTTTTTGGTTCTGACACGTTCTCTATTCCTCCTAGTTTGGGTTGAACTCGTGTTGAACTATAAGGCATGAAAGCATGTCAATCCATCATTTATGTAGACTGCAGACAACACACACCTCAGCAGTTTAAAGTGGTTTTGCTCAGGTTGTTTCTACATCACTCCTCTTACACAAACATGTCAACTTTCTGTGTGTGCGTGTGTGTGTGTGTGTGCGCGCGTGCGCATGTGTGTGAGAGAGTGTGTTCAGGTTATGTTTGTATGTTTGTGTGGATTGATTATTCATGTGTGTCAAATGGCTGAAACAGGAAACCTCTCATCTCTATTTAGCTCCAGGCTGAATGGTGTTGGATCCATAAGTCCGCTCTCAGAAGGTGTGTGTGTGTGTGTGTGTGTGTGTCTGTGTGTGTGTGTGTGTGTGTGTATGTGTGTGGTATCTCATGCTGAATTAATCTTTGATTGTGTTTAATGCAATAACTTAATGAAACATGCAACATTTGTTAGATCCACATTATTTAAGTGTGGGTCTGACCATTAAAGGATGTTTTGATCATGTGATCAACATACTTTACCTGCACATGACGTACCTGTCATGATCAGCTGCAGCCTGATAAATTCTAACATCCATCCATCCATCCATCGTCTATGCCAGCTTATCCTTGCAGCGTCACGGAGGGTTGATGCCTATCCCCAGTGGTCTTTGAGCGAGAGACAGGTCACACCCTGGACAGGTCTTCAGTCCATCACAGGACAACAGAGAGACACGCAGGACAGACAACCATGCGTGATCACAGCGAGACTAAGGGGCAATTCAGAGACACCAATTAGCTGATTACTTTCAGATGTCCTCTCCCAGCGGTCATAATAATGCTGCAGCTCCCTCTTTGTGCAGCATGCCTCGGTGGATCCATGGACTCTGAGATTTATTTTAAATGTGTTTTTAGTTATTCAGGCTGTGGTGTGATTACAGAGTAAACACCCAGCATTAAAACAGTTCACAGCCCTATGTTGATCCATGATTCACTCAGAAATACCCTTTCTATAATCAGAAACTCATTTTATTGACTGAACTCACATTTATTTCAGCAGATAAATGATCTAAAACCAGCTAAACAGCTTCCATACTGTTCAAGTGGAAGATTCAGATGCTCACCAGGATCTGATCAGGTATGTGTCGATCGAAAACTACTCCTCTGAGGTCTGCTGGAGATCTGACATTACCGTTTCTCACAGGCTGAATGTTCCAGAGGGATGGAAGGAAGTTTCTAACTAGGGATGGGAACTTAAAGAAGCATAATTTTGTGAAGAGAAAGTCTTTAAAAGGAATCTAAGTAATCAGCACTTACATACATTCTCAGTACTGTTTGTAATAATTAATGTATGGAGGCCTGAATTGCCCTGCAGCCTATTTAACATCCAAGCCTCAGTTTTTCATCCTTTAGGTTCGCTTGGATTGCCCTCTTGCATGTCTCTGCTCACCTATTCAGCCGATTATTTGACTCATTTGCTGCCTAATATTTAGATTTTTTAGACTTCCTCTCCATCAGCTGCCTAATGGACTGAAGGTGACATAAAACTCTGCAGCTTTAAACCCTTCTGAAGCAGTTTAAGGCATGTTACTGCACAACCCCTGCTTAATATTTTACCCACTAAGTAGTTTCAATAACTAATGTTGCCTGCTGGTGGAGACCTGAATTAAATATGGCTGCACAGAAACCCACCGTCTGAGTCATCACCAGCAGCCGATCATCGGCCGAGGAGCTCAAACTCTGAGCTTTGATTGTACCTCAGACAAAAAGGTGAAGACAGAAGTTTAATTGTTGAACTCTGCTACTTTCTCCTACTACTCTCCAATTATGCATTTTGAGAAGATATTGCTGACATTAACTTCATGTTCTTTGAAGCTTTGTCTGACTATTGTCTTCAGTCTGTCCTACAACCTTCAGATTACAGCTGTGTTTGATGTTTGTAATGAGTGTAGTGATTAGTTGAATGTACTGATGTGAGTAAAAACTGCATGTTTATATAAATGTTCCAAGATTAATTTTTGTTTTGCTTCTGTTTAATTTATTATGGGAGCTGGATGTCGGGAGAATCTGTAACCCACTGCAACGTAAGAAAGAACCAAACCCAACTACAGTATTTAGTTTTTTTCCTTTTTTGCTGAATGAAAGGATTTAAAACCGTTACCTCCAGCAGGGAACTGATCCTGGTTTTAAGTGTTTAACCCTGTCGCTCTTCTAGAGAAAGCAGCTGAAGGATTTATTCCTGTGACTGGCTATAAGTACTCTTTGTAATGGAATCCAGCTCTAAAATTTAGAATATTGTCAAAATGTTCAATATTTTTTTTCCCTCATCTCAGAAAGTGAAACTCATATATTATATAGACTTGTTACACATAGAGTGGAATATTCTTGTATCTTTGATGATTATGGTTTACAGATGCTGAAAACCCAAAATTAATGTTAAGTAGAAGGAAAAACTGTGACTGAGGCTGGAGTAGGCACATCAAGAGCCACTACAGATTCATTAACTTTCTTTTTTGTATTTTGACCATTTCTGACCATTATTTTTATTATATTCTTTATGTCTTGCTTTCTTTAGTTCATTTCCTTATTTTTAATATTTTTATTGTACTTCTGTTAGATTTTCCCAAGTGTTTCTGTCTATCTTCACATCTCCCTGAGTATAAAAACCCTTTTAATCACATTGTCCTCTCCTGGATCTTTTCGTTAATATGCTCATTTTTCCTGAGACGCTCCTCTTTCCTGGTTCCTGTTCCTGTTCCGGAGGAGCTCGAGTTCGAGCCGCCTCCATTCCTGGTTTCTGTTCCTAAGCCTGTTCTGGAGGGGTTCGAGGACGAACCGCCTTCACTTCCCGATCCAGATCCTGTTCCTGGTTCTGATACAGAGGGGTCCGTTGATGAACTGCCCTCACATCCTGTTCCTGCTCGTGAGGGGTTCAGGGAAGGACTGCCTCTGTAATCACCCTGAAAGGGGAATATTAAATAAATGAGTCACGGACACGTCTTTCCTCTGTTCAGGCGTATATTGACTGAAAAAAGTGCAACTTAGGTACATACAGGATAATAATTATATCCATAAACTCCAGTACTGTTGTTTCACAAAGCTTTGCGGTACACAAATATGTCAGTAACAAGTGACAAAAAAAATAACAATTCAAAATAAACCAACTTACTGTGATATGTTATATTTCTGTATAGCTCCCTTTTCCAAAATCCTAAATACACATGCTCAATAGTGCATGAATTAACCTTAAAACTTATGGAACATTCCTAACCTCATTTGCAAAGGCTGTCTACAGCTACACATACATGTGCTGCATCAATCACACGAGAGCTGGGCTAACATCTTTCGCTGTGAGCTACCGGTTAACCGTGGTTAAGTCTCATTTAATAATAGCAAAGTATGTAACTATAATTGATGACAAAACAAACATTCTCAAGTAGTCTAACAGTTAGTAAACCCACTCTCAACAGTACAGGTTGGTTTATAAGAAACTCATACCTGAAAAGGGGAATATTAAATAAATGAGTCACGGACAAGTCTTTCCTCTGCTCAGGCGTATATTGACTGAAGAAGAAGTGCTGTGCTCTTTGTTATCGCTCAATAGCGCTCAACCCCCTCTGCTGGTCGCCTTTGGTTACTACATCTACTGAAATCAATACAATATTCAGATATGAACCGAGAAACTATACCTCTGGCTTACAATAAGCACATTTCACTGAAGTCAATACAACATTCAGGTATGAACAGAGAGACTATACTTCTGGCTTATTATAACCACATTTCAATCCATCACACCTCCACTTCCTGTTCCTGTTCTGAAGGAGCATACCGGAGCTTCCGGTCATCCTCCTGAACTCTGTTTTGTTTTTGGTTTTCTGGCCCTGTTTCGGGTACTTTTTTGTTTCTTTCCACAACCCGTTTCATGACATCATCATTATGTTCCTCCAACGCTCCTGTCTGCGACTAGGTCCTGCTTCAAAACCACACATTACAACCCTCAGAGTCTGGAGGAAGAGAGGACCAGAATCCACATTGCTTGAAGCTCAGTGTGTCGTCAGTGATGATGCGGGGTGCCATGTCAACTGCTGGTTCTGGTCCACTGGGTTTTCTAAAGTCCACAGTCAGTGCAGCCATCTACCAGGACATTTAAGAGCATTTTATGCTTCCTTCTGCTGACAAGCTGTATGGAGATGCTGATTCATGTTCCAGAAGGACTTAGTACCTGCCCACACTGCCAAAGGTACCAAAAGCTGGTCCAATGACCATGGTGTTACTGTGCTTGATTAGCCAGCAAACTGGGCTGACCTGAACCTCATCTATGGATTATTGTCCAGAGGAATCCAGCCCTGCTGTGAGAGACCACCAAAGTGAATGCCTGGGGGTCAGAAAGATGAAGAGAATATAGAACAACCAGCTGCAGTGGTTAAAAAATAAATTAGGTTATAGGATTCCAGCCATGTAGGACTCCTTGTTAACAACTAAGGCTGGGGAAAAATTAGGATAAGAAAATTAAAAATGATTTGAATAAACCAGGAATCTAGATTAAATACCAATACCAATCAGCAGCCTAATTGTGTGAAGCAATTCAACTTCTTCAGACAGGTAAAACACCTGGCAGTGATGGTTTTGGTTGGGATTTCAATAAAGAATTTTATAGAAATCTTAGACGTCCTGCAGACTTACAAACATCTGCAGTTGGAGCCTGTCTGATGTGTAGGGCAGTTTATTCTACAGTCTAGAGGCTACGACCTTAAACTCTTGGTCACCTCTGTGGACCAGCCTGGACGTTGGTACAGCTAAAAACAAGCGATCGTTAGATCTAAGGGATCTACAGGGCGCACAAGGCTGCAGACGGTCAGATAGACAGGCAGGAGCCTGTCCATTCAGTGCCTTACAATTCAACAGTAAAACTTTAAAATCTATTTTAATGTTTTTCATTGAGGGTCTGATGGATTGTTGTGCTGGCACTGGGGATGACCTACTAGAAGAATTTCTGATAACCAAGAAGATTAGGAAAGACACATGGGATCATGCAAAAAAAAAAAAAAACAGTTTGCGAGTGAGCAACAGGATGTCTCTCCATTTTATCTCAACTTTATCTTAAATTTAAGACAAACATTGGCAATGGTACCATTTTTGGTCTGTAATAATACAAAAATTCGTAGTGAAAGTTTCTGAAAGTGGAGCTTGAACTTGACCTTGTCTCTCTCTGTCTGAATCTTGCCAGGGGCCACATAATGAGTATATATGAGAAAGAAACTCCCCTCCTTGAACCGCCACCTTAACGTGGTGGAGGGGTTTTAGTGCCCAAATGATCCTAGAGGCTATGTTGTCTGGGGCTTAAATGCCCCTGGTAGGGTCTCCCATGGCAAACAGGCTCAAGGTGATGGGTCAGACAAAGAGCGGTTCAAGACACCCTCATGAGGACTACACAATCGAGGCACGTGGCGTCGCCTGGTATGGCGGAGCCGGGGTCCCACCCTGGAGCCAGGCCTGGAGTCGGGATCCGTCAGAGAGCACCTGGTGGCTGGGTTGCTCCTTGCGGGACCCGGCCGGGCCAAGCCCGAAGGACAGATGCGAGGCCATCCCCCAGTAGGCCCACCACCTGCAGGGGGAACCGTGAGGGACCGGTGCAAAGAGGATTGGGCGGTAGACGAAGGTGGAGACCTTGGCGGCTCGATCCCTGGATGCTTAGGCTGGTTCTAGGGACGTGGAATGTCACCTCACTGAGGGGGAAGGAGCCTGAAATTGTGTGGGAGGTCGAGAGATATCGACTAGAAATAGTCTGGCTCACCTCCACGCACGGCGTGGGCTCTGGAACCCATCTCCTCGAGAGGGGCTGGACTCTCTCCTACTCTGAAGTGGCCCACGGGGAGAGGCGGCGGGCTGGGGTGGGTTTGCTTGTTGTCCCCCAGCTCAGTCGTCTCTTGTTGGGGTTTACCCCAGTGGATGAGAGGGTCGCATCCCTGCGCCTTCGGGTTGGGGACAGGTCTGACTGTCGTTTCGGCCTACGGCCCGGGTGGTAGTGCGGAGTACCCGGCTTTCTTGGCCTCCCTGTCGGGGGTGCTGGATAGTGCCCCTCCCGGGGACTCCATTATTCTACTGGGGGACTTCAACGCCCAGGTGTGAAACGACAGTGACACCTGGAGAGGCGTGATCGGGAGGAATGGCCTCCCCGATCTGAGTGGTGTTTCGTTATTGGACTTCTGTGCTAGTCACGGATTGTCCATAATGAACACCATGTTCAAGCATAAGGGTGTCCATCAGTGCACTTGGCACCAGGACACCCTAGGCAGGAGTTCGATGATCGACTTTGTTGTTGTGTCGTCAGACCTTCGGCCACATGTTTTGGACACTCGTGTGAAGAGAGGGGCTGAGCTGTCCACTGATCACCACCTGGTGGTGAGTTGGATCCACTGGAGGAGGAGAAAGCCGGACAGACTTGGCAGGCCCAAGCATATAGTGGGGGTCTGCTGGGAACGTTTGGCAGAGCCCTCAGCCAGGGATGTATTCAACTCCCACCTCCGGGAGAGCTTTGACCAGATTCCGAGGAATGTTGGAGACATAGAGTCCGAGTGGACCATGTTCTCGCATCTATTGTCGATGCTGCCCGTAGCTCTGGCCGTAAGGTCTGCAGTGCCTGTCACGGCAGCAATCCCCGAACCCGGTGGTGGACACCGGCAGTAAGGGATGCTGTCAAGCTGAAGAAGGAGTCCTATCGGCTTTTGGGACTCCTGAAGTGGCTGATGGGTACCGTGAGGCCAAGCGTGCTGCGCCCTGGGCTGTGGCAGAGGCAAAAACCCGTGCCTGGGAGGAGTTCGGTAAGGCCATGGAGAAGGACTACCGGTTGGCCTCGAAGCTATTCTGGCAAACCGTCCGGCGCCTCAGGAGGGGGAGTCGAACCTCGGCTTTAGGAGGAGCAGTGTGGTTTTCGTCCCGGCCGTGGAACACTGGACCAGCTCTATACCCTTTACAGGGTACTCAAGGGTTTGGGGACCAGGGGATTTCGTCTCTTCTTTTTGCAGATGACGTGGTCCTGCTGGCCCCCTCTAGCCAAGACTTACAGCATGCGCTGGGGTGGTTCGCAGCCTAGTGTGAAGCGGCTGGGATGAAGATAAGCTCCTCCAAGTCGGAGGCCATGGTACTGGACCGGAAAAGGGTGGCTTGTCCTCTTCAGGTTGGAGGGGAGTTCCTGCCTCAAGTGGAGGAGTTCAAGTATCTCGGGGTCTTGTTCACGAGTGATGGAAGAATGGAGCAGGAGATCGACAGACGGATCGGTGCGGCTGCCGCAGTAATGGGGGCACTGTGCTGGTCCGTTGTGTTGAAGAGAGAGCTGAGCCGAAGAGCGAAGCTCTCGATTAACTGGTCGGTCTACATTCCTACCCTCAGCTATGGCCATGAACTTTGGGTCATGACCAAAAGAACGAGATCCCGGATACAAGCGGCTGAAATGAGCTTCCTCCGCAGAGTTGCCAGACACTCCCTTAGAGATAGGGTGAGGAGCTCGGCCATCCGGGAGGAGCTCGGAGTAGAGCCGCTGCTCCTCCACATCGAGAGGAGCCAGTTGAGGTGGCTCGGGCATCTATATCGGATGCCTCCTGGACGCCTTCCTCAGGAGGTGTTCCCACCGGAAGGAGGCCCAGGGGACGGCCCAGGACCCCCCCCCCCCCCCGGTTGGAAATGTCTCTTAACAAAAGATGTTTTGTTTCTCTGCCTCTCCCTGGAACCCCTGCTGGTCCAACAAACAATCTGTCGCAGAGGAGCCGAGATGTCTGCAGGAAATTTAGGTTGATTCTTATCTCTGCTTTTCCTTGAAGGGGTGCCAGGCCACATGGGGTTTTGCCAAACTTATATAAGGAGGGGTCAGCACTTGTCTCATCAGATTTGGTCTCTCCTCAGTAACATGTCTGATGCTGAAATATCTGTCTCCCTTATAAGGCTAAATTAATAAAGCTGATTGAATGGTTATCATCATTCTCTTTCTTTAGAAAATAAAATTTTTCTACAACACTGGGGAGAGGGACATCAGGGCGTCCCTGCTGAGTCTGCTGCCCCCGCGACTCGGTCCCGGATAAAGCGGAAAACGACGAGTACAAGTACAAGTACGAGAAAGAAACTGTATAATGTCATGACATTTTGTGCCCGGAAAAACATTCTCCTGCACTGGATCTCCGACAGAGCCCCCTGAGTTATGGGATACAATAGGACATTAATGGAGTATATACCTCTGGACTTTAAGACCTGCCCTCTGCTCTTCTAAATGAACTCATTAGAAAGAATATATCAACCAGTCCTTGATTATATTGATACATCTCAGCTTTAATGGTGAGCATTTGGAAAGAAAAGGTCCTCTTGCCATCCAGCTTCCAACTTTCACACAAATGATCTTTTTTTATTCGTATGCTCTGATCTTTTTGATTGGGTTGTCAGACCCAGCCTGTTTTAATCTTCTTCTATGAAAGTTTGTCGAAATTAATAAAACCAAACTCCTACTACCACAAACGCTGTGTTGATCTGGGTTAAAAGTGCAGAGAAGAGAGTGATAAAAACTGTGGTCATCTTTATTTGGACCGTATCCACTAGCAACGTAACAGTCTTTGTTGTTTATGGATATATTATTAATTACATAGTTTAGTCACAACATTTTTAATTTGTGGTTAATTTGCCTAAAAATCCCAGCTCTGCCCGGCATATTGCCTACTAAAACAGGTGTGGAACAAATATGCGGATTCAGTCAAAATTTGCTGCAGTTTCAACTAGTTTACATTTGATCAATTAAACAGCGGTTAAGATGAATATTTTACTGAGATGGATTGTTTAATCCCATCAACATGTAAAAGTAAAAGTGATTTGAATGACAGCAGGAAATGACCAATCACAGGCCAACCTGAGGAAGCACACGCACCTATGTGCACCTAGGTGCAGGTTGATTGACAGAGCTAATTAAGTGCAGTGAGTGCAGATCAGACGTGACACTCTGATTGGCTGCCTAATGGACATGTTTAAATAAGATGAAAATTCCGACTCAGCATCTCTGCTGAGAGAGCAGTGAGGGTGCTGCTGCTGCTGGTGGCGAAGGTGATGTCAGCTCTGATGATGCTGTCTCCGTGGAGACTGCGGCCATGTGCATTAACAAGAATTTTTAATTCAGTTGTAATTACAGAAACTGATAGACGTCCTGTCTGTCAAACACCGAATCCAAAACATCTGGACGGACCCCTGCTGACGGATCACAGTACAACTTCAGAGCCGAATGTTGTCCATATCAGCCTCATTCACCAGCTAGTTCTAGATCAGCATTGTTTGGTGGCTGGATCTGGATGACCATGATGTTTGGCAGCTTCTGGATAGGCCAGTTTTAGCAGCTGTTTCTGGATCAGTCTTATTTTGCAGCTGATTCCGATCAGCCTCATTCAGCAGCTGCTTCTGGATCAGTCTTATTTGGCACCTGATTCTGGATTAGCCTGGTCTGAATGTTCTGGTTTAGTTGATCAAATTCAGAAACACTGCTTCTTTTTTTCTGTCTCTAAGATTCTTCTTCTTCTCTTTTGTCTTCTTCTTCTTCTTTTTCTTGTGTTTTCCTGTTCTCTGCAGTCACCTTCTCACTGAAAAACTCAGTTAAACCAACAACAAGCTGCTTTGTTAGGAAATCAGGTTTAATTAGTCTGCAGTCAGAGCTCCTTAGCTTGGAGGAGCGGCTTTAAAGTAACTGTCCTGATTTAATTACTCCCTGATTGGCTGGGAGGGGGTGCAGCAACTTGTTAGCAGTGTGTTAACGAGCTGCTGAGTGTTTACAGGAACAGTTTTAGTCTAATTGTTTAATTGTATGTTTTCACAGGAAACATCTTCTCCAGCTGTCAGCGACTCGTTAACAAACCTCCCATCTTTTTATTAAATGTTGCTAAACTTAAACTGGAGCTGCTTCAATAAACTCGTTCTCTACCTTCATGACTAGAAAGGATTTATCCTGACAGCTTGTTGTGTTTCCTTCATAGACCATCTGAACACTCAAACTGCTTTCATTTCCCCTCTATCAAAGTCTGATTCTAGGGACGCAGACGTTTCAAAAAGAAAAGAGATAATGATAATAATGATTTATCCTCCGCTGGTGCTACAGAGAGAGTTTGGGGAGATTTGATCCCAGCAGGAAGCTCAATGAAGACAGCTGCTGGTATTCGTTGGAAAAAAGTTTCTGTTCAGTTTTATGGAATATTTTGTAGTAAAAACACTCCAAATGTTTCCTCCTCTTCTTCAGCTGTGGCTTTGTGTTTCATGATCATGTGACCTCAGAGTGAACATTTTTTACAGGTAATGAAGAGGAAGATGAAGAGTGTGCAGATGTTGGGTTCTGTGTCAGGGTTTTAATATATTTATTGCAGCTCAGCGATTCCTCTCCTCTTCCTCCCTCCTCATCGCTGTCGTTCTGTCAGTTTGCTACAGCTGCAGGACTCTGAGTACAGCTTCCGATTGGCTGCTGAATCTCAGAGGGACCCACTTTGATTGGCAGCTGGGAGGCCACAGTAACAGCTTGGCGCAAAGAACACAGGATGGCTAATTACTGACAAGGAAGTGTGTGTGTGTGTGTGTGTGTGTTCCTGTCTTGGCATCACAGTGAGAACCAATTTTCCGATATCACGATCGAATTGAGGACCGTTTGCACTAAAGTGAGGACATTTTGCTGGTCCCCACGACCTATTTTGCTAATGGTTAGGTTTAGGACTAAGGTGTGAATTGAGTTTAGGTTAAGGTTAGGGTTAGGCATGCACTGGTAATGGTTAGGTTTAGGGTTATTGTCAGGGTTAGGGCATAGAAAGGGTTGAAAATGACTGAAAATCAATGGAAGTCAATGGGAGTCAACACATGGTCCTCACTACATATAGCAAAACAAGAGTGTGTGTGTGTGTGTGTGTCGTTGGATGGCAGGACGATCATGTTGTTCCCAGCGGTCATCAGAGAAGATTAGCTCCCATCTTTGGGGGAATGCACACTCGTCAGGTTTCTCAGCTGTATCAGACGGTTTCTCCTTCTTTTACAGAACAACTGAACCATTGTCTGCTCCCACAGACAGAAATAAAACCAGGAACAGACTCAACTGTTTCCATTCCACTTAATTGTAGACTCTGTAGACATCTGAGTTCCTTCAGATGCAGGATAGTGGATCTGGAATAGCACTGGCAGATTGTCAGGTCAGGAGGTCCCACAGAGATCAGGATGTGTGAAGAAGATCAGTAGGTCACAGCATTAAAGCTGCTTAGCATAGTAAACCATAAACAAATTCACATTCTTCTTCTGCATCTTCATGTTGAACCTTGACCCTGGGATGCTGTTTATCAAAACCAAGTAAAAACTGGTTTATCTGCTGACAACCTCACTGGTTCTTGGGATATGAAATGAAGTATGTGAACTCGTTGCTGAACTCATGAAGAGTCAGTAATTACCTGGGATCAGAGCTTACCAGGCTGCACAGTTCTCCCAGAGGAACTAGTTCCTTGTGTCCTGAGGTTCTATGAAAAAGAAGTTCTGCTGCTATGGATTCTTGATGAGATGATCAGAAGTGCAGCAGAAGTACATAAATGCTGCAGACAGTAAATTCTTCTTCAGTCATACAGCTCATCCACAACTGCCTGACTGTAATGATGAAAAACATAAAATTCCCCTTTAGGAGTTTTCCAGGGGGACCAAAACCAGCTTCAATCACAAACGGGTCACATGTGTGCGTGTTTGACTGATGATCTGACCCGTTTAGATCTATCAGTGAGCTTAGAGTTTACCAGCTGGGAGAGCCCTGAAGCATTCTGGGAAATATCACATATTCTGTTTAATATTGCCTCTGATCAGTGCCTGCAGGTCTGTGTTTGTCACATATGAGCCTCTTGTTTCCTCAGTGACCAGTTCACCAACAAAGTCTGTCGCCAGCCTTAGAGATTAACTGCACTAGCCAGCCAAAGTAGCCACTAACAAGAAGCAGTAACAAGGTACTATAATAAGCCATAGTAATGGGCTGCTGCAATAAGGTAAATTAACAAGATGAAGTACTTAATCAAGTCATTTAATCTGCATTGCATTAATCTTACCTCCGGAAATAAAATTATGAACCTTGGTGTTAACTTTGACTAGGACATGTCATTTAAATCCCATATTAAACAGGTTTCTAGGATTTCCTTCTTTCATCTCCGGAACATTGCCAAAATTAGAAATATCCTGTCCAGGAGTGACGCTGAAAAACTAGTCCATGCATTTGTTACTTCAAGGCTGGACTATTGTATTTCTTTACTATCAGGATGTCCACAAAATGCAGTTAAAAGCCTTCAGCTGATTCAAAATGCTGCAGCAAGAGTTCTGGTGAAAATTAAAAAGAGAGATCATATTTCCCCTACTTTAGCTTCCCTTCATTGGCTCCCTGTTAAATCCAGAATAGAATTTAAAATTCTCCTCCTCACATATAAAGCCCTTAATGATTTAGCTCCATCATACATCAGAGATCTGATTGTTCCATACGTTCCTAACAGAGCACTTCGTTCTCAGACTGCAGGTTTACTGGTGGTTCCTAGAGTCTCTAGAAGTAGAATGGGAGGCAGATCCTTTAGTTATCAGGCTCCTCTCCTGTGGAACCAGCTCCCAGTTTTAGTCCGTGAGGCGGACACCCTGTCTACTTTTAAGGCTAGACTAAAAACTTTCCTTTTTGATAAAGCTTATAGTTAGAGTGGCTTAGGTTATCCTGAGCTATCTCTGTAGTGATGCTGCTATAGGCTTAGGGTTGTGGAACCAGCTCCCAGTTTTAGGCTGTATTCACACCTGCCACATTTGGAAGGTGTGATCGTCACACGCGTGGCTTTATTTACAAGTTATAGTTCACTGGCAGAAAGGACAATGTGAAAGCGAACCACACTAAATGAAAAAAATAAAGTCTGCTTTTGGTCCAGACCAAACAAGCAGACCAAAGGACACCCTTGTCCCGTGAGGCAGGCACCCTTACAGCTGGAACGACTCGCAGTTGTGAGCAACTGTAACAAGTTGGAATCAATAGTTGCAGTGATGAACAGATGTCACAAGCTGCTGGAATAAGCTGCAATAAATTGTAGGGAAAAAAATGCACCAAACAGCGAATGTAACCAAGTACCATATCAAGTTACCAACAGCAGGAGGCGCTGTTTAGCCAATATTTGCAGCTGGTTTTTCAGCTAAATTGATTATTCTTCTTCTCCCCACAGCTCCCCAGAGCAGGAAATAAATAACATACTTATCTTTACTAAACAACCCACAGACCGGTACCAGTCCATGGCCCAGTGGTTGGAGAATACTCTGCTGACTGTTTACCAGGTTTGTTGAGGGTCATGACCTTACTTCATCTGATCCTCCTGATGGGTGGACTCCATCAGAACTGGATCCTGGTCCCTGATAAAGGTAACCCCTCGCTACACAAAATCTATAAAGTCTCTGTGCCAAGTTAATTTGAGCAGAATGGGGTAAAAGCGCAGTCAAAAACAATGTGTATGTAAAGACGGAAATGTGTGCATATTAGTCAATAGTTGTGCATAAGTAAAATCCAAAAGAGGTATTGTATATTTTCTCTATAAGAATACAAAATAAAATGTTAAAGCTTCAAGAAATTACAAACACAAATTTCAAGTTTACAGTTGTGGTTTATTCTTCATGAATACAATATGCTATAACAGTTTGTGAATATGTATATATTATATATATATATATATAATATCCTGGCGCTACGTTTACTGGCGGTGACTTTGGAGCTGAGCAGGCCGGCGACTTAGGGGAGGCGATCAGCAGGCCGGTGGCGTAGGAGCCGATGATCTGACGGCCGGCGGCGGGACCAAGAGAACCCACGGTGGACCTCAGAGGCGCGGTGCGGAGACCGCTGGACCTTCGGTGAGGCCGTGGAAATCTGCGACGGAGCCACCGAGACACAGCAAGCGGAGAGGGTGCGTCCTCGCACCCCTCAGGGACAGGAACAGGAAGTGGAGACAGGTCCTCCACGAACTCCTCCGGAACGGGAACCAGGGATGGAGGCAGTTCGTCCTCAGAGCCCTCCAGGACAGGACCGGGAACAGGAGCAGGGAGTGGAGGCAGTCCATCCACGAGCCCCTCACGGACAGGAAAAAAGTGTGAGGGCGGCTAGGCTTGGGACCCCTCCGGAACAGGATCAGAAACAGGATCGGGGTGTGGAGGTGGTTCATCCATGAACCCCTCCGGAACAGAACCAGGAACAGGATCAGGGTGTGGAGGTCGTTCATCCATGAACCCCTCCGGAACTGGACCAGGAACAGGATTAGGAGTCGGAAGCAACGGCGATGGCTGATTAGGAGCTAAACCAAGAGCCAGAAAGCCGCCTCCAGCTTCAGTGGAGAGGCGAGCGGAGGAGGGGGCAGGAGGCCTCCTCATTGAAGCGGCGATTTCTCCCAGGGCCCTTTGTCGCTGGGCCTCAATGATGTGGTTGATCCGAGGATCAGGTTAAAAATCCCTCCTCGCCTCGAGCCAGTCTTGGAGGCTGCCAGCTATCTCCAGCCTCCTCCATGGGGAGCTGGGAGAGGTGACCAGGTGAGAAAATAATTTGACCAGAATCTCACCCCTCTTGAATTCCCTCACCATTCCTCCCGCTTGGTCCTGTTGGCTGATTCCTTTTGTCATAATTTGTTTTATTGATGGACCATAATGCAGGGAAGAACTCCTGAAGCTCGAGGTAAGATGATTCAGATTCAGGTAAGATGAGTCTTTATTATCCATGGCAGGACACAGACAGGGTAGCCAACACACGAGATCGCACATAAACTCACATAACATAAGGAACCAGCGGGGAACAACGAAAACAAACGGGCTTAAATACAAAAACTGAACAGCAGGGGGAACCAATGACAAACGTGACAAGACAATCAGGGGAAAACACAGAACAGGTGTGGGCTTGGGGTGCAGGGAGACAGAAAAGAAAGGACTAGACCAGGTAATATAACAAAAATACAAGCAGGTATGACAGTCATAGCATATTGTATTCATGAAGAATAAACCACAACTGTAAACTTGAACTTTGTGTTTGTAATTTCTTGAAGCTTTAACATTTTATTTTGTATTCTTATAGAGAAAATATACAATACCTCTTTTGGACTTTACTTATGCACAACTATTGACTAATATGCACACATTTCCGTCTTTACATACACATTGTTTTTGACAGCGTTCTTACCCCATAGACCAGAGATTGTTGCCCTGTCATGTGTGTGTATGTGGGTGTGTGTGTGCGTGTGCGTGCGTGCGTGTGTGTGTGAAACACTAACATGGCCTCTAGACTATCAATGAAGTCTGATCTTAATTCGACATGAAGCAGTTGTTCTGGATGTCACCAGAGTTTAACTCTGTCAGACTGTCTAAAGGTCGACAGCAGCAGAGCTAAAAGCTAATGAGGGGGATAAAATCCACTATGCACCCGTGTGTGTTAGGCAGCGTGTGTGGGTGTGTGTATGAGAGAGAAAGCGTATCAGTGGATTTCAGTGTGTGTGTGTCATTAGTTAGGCTCTAAAACAACATTAACGACACTCATAAAAGAAAAAAAGTTTTAATGTAAGGTGGTCATCATCCAGGGGGTGTGTATGCGTGTGTGTGTGTTTGTGACCGGAGGCTGGTCGGTTTGTCCCATTAACGACTCCTCCCACCTTAACGAGCTGGAAATGAGGCCTCATTAAGACACACAGAGCTCAACCAATAAAACAGCAACCCCCTGTTGCTGTAACCATGGCAACAAAAGTTTTTAAGGGAAAGCCTTTCAGTCATGCATCACATGACTCAACTGGACTTCAGAAGTACTTGTGAGTGAGTCCAGATGTTTGGTCTGTTGACACCTGCACACACTGATCAATAAACAGATCAATAAACAATCATTAAATGAATGAATTCCTCCTATTATCTACATTTTCACAATCCTTGAAATACTGGCTGAGGGGGAGGAGTAGCAGCCATTTTAAATCAGATTTATTGGTTAAAAGCACTTCTGTTTGTAGTTATAGTGTCCACCGGGACCTTACTCTGAATTTCTATATTGATTTGCAGGAATTTCTTTACTGACTTAGTGTTAAACAATGATAATAGTGGGGGACTTTAACATTGATGTAGACACTGAAAATGATAGTCTGGACTCCAGTAATCCAATTCCTGGTTTCTAGCACCTGTGTGCATCTCCACTGCTCCCTTGTCAGGCTTCCTGGTAACAGCTATGAGAACCCTTACCTTCGTCCATGCTCCACTTACCTGCCTGTCCACCCTCGAAGTCACCACCTCACCATCTCCAGTCTGGAAGGAAAAAAACCTTACATGACTGCCATCCACCAAACCCCTGCCAACCTCAGCTCTCTGGATAGACTCACCTTCTCCACGATCTCAAACATCCTCAGCACCAGTAAGCCCTGCTCACTTTTAATCTGCTTGTTATTCATCATCTCATAACTATTTCTAATCACCTACCTCTACCCCTAGTGCCATCCTGGAACCCGGTCCCGAAACCAACAGAACATCATATCTGTTATGTTATACAAGAACCCCTTATTTAAACTTTCATCGCTGTGGACGTAATTGTTCATTGCTCCACAGTCTTGTGTTGTAAACATGACAGTTACTTCCTCATTGCTTGAAAGCAAACATAATTATTCATAGGAGGCCGACTACCTGGTTTAATTAAGAGCTGTGTAGAAAATTGGAGAGAAAATGGCACGCTTCACATCTAGAAAAGTCCCACTTAATCTGGAAAAATTGTCTATATATATATTGTATATATTGTATAAAAAGACACAGCTATGACAGCTTATTTCTCATCAATAATAGAAGAAAATAAGAATTAGCCTAGGTTTCTTTTCAGTACAGTTGCTAAACCCCCTGGACCCAGACCTCACCACCAGTTCTGTGTTTTAATTAACCTGATGAGTTTCTCACATACAAGACAGATGTTTGCCTCAAAAATGACAATAACTAAATGCTTATTGAAGCAAGTAAGCATTTCAGCCTCATTGTCTCTAACAATGCATGTAAGCAGCTCTGAGCCAATATTATTTCCATTAAGTGATTTTATGATATTCCAATATTTTGAAGGTTTAAATATTTTAAAGTTTTGGGGAAAATTTAGCCTTTGCATTTCTTATTGTCATTAGGATTTTGCTCACGATAAAGTTTCCAGGCTGAGGTAAGATCTGCTGGTTTGGCTTTGGCCCACATCAGATTAAAGTACCTGTGAAAGTTTAGCCCTGAACCACAGATTTCTGAATTTCTTGAGAGTGATTTTTAGTGATTTTCATAAAACTTTTCTGAATGAATTCCAAGCATTTTTAACATCTACAATGAGATAAAGTTTATTTCAGACAAAATGTCTTATTGGTCCATATGTTCCTAACAGCGCACTTTGTTCTCAGACTGCAGGTTTACTGGTGTCTCTAGAAGTAGAATGGGAGGCAGATCCTCAGGCTCCTCTCCTGTGGAACCAGCTCCCAGTTTTAGTCAGTGAGGCGGACACCCTGTCTACTTTTAAGGCTAGGCTTAAAACTTTCCTTTTTGATAAAGCTTATAGTTAGTGACTTAGGTTATCTTGAGCTATTTCTGTAGTTATGCTGCTATAGGCTTAGACTGCTGGAGGACATAATGACCACTTTCACTCTCTCTGCTACATTCTCCTACTACTCTCTAATTATGCATTACTGCATCTACAGTTTTTGCTGCCATATGCATTCTCAGTATGAGAGATTGCTACAAACTAACCGACACAATGCAACAAACCTTCCACTGTTATATGATGCTTGCAAAGTTGGTGACTGGATGCTATCGGCTGGGCTACTTTTAACCTGCTGGAATAATAAACCTGGCTGATGAACTTGGCCGCAGTGTTTTATAACTGGGTTGGAATTGGAACGCATGTAACCGACTGAATCTTTCTGACTGGATTGTATTGATCGTACATTTCTGTATATTAACTGGATATTTTTGTACTGTGCCATGAAACAACATTTGCTGTGAATTGGTACTGTATAAATATACCCAATTAAATTCATGAAGGAAATTTATTCCATGAACCACAGCTTCCTCACCGAATAAGAATCTCCTGTCTTTTCCTGTTCAGTCTATGGTAGCAGTTAAACTTCCTTCAACCAGATGTTCTCCTGTCAGGAACCAAATGGGTTTGTCAAAACCAGAACAGAGTGATGGTAGGAACAGTGCTGATTCTGATCCATTTGTTGAAGTGATGTTTAAAGTTGTTTACAAAAGGAAACCTGTGAACTTTTGTCTACCTCTAGGATTCAGGACCACCAAATTACCCCGAGCAGGATCTGATTTGAGTACCAGACATAAAGAGGAACCCATGAAATCACAGGGAATAAAATCTGCTGCAGTTAATCGGGAAGTTGAACGTTTTTTTGATGGATTGCCAGGAAATGACCTGTAGCACATCAAAGAAACATTGTGAAAAAGATTAAACGTGAATAGGAGAAGGCTTGTTATCAGCCATCATGTGTGTCATGTGATCAGGAAAACGTGGTTGCCCTCTGTTACCATGGAAACGCCATTATGGAACTAGCTCAGCAGAACTTGTGGTCGTGTAAACTGTTTGGGCTATCAGACTGCTAATCATCCACAGAGAAGCTGGATCTGGTCTGGTTTTCAGTTTATTTTAACCTCCCGGTATCCTCCCAAAGGTTAATTTCTGGTCTGCTCTTCCTGAGCTCATCCAGGTATCATCCTCTGGGTTTCCTTCTGGTCTCCTCCTCCTTATTTGGTCAAAGGAGATGCTGCAACCTTGTTTGGTTGGAGGATGCTCTGTGGTCTCATCCATTGGAGGAGGCAATGCAAAAGTGATCATAGGCAGTTTACCAAGTACTGGTTAGAGGTTGCATCATTAACTTTTCCACTAGGAAAAGGCACGAGGGCCTGTTTTGGTTGGTGGGGGACCAGCTGCCTCATCTGGTTGTTGGAGGCGCTGAAGGCTTGTCTGGTCGTATGATGTGCTGCAGCCTGATTGGAGGAGGTACCACAGACTTGTTTAGGATGACACTGTGTTCTTTGTTGTTACCTGTTTGTGATCTGGTTCTGGTTACCCTCTGGCAATTATGTGGTTCTCATCTGGCTTTTACCTGGTTCTAACCTGGTTCGTACCTTTTTCTGACCTGGTTCTGTTCCTCAGCATTCTCCTCGCTGATGTTTGCAGTGACTTGTTAGTTTTGTGCTGCTGAGGAAAAAATTTAAAATTTTCCAGCATCAACTTCCTCACACTGTGTGTGTGTGTGTGTTTCAGCTTCAACTGAAAGACCAGGCTATCATGTTATGGAAACAACTTCTGAGTAAGGGGAGACAGAAGATGAGCAGAATTGTTGTTCTGATCCGTGATCACTTGTGTGCTTCACATAGGAAACATGTCTGTGTGTCCAGGTCCAGGATCTGCTCCAGGTCCAGGCCCGACTCCAGGCCTGGCTTCTCGCTCACTTTGAAAGCACATCAAACAGGTTCTGGAGAATCCTGTGAGGTCCTGGTGGAGCTAGGAGTCAAGGGACTGAGACCAGTTTTATCCAAAGGAGCAGAACAAAGAGGAGAGAGCTGCAGGAGGCTGGAGCTGATCCAGAGTCAGTTTATCAAAGGAGACAAAGAGGACCACTGGGACCTGCTTCTGGAACACACACAGTCTCTGAGACACACTGCGAGGCACATTGAGACACTGAGAATCTCTGAGACTGATAGACACACACATCAAGACAACAACAGAAGCTGGTGATGAGCACACCTGCAGACAGAAGGTTCTAGGTGTACTTATTGTTCTCAGCTGGTACATCAAAACTTTTATATTCTAGTCTTTAGGTTCTGATGAATTAAACCCATTTAAACAGGTGACATTATGATCTTTAAGTTCAGCTGGTGTCTAAGTGGGGATGGTCTCCCAGTACCATCAACAAGACCCAGTTATGGGGGAACCCAGGAGATCCCTGTTTTATTAGAACAATGCAGATTTACGAAGAAGACCAAGAACCGTCCTGAAAATAATATTAATACACCTGACATTCTGGAGAGATTCTACTGTGGTTCTGTTGACATCCTAGTGAAAATCTGCTGATACTCTTCAGACGTTCTGCTGATGTTCTGCTATAATTCTGTTGTGGTTTTGTTGTAATAATCCCTGAGTTGCTTCTGTGGTAGTGGTGCCACAGCTCCACCTGCAGGCTGCAGGGGGAAGTGACAGAACATCATATAACTCTAAACTACGCGACTGACCAGGTCTGACCCAGAGTTTATGCTCAGAACCTTAGAACCTCCTCTGAAACAGAGACCCGACAGTATCTGCAAGCAGACAAATTGCTCATTATTGAACAGTCAGATGAAGATATGGGGGAGGACCACATACAGGAGAAACTGTCTCTCTCCAAGTTGGGTCAGAACCACTACAGGATCCAGACTAGAAACCAGTTGAGTCCCGCCACACCTGATTCTGGTTCTGGATGCACTCCAGGTTAGACACACACACACACACACACACACTTCTGGGCTGTCAGCTGTCAGTCATTCAGGGATCAATGAACGGCTGGTGAGGTCATTGTTTCATCTGAAAGGTCGCCGCAGGAACCAATTAATGAGAGCAGAGTGTGAAGATGTTTTCCTGGGGTTGTTAGGACAGCCGAGTTACAGTCACTGTGTGTGTGTTGTGTGGGGGGGGGGGGGGTGTTCCTGTCTTGGCATCACAGTGAGAACCATTTTCCCGATTTCACCATCAAATTGAGGACCATTTGTACCAAAGTGAGGACATTTTGCTGGTCCTCACAACCTATTTTGCTAACGGTTAGGTTTAGGACTAAGGTGTGAATTGAGTTTGGGTTAAGGTTTGGGTTAGGATTTCATGGTAATGGTTAGGTTTAAGGGTTTTTTGTCAGGGTTGGGCATAGAAAGTGTTGAAAATGACTGAAAATCAATGGAAGTCAATGGGAGTCAACACATGGTCCTGACTACATATACCAAAAAAGGTGTGTGTGTGTGTGTGTGTGTGTGTGTGCGTGTGTGTGTGTGTGTGTGATCAGCATGCAGGTTTGGTCCTCAGAGGAGTTGAAAAAAGTTAGTGATGTCAGATGAAACAGTGACGCCATCAGACAGTCGAAGTAAAAATATTTATTTGCTGCAGGAGGTCCTTTAGATACAAATATGGTTCTGAAGCTGTAGGTCCAGTCGGAGGACCATCAGAGTCCAAGTCCAAATCTAGACTCATTCTGTGATGCAGGTTTTTCTCCAGCTGAATCTTCAGATGTTTCCAAACCAGAGCCAAAAACCCGGTTTAGCACCTGCAGGTGCAAGCATACTGACATCGGTCCCGATCCATTTGTGAAAATGCAATGAATTGAGATTTAGAACTTGGATTTCTTTATCCTCTCATTCAGTGTTGGAAAATCTCAATGATGTTGAAGAGCTTCCAACAGACACAGATCAAATGGACAAATGCTGGACATCAGATGGACATTTGCTGGACATAAGATGGACATGTGCTGGACATCAGATGGACATCTGCTGGACATGGTGGGATGGTTTCTGCTGCAGGTTTCTCGTTTGTCCAGAGTTTGTACTGTTTCCAAAGAGAATCTGATTGTTTGAGAGACACCTGGAGGACAACCTGAAGCTGTTTTCATTGAGTTAACATTAAACAATCTTTAGCTTTGACTGTAAGGAGAATCAAGTCAAGTCAAGTTTATTTATATAGCGCTTTTCAGCAACAAGGCACTCAAAGCGTTGTTCCTTGAGGAAAAACATTACAATGATACAGAAAATCAAACACAGAAAAACAAATCAAATGACATTAATAATCCTTGGGAGTTTACTGGTAAGAGCTGGTTCTAATCCAATCTTTCTAATAGAGGTAATTGGATCATTAAGTCCTCTGTGGTAAGGAATTCATCCTGTGCTAGGAGAAAAATGATAATATTAATCATTGAGTCGCTGGTATGAGGCAGCTGTGGTCCCATCATTCAAATAGTAACAGTCATGGGCACTCACTGAAGTCTAAGTAGAGAAGCTGGGTCACTGGTAGGTCCAAACTTTTTAAATACTAATAATGTTTGGCTTTCACTGGTATGAAATTGTTGTAACACAATCCTTCTAAGAAATCTAAAAATCTCTGGTCATTGGTGTAAAAACAGCTGTAGTAAAATTTTCAAATACTTTGGCTTTTGCTGATAATCCTTCTGAGAAATCTGAAAATCTATGAAAAGTAATGAAATCACACATTTAGGTAAAGTGAGATAGGAGGGGAGAAAATTATATTTCAGACTCTATTCTGCTAAGAATAGAGTCTGAAATATGTACAAAAAACCTCAGCAGAGGTAGGCAACACACACATAAGTCAAGATTTAGCAAGGGTACGGTGGAATCTTGAGGTTGCGAATATATAAGTCTGAGTGTGTTTGCAAGAATTAGACTGTCAACACTGATAGAAGCGCCATTGTCCTTGAGAAGAGAGGTGGAAGTTTTATCAATCGACCGCATAGTCCTATCAGCACACAGCTGGTAGGGGAGTGCTGGGGAAGAGCGTCGTGTTCATATAACATCCAGGAGATATTTTGTCGATAGCCAGTTAGCAGAAGTTGCCAAGGCCACACTGGGGAGCCAGATTTAGAAAAACAATAAATGTTGTGGTTCAGGCAGTTGTGAATTTCCAACTACCTTAAGAGTTTTACTGGTATATCTCAATTGCGAATCCAAATAGCCAAATTTCTGGTACTTTCTGCAGATCTGGAGCGTACAACTTCTCCAAGATTATATCCTTTAACCTCTGAGTCCAACCGCTGCCAGGCTGCGATTCTGTTCAAGATCTGAGTCCAACCGCTGCCAGCTCGCGATTCTGCTCTCCTAACATTTCAGTCTGAGTGTTGATCGCTTTACAGACTCCATCCAATTTGCAGGCAGCTTTGGAATACTTTCAGAGAGAACCTCTCTGAGACTGAGTCCATATCAGTGAAATGAGTTCAGAACCAGATAGATGAGATGTATGATGGGCCTGGTTCTGGGTGTTGTTTAGTGAAGGTTCACGGTTTCTACAGCAGAGGCTGTTTGTTCAGGTAGAGATGTTACAATGTGAGGTAGAGGAGGATGGTGTTCTGGGACAAAGATTTTCCGCTCAGAATCCTTCAACATGAAGATGATGAGAAACAAGCTGGACCGATGGCGGGGGCTGCAGTGCTGGGGGGCCTCAGGGACCAGAGACAAACCTAAAACAGCATTTAGCACTCGTCTGACCTTCATCCTCCTCCCTCATCTCTTTCGCTCTGTTTGTTCAAACAGTTTCCACTCGTTTAACTGCATCTCAGGAGACACTCTGCATCTGTCTATCTGTCTCTCTGTCCGTGTGTCCACATCCATCCGTCCTGACCACCTGTTTGTCAGTCCCTCCATCAGTCCACTTTTTAACCTCTAGAGTCTCCGAATCTGTCCATCCATTAGTCCATCATCTGTTTGTCTACCTCCCTCCATGTGTGGATGGGACAACCTCCCACCACCTAAAATCAGACCACTGATCCCTAAATCATTTCCACCTTCAATAAAGCCTTTTAAAGGAAAGTTCCTCTGCTTTAGGGGTTCTGTTGATTCATCCACTCAGAGCTCACCGGAACCTGCAGAACAAACAGTAGGTACCACTCAGAGCTAAACCCTTAAATGCTGCTGATTTAACAATCTTAACTGAAAACTTCTGAAACTTTCCAACATCTGAAGGTCACCTCTTGCAGCAGTTAGAAGCAGAGGTTTTTCTCTGTGCTGCAGCAGAACCACAGAATCCCAGAGACTTACTGAAAAAAAAGCGTTGATCCAAAACAGGACAGTGTATTGGTACAGGAACCTACAGGAGAAATGTGACCTTCTGCAGGAGTGTTGTCCCTCAGCGTGCTGTGTGTTTTTCTTTCTTCTTGAGGTGTTAACGTGGGTTTTAACCTGATGTGGTTCTAGAGGGAGTTATGGGACCTTCAGTGTTTTTCTACCTGCAGCGGTTTGTGGGAGCAGGTTATGTCACTGTGATGACGTCACAGCAGCAGACTTGTTTATTTTGTTTTCAACCTTTAAACTCCATCGACTTCAAATTTTGAAGCTTATTTTTTTATTTCCTTTTAATTTAACTAGCAATTATCCATTAACTTAAAATCTGACAAACATTGTAAACATCAAAGGTCACCACAGTGTAAGCAAACCTAACAGTTTATGAAGCTTCATAAATTTAACTAAAGAAACTTTTTTCACCACAGAAGATAGACAAGAACCTCACTGAGCCCAACCAAAGGACTCTGCTGCACTCTGCTGGACAGTCCCTGTACCTGCACCAGTACGCTGACCTCATATCCGTCCAACTTTATTTATTAATTTGATTTGTTTATTTATCTACGATCATCTGCAGAAAACATTGTATGTACTGTTGCATGCCCAGAATGAAGTATGGGGGTGGATCAGTGATGGTCACCAGATCTGAATATTATTGAGCCACTTTGGGGTGTTTTGGAGGAGCGAGTCAGGAAACGTAGTGACCTGGCCACTATCCTGCAAGAAGAATGGCTTAAAATCCCTCTGACCACTGTGCAGGACTTGTATATGTCATTCCCAAGACGAATTAAAGCTGTATTGGCCGCAAAAGGAGGCCCTACACCATACTAATAAATTATTGTGGTCTAAAACCAGGTGTTTCAGTTTCATTGTCCAACCCCTGTACAGCTGGTCTTTGGACCAGCAGTGGTTCTAAATCTGGAAGAATCGTCTATAACAGGTTAGGGTTATACCTTCTGTCATTGAACAAGAAAAATAAAGATCAGTTAATCTGGAATATTAATTAATTACTTTAGTAAAACATGAGAGAAATAAACAAACGATAACTTTCTATTGTTACACAGAGTTAGATGATTGGACAAACAGATATAAAACATTGTATTCAACATTATATTCATCAGATCAAATTACTGGTTCCTTTTTTCACAAAGTCAAAACATATTTTCCAAATATTGAATCAGTTTTTAAAGATAATTGTGATTCTGAGATGAAAATTAAAGAATTAAATATTAAAGATGGGAACAGATCCTGGTCCAGATAGGCTGACTGCAGTTTTCTACAAATTTATAAATTATTTTATATTATCTGAGACTTTAACTCACAGCATGAAACATTACACTACAATATTTATTGATCATTTATGTCCCTACTAAGCCCAATACTGACTAGAAGACATGTATACATGAGATCACCTACAGGTTAAAAGATTCTACAGCAGAGATCCATAATCTTGCAAAAATGGATCCAGAATAATGTGGGAGATGTTTCTGGATCCATTAGATTTCATAGAGTAGGTTGGAGTAATCCTGTAATGATTTGTGCTTTATTCTAAAATTAATAGTTCTGTTTGTTTAGGAACCAGAGTATCCAACAGAGTTGACCTGCTTCACTTTTACTTCATTATTAGAAGAAGGTTTGGATGTGATGAGACTCACTGGTTTATGAAGAAAATCAGTTTCTATATAAACTGGATGGATAAAGGGATCCTGATTTATTTACGAGTTAAACTGGTAATTTACCACCATAAACTGGGTTTATATGTAAAAATAAAGCTACATGCTCAGAATAAAAACTCCCTGCTGTTATTCACAGATGAGCCTTCTTTAACCATCAATGGTGAAAAGTGATTAAACAAAAACAATAAATAATAAACTGTTAAGATCACAGCTCACAGTTAAAATACTTCCCAACCAGAACCTTATGTTCCCAACACCGACCAGAACCACAGAAATTGATTTTAAATCATTATACACATTAATGCCTGTAATGAGTTCCTACATCAATTATTTAATATTAACTGTAATTTATGCCCTTTTTATAGTTCTGGTGCTGAAACTCCTGCATTAAAGTTAAGTCAACTTTCCAGTAATGAATCTGAAGGCACTAACTGTCCTTTATTATTTAAAGTTATAAATTATGGAAAACAAAATAATAGAATTTGGAATTAATGATAGGATTTTATAGAAAAAATGTTTGGTTCATAAATGTCATTTTCTGGTTCCTTTATTAATAACAAATATCTGTATAAAACTGTTCATTAATTGGAGAAAGCCCAAAGTCTGGATGAATATTTAAACAAACTTTTTCAATTTTATTTTCCTTTACATTTATTAATTTTGCTTGTTGCACAATTTATAGAAATGGAAATATATTATTTACTGTGTGGTATATATTTCATGCACATGACGTAAATAGAAAGTGATGTGAAAGCAGCAGCAGAAATATTTCACATATTTTGACATTTGCTTAAATAGGACAGTCTCTAAATCTCGCGAGAATTATTCTTCACTTTAATTGGCTTGATCTGCTTTGACGTCACAGCATTTGAAATTGGAGCAGTCGTGGAAAAACTTCCAAACGTCTCTCGACGTCATTCATCAAGCTAACAGAAACACAGCTTCCGGTGCAGTCAGATAATCTTCAGAATAAAAGCATAGGGTTGCATCGATTCCAGGTCTGGTAAACACGTGTTTACTTTTATGAGCTGTTTGAACATGATCAGTGAGCAGACACTGGACCGGAAGTTAGTTTGTGATGAGATGAACATGAGGACAAAGTTTTGGCACCAGGAAATTATTTAAAACTGTAAAATAATGAGGCAGTTGAGTATTTTTCTGGATCAAAATCGTAAACAAAACCTGCAGAACCATGCATCAAAACATTAACAAGCTGACCACTCACCCGTCTTTCAGCTCCATACAGACTAAACAGAGCAGGTCACAATGTTCCACCTCGCCTGGCTTCATGTAACTTCTGAATCTGCAGGGTTTGATGTGAGGAGCAATAATGTATTATCCTGATCAGCATGACGTGACCGTCTGCTCTATTAAGGCTTTAGATGGGCCCAAGAAGCACAGAAATGTTTACTGACCATTTCCTTCAAGCCATCAGCACAGTGTGTACTAAGTTGATTATCATTTTTTATTCTTAAAATGTATCTGGAGGAATGTGTTCAAATATTGAGAAGATAAATGTGCCAGGACAGATGTTCTGTAGGTTTCCATGCTGCATATCCTCACCATTGTCACAGAGAGATGATAACAGGAGGTAAACACACAGAGGTTAAAGGATCTTTTCAGAAGAAGTATCATTTCCTCATGGACTGTTTTACTCACTGATTTAGATTCTGTTGATTCGACTGCACAGATTGGATTGTTTTTGAAACTTCAGCCACTGACCTTAACAAACTTGCTGAAGCTGTGACATCTTACAAATGTTGTTACGACATTTATGTGCAGACCAAGGCCTTTAGCACATACCACAATAATAAACCTTGGTTCACTTCACATCCGAGAAAGCTGCATAGAACCAAAGAAAGAGGCTTACAACAGTGGCGACAGGGCCGTGTTTCAGAAGGCCAGAAACATACTGACCAAGGAGATCACAGCAGCTAAGAGAAGCTACAACGAGAAGCTAAATACAGCTTCTTTGGAATGGCCTGAGACTCTTCACTGCATATAGGAGCCTGTCCCACCACCCTGAGCAGAATCCTCGTCTAGCAGACGATCTTAGTAGCTTCTACTGTAGGTTTGAAAAGCAGCCCACCAACTCATCCACATCGCACTCTGACACCAAAGCTCCCCATGCACTAACCACCTTCCTCTCCTCAGACCCCCTGTCTTGATCTAAGATCTCCGAGAAAGTTGTAAATAAGCTTTTTCAGCTTGAGAAGACCAGGGAGGCTCCAGGACCTGTCTCTCCCTCATGCCTAGGAACCTTGACTGACCAACTGGCCCACATCTTCACTCAGATCTTCAAAAGCAGCCAGCGCAGAGATAGCTTCTTCTCCCAGGCTTGTCTTCTCCCAGAGTTGTCAGCTACTCTGCTGGAAACTAAATAGCTAAACAGCTTATCTGCAAAATCACAACAGGCCTTTTTTTATTTAGAAAAAAAGAAAAAACTCTGGCTGTACAGAGACACATGGATACTGCTTCTTTATCCTTTATTTTTAGTTCCTCTAAAGTTTTTGTATTTATAATTAATATCTGAACACTGTGTGCGCTGGAAACCAAAGTATAATTCTTTGTTTGTGGGTTCGGGTCACAAACTTGGCCAATAAAGCTGGTTTTGATTCTGATCAATAACCTGATCACGGTGCTCAATCCTTTCCGGTCTGCTTCCCGTGGGACCCGCTGTGCTTTTATTGTGAAGGTGGGCGGAATTTCCCTACCGGAAGTGTGTGCTTGCTGTAAACTTCGTGTTACCGGTCAGCGGAAGGTCGGGCAACAACAGCAGCAGACGTGTTTGGAGGTGGTAACTGGGAACTGGCGACTGGGTAACTGGTTCGTTAATTGAAAGTTAAACCGGAAGGTGCTCGGTCGGTAGATCAGTTAGTTACGTACAGGCCGGAAACAGTTCGCAGCTAAAAGGCTAACGTTAACATGCAGGGAGCTAGCCTGCTGAAGAGGAAGGGGGCGGAGCCTTGGAGCTGCCAACAGGTGAGACACCTTGAGCAAGAGGAAGGTTAACAGGAAGAGACTGATCATAAAACCTGAGCCTAACAGCTCCGTAGTTCAGCTGGTTGCTTATCAGTCTCCATCAATAGCTCCCGCTGGCTTTAACATATTAGACAATTGATGTTCTCTCTAACTCAATCCTCACTGCTATGTTCTCCTACAGGAGAGCCTTCACTGTTCCCACACTGCCTTATGTTCTAGAGAGACTTGAACCAAACCCACACAGAACTTTCTCATTTATTTCGAAAGGATTGTCTGACTCAGACAACTTTAAAAGTGCTCAATCTGCTGAGCATCAATTTTCTTGTTTAACTGTTTAACTAGTGTCAACATATTATTCTTAATGAAAAAATGTACAACAGCATGACTTTTGAGTAGCCTAATCAAAGTCCGGGCAGATTAAGATGCTGTGTCCTGACCTTAAACAGGCTGTTCATCCTGGATAACCCTCCATAATGTTTGAATTAAATCAATCCTGTCAAGCAGAGTAGGTCTAAAGACCTCCACAGTGATGTTAAAGACTCAGTACCAGTTATCACAAACACTGGATGGCAGCTGCTGGTGCCAAGAGTAGAACAATTAGTTATTAGGTTTAAGAGGGTAAATACTTTTTCACACAGAGCCAGCTTGGTTTTGAGGGATTAGTGCCCTTAATGAACTCACCATTAAACATTTGCTTTTTGTATTTACTCTGATTATCTCTGTCTGATATTAAAATACATGAAAATGTGACAATAAAGCAGAAACAGACACAATTGCTTAGAGTGTAAATACTCTTCTGGAGAAGATGAGAGAATCCTCTTGGCTTCGGGATGGATTGAGGAAGTCTAAACATTGATAGTTTTTGTCACCCTTCCAGCCAGCTGAGCCTTAGTAGAAATACAGCAGTAGGGAGTCCCGTGGATATCTTCATGTGTAGAAAGAAATGGGAACGAGTCTTCAGACACAAACAGGCTGTAGAGAAAACTCACAGTGAAATATTGGTGCCATGCAGAGAAGGACACATTAAATCATTAATGAAGAACGAAGGAGCTAAATGCAAGACAGCAACATCCAAAGGAAAGTATGAGGAGAACAGGATGGACCTTCAGTCAGACAGGATCCACCAGCACACTGTTTACATGCTGCAGAGAAACAGACACAGCATGTGGAAAATGTCTTATTTCTGTGCTGAGAAGGGTGATCTGGACCAGAACCTACAGAACAACACATTACAGCTGGACATAAGGGAGACTGCTGGAGAGAGTTTCTCTGTACTGGACCCATGTTTATGTGACATTTCCCCTCCGTTCCAGTTGGTGGCAGTAATGTACCAAAACATTGCTTCCCAAGCAGAGGATTTGTTGTTTGTAAAGTTGGTTTGTAGTTTGCTTCCACTTCAAGCCACAACCAAACTGGACCTCGATTAATGATGTCAGAATTAAGATATCACTGTAATGATGTCACTATGATGATTATGACTTTTGTTTTCAGAAGCGAATGTGTTTGGAGGCGGAGCTCCAGATAGCAGCATATCCAAAGGAAATGTCACATGAAGTGCCTGTGACCAATCAGCCACAGGAGCAGCAGGTCAGTGGAGGTTGTCATGGGTTAAACCGTCTTCTTCGGATCAGTCTTCAGTAACTTCAGTATTTGGATTTGTTACCATGGTAACTGATGCTGAAAACCTAACAAGCTCTTGAGCTGAATGTGGGACATGCAGTATCTGTGTTTCATGTGACTATCGTATGAGCTGTTGCTGCCGTAGAGACTTGTTAATGTATTTGGGTCTGCGCAGGTTGGCTCGACCCGGCCTGGACCTCCTCAGCTCTGCTGCCCCCGTTGTCTCGGAGGAGAACCGGTAAGAATCTGAGACTCTTAGTGCTCAGGGAAAGCTCTGCCCCCTGACGTCAGACCGTCTGTGATGTCAGATCAATCAGTCATTATTTCTAGAGCACTTTATTCACAACAATCATAAAACGAGAGACCAAAGGTATAAAATATAGATTAAAGCTGTAAGTATTTGTCTAATAGTAATTCTTCTAATAACAATAAATAAAAATGAATAAATATGACAGTAAAAAATACATAAAAAGTAAACAAATCTACATTTAATTAGAGCTGGTTTATATAGCTCTAGTTAAATGGATACAAATTTTAGCTGGTTTAAACATTTATTAATCATGTCAATTAAACAAAATAACTAAGTTTAATAATGCAAAAATGTAAAATCAGTGTAAGGCAATAAAAGTATACATTAACAGGTAAGGAGGAATTGGGAATAATGGAGCTTAATGTGAAATAAAAGCCAAGCCAGAAAGAGATATGTCTTAGGTTTGCTTCGCTGCTGCCCTCAGGTAAACAATCAGATCCAAGACACATTAATAAGATGGCCGCTGGTCATCTTCTCCATTGCCATCATTAAGTCTATCCTGTCTTCATCCATCTCAGTGTGGTTGCTAACATTTCTGCAGACCCCACACACCCTGCACACAAACTGTTTAGACTTTTACCTCCAGGCGGTGCTACAGAGCGTTATTCTAGAGCTAGATATTTGGCAAGTTAACCATGACGAGTATATGAAAGCCTGAACCAAGCTGACTAAGGTTTTGTGTAAACAGGTGAGGGGAGGGCCAAAGACATCAACTAGGGCCTCCTTGGTTAAAATAAGAGATTGGGTCATGAAGTGGTAGAGGCCACCCTTTACTTAGTAAAAGTCAAAAATAAAACAGAAAAAAGAGAAATTCAGTCAAACTCTTGGTTTGTGTGCAAACTTAGTGAATAAAGCTGGTTCTGGTTTTGAGAACCTGAAAGATCTGGATGGTTTATACAACAGAAACAGCTATGATAAATAAGGGGACCTAGGACCATCGATGGCTAAAAGCCCCTGAAAATGAACTCTAAGAGGTACAGGCAGCCGAATTTGAACCTAAAAAAATGTGAGCGCTGTTTTTGGCCTGAACTCTACAGTAGTTGCAGAGAATCTGTCTACTCTTTAGGAACAGCAGAAGGTTGAAGGTTGCAGACGTATTAACCAACGGCCTTCTTAGCACACTGTGCAGATCAAAAGCTGCTTCATCTGATGTGATTTGCTGCTAGTTAGTGAATGCATTCTGGGAGTTGGAGTTGACTTCTAATTATCATGAAATCTGATCATTTCAGGGTCATATCAGACACATCCTGGGTCTGTGAATGCAGAAGCAGGAAGATAAGGAGAAGGAGGCGTCCAATTGCATGTCTTCCCTTCCAGTGGAAGTGACCAATCAGGTGCCTTCCTGTCTCTTTCCCTGGAGGTTTATAGCTGTTGGCTCAGAGCAGGAGTTTTCCCAACATCTGGAAATCTGGAGGAATGGATTGCATTCCCTCAGAGACTCCGCCCAGTCTGAAAGCAATAACACATCGATCAGCGATCAGTTAGCATCACGTGATCTTTGTTGGTGTGTTCAGGGACTCTCTGGTCAAATTTGTGTCCCTGAGCACACCTGATGTCTGACTGTCTCTCTCCTCTCTAATCAGTTCTATATGAAGAGACCAGTAATCAACTCAGATTTGTCCTTTGACCTCCTGGTGAAGCGTTCACTGCCTCTTTTCACTCAGTAAAGGGCTATTACACAGTTTACCTACAGGGCATTTTCCCTGACACCAGACTGTGCAAAACGTTCTTCTTCTGTGGTGTTAAAAAACTCCATTCTGTTTGACTAACAAAGTTTTATGGAAAAAAACTAAATAAATATGATGTCTTCCTGTTCATATGTTCTAATATGAGACGTTTTTAATATTTTTAATTGAAATCTGACTGAATGCTCCAGGCTGACCAATCAGAGGCCAGCATTTGTACTGTAGGCAGATTTTAAAATAAAATGTCTGAAAATGGCCTTAATGTCTTGAGTGATTGTCACTGGTGAAATGGGCCCTGTTGTCTGACAGGCCTCAGATAGGGGATTACAGGTGAGCATCGTGCTATCCAGAGGATCTGTGTGCCACCCAGTGCAACCTGCCATGTCATGCCTCACCCGGAGGCTCCACCCACTGAGAGAGACTTCAACTATATTCGGGTAATGTATCTAGCTCCTATTCAGAAGACATCATGTCAGGGCACTTGACAGGACCAGCCATACAAGACACATTCAGAGTCAACTCCATGCATTAAAATTTAATCCTGTTTACAGAACAATGCAGGAAAGCTCAGTTTTTAATGAAATTGGAAAAAAAGGTTTTCTAAGTAAACCCAGCTGAGTAGTCCCCTTTAACATGAAGAAACCTCCAGCAGAACCAGAACCTGGCTCAGTGTCAGCAGCCATCTGCCACTGACCTAGGACTATGTTCTATGTTAAGGAAAAGTAAAGCGTTTAGGGCAGTAGTAGCTCCTTTAGTGACGTCATCTGGTTCCACAGGAGAGGAGCCTGATAACTAAAGGATCTGTCTCCCATTCTACTTCTAGAGACTCTAGGAACCACCAGTAAACCTGCAGTCTGAGAACGAAGTGCTCTGTTAGGAACGTATGGAAAAATCAGCTCTCTGATGTATGATGGAGCTAAATCATTAAGGGCTTTATATGTGAGGAGGAGAATTTTAAATTCTATTCTGGATTTAACAGGGAGCCAATGAAGGGAAGCTAAAGTAGGGGAAATATGATCTCTCTTTTTAATTTTCATCAGAACTCTTGCTGCAGCATTTTGAATCAGCTGAAGGCTTTTAACTGCATTTTGTGGACATCCTGATAGTAAAGAATTACAATAGTCCAGCCTTAAAGTAACAAATGCATGGACTAGTTTTTCAGCGTCACTCCTGGACAGGATATTTCTAATTTTGGCAATGTTCCAGAGATGAAAGAAGGAAATCCTAGAAACCTGTTAAAAATGGGATTTAAACGACATGTCCTGGTCAAAGTTAACACCAAGGTTCATAATTCTATTACTGGGGGTCAATTTAATGCTGTCCACACTTCAACACACATCTGTAGTCTATCTAACTGGTTGGGCTCATCAGGATTTATGGATAAGTAAAGCTGAGTGTCATCAGCGTAACAGTAAAAATGTATCCTATGCTGCCTGATAATTATTAATTATTGGAAGCATATATATAGTAAAGAGAATTGGCCCAAGTACTGAACCCTGTGGTACTCCACAATTAACCCTGGAGTTTAAAGATGATTTATCATTTACATGAACAAACTGGAATCTGTCAGACAAATAAGATTTAAACCAGCCTAGCGCTGTTCCCCTGATCCCTACAGCATATTCCAGCCTTTCTAAGAGAATATTATGGTCGACTGTATCAAATGCAGCACTGAGATCTAACAGAACCAGTACAGACACAAGTCCATTATCTGAGGCCAGGAGAATACCATAAGTGACTTTCAGCAGAGCTGTTTCAGTGCTATGATGAGCTCTGAAGCCTGACTGAAACTCTTCTAACAGGTCATTCCAAGCAGTTTGAAACTGAAGAGATGCTGACAGACCAGAGCCAACTGTGATTTGGATCTGGTCCACATTGTTGTGTTGCCTTAGAAGAATTTTCATTGTCATGGTGTCACAAAAGGCTGCAGAATTGGATCAGAACCTTTCAAACTACAGATCCCATGAACCCTCAGTGCTGTTGCCTTCCTTCCCCAGTAGAGGGTGGAGATTGGGAGGAGGAATGGAGGCGCAGAGGGGGAGTTTGGGAAAGAATGTTTGGAATTCATTTCCTGTCGAGCAGCTCTCACAGTGAGGAGGAGACAAGGAGTCACGGCCAAGTTTGAAGCTTTCCTCCGGAGCATGGAGAAGACGCAGCAGTGACTCCAGCTTCTTCCACTGGAATACTGACTCCACGACTCCTGCTCCAGGAGGAGAAACAGGACTGACTCCAGCTTCTTCCACTGGAATACTGACCCCAGAACTCCTTCAGCAGAAGGAGAAGACACAGCACTGACTCCTGCTTCTCTTGTAGGAATGCTGAATCCATGACTCCTGCTCCAGGAGGAGAAACAGGACGGACTCCTGCTTCTCCTGCTGGAATATTGAATTCTGTAGTCCTGCTGTAGGAGAAGGACGCCTGGCATGGCCGAGCCACTGCTGAGAAGAACCTTCTCCAGACTGAGGGGCAGAGACAGGGGCCGCAGAAAGACAGACCCCAAACTAAGCGGTGAGGATTATTTTCCAACCCTTTCAGACTGTCAGTGAATGCATCATGATGGTCAGCTAATGTCAGAGTTAGTAAGGCTACCATGATGGTCAGCGTTACTAATCTCCAGCTTCCCTCAGGATCAATGAATGCATCATGTTTGTTAGTAATTTTAGTCAGAGTCCGTGAATGCATCGTATTTGGTCCTGAATTTTATTCAGTCAATGAATGCTTCGTGTTTGCTGGTACCTCCACCCACAGTGAAAGCATCATGATGGTCATCTTCAGTTAGTGGAGGTTCTTTTTTCAGACTTGGCTGCTTCAGGACCATCTCTGTCAGATCCAAACAGTACCAGGAGTCACAGATTCTAGGGCCTTAGGGTCCAACTGAGGTCAGCATTGATGTCACTGTGAGGCATCAGGTTATTATTTCCATGGAGACGAGGTGATTCGTAGTGTTTATGAGGAAAACAACCCAGGATGTTTTACCAACAGACTGATGGTGTAAATTAAGCCGATCTGGGAAGTTTTTATAAGCCATCTGTCTGAACCCTGGTGTAACCAGTAGAACTGATGTTGCTGTTTTTGAGAAGGGTTCAGTGGTCCAGGTCCAGATCATGCTTCTGATAGAACCTCGGAAGTCCAGTTCCAGTTTATGTTTCTGAGAGAAAATATCAGCCTGAATGACTGAGTTTAACCAGTTGCTGCAGACCCAGGAGACCCTCTGTAGGCAGGATCGGGGACTGGATCATCTGGAAGGATTTAACTGGGATCACTGTGGACTGTGTCTAGAGTTGGAGGGAATTCTGAGTCACAATCAGAACCAGGTTGTGATTGTGAGAAACAGAACCACAGTTTGGGCATTGTGACCCTCTGAGTGCAAACTGACTCCAGAACAGCCCAGAAATGTGATCAGATCATTTAGTGCTGTAGAACCTCCTGCAGATGGACTGGATCAGCTGACTGCTTCCTGTCATTAGCGGAGTATGTGTGCTGGGACTTCCTGTTTATGTGTCTGGGATGTTCCTGTTAGCTGGACTGATGGCAGAAATCCAGGGGATCACCGTCACACAAGACTTTGGTTTGGTTCTGTTCACGTTAAACCAGGATTGTTTGTGTTAACAGAACTGGGTCCTCAGGTTTCTGCAGATTTAGAGGAGCATCGTCTTAGATCTACTCTTCTTCTCAGCAGAGATTTGGATTTATCCTGATAAGGTTCTGATGAAGACAAACTGAAACCAACTGCAAAGTTGTTCTTATCTGACACTTAAAAACAACTGCAACAGTCAGAACCAGAACCTGATACGAGTTAACTCAGAACCTGGCAGTACCAGCAGTCAAACACAGCTTAACATTTCGCTCTGAAATCCTGTTCCAGTGTTGTTGTGACTGTAATCATTGTGTGTGTTTGTGTGAGATGAATAGTGAATACCGTGCAGTGTGTGTTGAACACAGAAGCTTCTTTCACATCTGGGCAGCTGTTTATCCAACCCTCCCCCTCATGCTCAGCCTAAAATCAGGAACAGATGGACCATTTTAAGTCTCAAACTTATTCAGATGACAGGAAATGAAGCCAGCCTCTGGAGAGTGTCACTTCCTGTTTGGTCCTGTTTCTAGCTTCAGGAAGCAGTTGAGCAGAACCATCAGAACCGTTAGGCGGTTCACTTGCAGCAGGAGAAATGTTTTTTACAGCCGAACATTTGAAAAAAGTTCCTGATAAATAAACCAAAACAGTTTGTAGAGGCCTTATGTTAGTCAGAATCAGTTAGTCACGATGTTAGCTAGAGTTCGGGTTTGTCAGGGTGAGTTTGTTGTGGTTAGAGTTGATGATTCAAATGAAATCATTCTGGCTCGCTTTAATAGGAAGAAACCTCCAGCAGAAACAAGTTATACTGGTTCATCTGCTGTGACCAGCTGGGCGTTTGACAAGACAGAGCAGATGCACAACAAAACACATTAGCACTGATCCAGGAATACTTTCTGGGTTAAAGCAAAAGTAAAGAGTTATTGGCAGCAGTAACTCAGCAGAAGCCACCCTCCATGAAGATGTTGTATCTTAACGCCAAACCCATGCTGCCTGATAATTTTACCTATTAGAAGCATATATATATATATAGTGAAGAGAATTGGCCCAAGTACTGAACCCTGTGGTACTCCACAATTAACCCTGGTCTTTAAATATGACTTATCATTTACATGAAAAAACTGGAATCTGTCAGACAGATAAGATTTAAACCAGCCTAGCGCTGTTCCCCTGATCATTACAGCACATTCCAGCCTTTACTAAGAGAATATTATGGTGGGCTGTATCAAATCCCCAGCACTGAAAATCTAAAGAACCAAAACCCGACACAAGTCCATTATCTGAGGCCGTAAGAATAATCGGGGGTAAACTTTAAAAGAAGAGGGGGGTTCATTGCTATGATGAGCTCGGGAAACCTGACTGAAATCTTAAAAACAGGGCATTGCTGGAAAATTTGGCCACACACTTGATTAGAAACATTTTCTCAAGTTTTTTTGGGTTTAAAAAACAGAAGATTGGATATGGGCTGAATTTAATTAAATTCAGTTTATTTATATAGGCCCCAAAAATTCAAAAAACACAGTCGTCTAAAGCCAATTCACGAAAGTGGGGGTACTACTTTCCAATTAGTCCAAATTTATTGAACAGTGCAGTAGTTTTCCATTTTTATTTTTTCAAAGGTTTTAAAAATTTTTTATCTAAGGAAACCAGAAGATTCCCACCCAGCAGTGACTTGCAGAAATTCACTCCCCCTGGATGGAATTTAGAGACAGGGCCCAGCCACTGGCTTTGACTTTCCCAGAAATTTCCCTTCTTTACTGAGCAGGCTGTAGCGACAGTGGAGGGGAAAAAAATTTCCCCTTTTAACAGAAAGAAACCTTCGCAAAACCCAGGCTCAGTTGAGCACCCATCGCCTTTGACCGAGGGGGGGTTTTGGGGAGAACAGAGCAGAGACACAAAGGAGAACAAAGAAGCATGTCCGGGAAATTACTTTTTCTATGGGAAGGAAAAGTAAAAGTTTAAGGATGTAGCTCTTTTAGTCGTTTCAAAAGAAAGAAAAAAACAGATAAAAATCTGAGCCAGTTTTTTAAAGGGTTTGAGTCGAAAGAGCGCACTGGTTTGTCACAGTTAAAAAAACCAGTCAACGCCCTGTCTAGGAGAGGAAAAGGGTTTTAAAAAAACGAAAGACAGGGCCATGTGGGTCATTTAGCATTAAGGTGTGAGCCCTTAAGTTTTTGCCAGAAAAAAGCTTGGGGATTCCCCTCTCCCGAAAGGGGGTTTCAGGTAGAACAGAGTTTAGGGGCCCGGGGTAGCTTTAGGAAAAAAAAAAGAGGGAGAAAAAAAGTTAAAAGGGTGAAAAAAACAGCAAATAATTTCAAAAATTGGAGAGTGTGGGAGAATGTGCGGAAAAAAGGGGTGGAAAGTGGTCATTATGTTCCCGCAGCCAAGCCTATAGAGCAAAAAAACAGAGATAGCCCCAGGATTTTAAAAAAAGCCACTCTAACTATAAGCTTTTTCAAAAAAGGAAGTTTTTTAAACCTTTTGCCCTTTAAAAATAGACAGGGGTCCGGCCCAGCACTAAAACTGGGAGTGGTTCCCCCAGGAGAAAGGGGCCCGATAAAATAAAAGGGTCTGCCCTCCCATTCTACTTCTAGAGACCTAGGAAAAACCCCCAAGGGAAAAAACCCGCAAATCTGAGAACGAAGTTTCTCTGTTTAAGAAAAATATGGACCCAAAAAGGGTCTTTTGATGGGATGAAGGAGCAAATCATTAAGGGCTTTTTATGTGAAAGGGGGGAGAATTTTTAAATTTTTATTCTGGATTTAACGGGAGCCAAGAAGGAAGCTAAAATAGGGGAAATAGGGGTCTTCTTTTTAATTTTTCATCAAAAAAATCTTGCTTTCAAACATTTTTGAATCAGCTGAAGGGTTTTAACTGCATTTTTTTGGACATCCTGAAGTAAAAGGGAAATTAAAAATAGTCCGCCTTAAAGGGAACAAATGCTTGGGCTAGTTTTTTCCGCGGTTTCCCCCTCCTGGACAGGATATTTTAATTTTGGCAATGTTCCCGGGGATGAAAAAAAGGAAATCCATAGGAAAACCCGTTTTAAAATGGGATTTTAAAAGACCCTGTCCCTTTGTAAAAAATAACCCCCAAGGTTTTTTTCATTTTTTATCGGAGGGGGAATTTAATTTCCCCTTCCAAGGGGTTTAAATGATTTACTAAGCAGTTTCTTTTTTTAAAGGGCTCTGGTCCAAAGGGCGACAACTTCTGTCTTGTCTGAAATTTTGAAGAAGGGAAAAATTTTTAAATCATCCAGGTTTTTATGTCCCCTTTAAGACATGCTTGTAGTCTATCCAACCCGGGTTTGGCCCCATAGGATTTTTGGATAAAAAAAGTTTTAGTTTTCATCAGCAAACAGTGAAATATTATCCTTTTGCTGCCTGATAATTTTTTCCTTTTTTGGGAAACATATAAAATAAATAAAAGAATTGGGCCCCAAAACTAAAACCCCGTGGTACCCACAATTAACCCCGGAATTTAAAGAAAAGATTTATCAATTTTTCATGGGAAAAAACTGGAATCGTCAGACAAATTAAGTTTTAAACCAGCCTAGCGCTGTTCCCTGTCCCTTCAGCAATTCCACCCTTTCTAAGAGAATTTTTATGATCGAGTAAAAATGCAGCACGAGATCTAACAAAACCCAGTACAGAACAAGTCCATTATCTGAGGCAAAAAAGAAACCCATTAGTACATTCAGCAGAGCGTTCAGGTATGATGAGCTCTGAAACCTGACGAAACTTTTTCAACAGGTCATTGCTGTCTAAATGCTCACACATTTATTAGCAACTATTTTTAAGAATTTTTAGAAAGAAGGAGATTGGATATAGGTCCCGTAATTTTTTAAGTCATCTCGATCAAGCAAAGGTTTTAAGCAAATTTTAATTACAGTAACTTAGAACCCTGGGTTCTGATCCTTTTTACAAAGGGATAGTTTAATCATATCAAAATGGGGCTGGTAATCAGGGGGAACATTTCCCTTAAATAATTTGGGTTTGGGATGGGTCTAACTACAATTTGAAGGTTTAGATGAATGTAAAAATTTTTGATAACTCGGGAAATCCCCAGGATCAAAAAAATCCAAACACAGATTAGGTTTACAGTTATTTAAGTTGTCTCACTTTTTGGGATGAAGTAATCATCTTTTTGGAGTATGTCAAAAGATTTTTTTTTAATCTAATCTATTTTATTTAAAAAGAATCCCATAAAGTCATGACTGCTGAGAGCTAAGGGAATGGATGTCAACAGAGCTATGACTCTGTGTAAGTTTAGCAAAATTTTCAAAAGAAACCTAGGATTATTTTGTTTTTCTATTAAGGATGAGAAATAAGCTGTTCTAGTTTGGTTGAAGTGTCTTTTATACAAAAAGTAGGCTATTTTTCCAGATTAAGTAGGAATCCTCTAGGTGTGTAGAGCGCCATTTTCGCTCCAATTTTCAAACACTGTGCTTTAAAGTACGCAGATCTAAATTAAACCAGGGACCCTGCTTCCTATAAATGATTACCTTCTTTTTCTAGGGGGCTACATTGTCTAATTTATTAAATCATCTTGATCAAGCGAAGCTTTCTTGAGTAAAGGTTTGATTACAGCAACCTTAAAAGCCTGTGGTTCTGATCCGTATACAAAGGATACATTAGCAATATATAAAATTGGTAGGGTAAAGGGGTAAAAATTACTCTGCTGCTGGGCTGTTCTGTGCTACTGAGGAAATTAACGATGGACGTTACATCTGGACCAGAATTTCTCTTTAGCTCTGACATCTTCATGAAGGGTAATATCGCCTGGCTGTTACCACCAATAACCTCCTCTTTTCTTTCTCTGTGTTTAACCCTGTCTCTCTCCTGGACGAAGCAACTGAAGGAGTTATTGATGCTGTTTTTTTCTGTATTCCTCACATCGATTTTACTCAAGGCTCAGAGCTTAAATCTTTAGCTGTAGCAGGGTGCTTTTGTGTTTTTTGTGTTTCTGCTCTGTCTTCTTAAACCTGTAGGGGGTTGAGGAAGATACACGCTCACACTGAGCCAGGTTCTGCTGGAGGTTCCTCCTGTTAAAGGGGAGTTGGTACTTTCCACGGTTGCTACATGCTTGTTTAGTATGAAGAAAGGAGTGAGTAGGTCTGCTGATGATTTGCGCAAAGCCAATTTAGTCTAAGATGGCATTAAAGGCTATATTTCGGCTATTACTTTCAGTGTCAATATGAATGTTAAAATCCCCCACTATAATAACTTTATCTGTATTTAACACTAAATCAGATAAAAGGTCTGAAAACTGATCTAAAAATTGAGAGTAAGGGCCTGGTGGACGGTACAAGACAACAAACAGAAGTGGTTTTAGTGCTTTGCAATTTGGATGAGGAAAACTGAGGATTAAGTATTCAAAAGAGTTGTAGCTATTGATTGGTCTGGGACTAATCAATATATTGGACTGTAAGATGGTTGCTGCTCCTCCTCGCCCAGTATTTTGAGGTATGTGAAAATTTAAATAATTAGAAGGAGTTGACTTGTTTATAGTAACATAATCCTCTTGCTGCAGCCAGGTTTCTGTGAGGCAAAATAAATCAATATGTGACAAAGTCTTTAAAGAGAGAGATCTTATCTTTAATAAACCACAATTATTTCTTTTATTTTAATGTTCAGTTAAACGTTGTACAAATTTTTATGACCTTTTTCATGATTTATTCCATTTATGTTGGTTTTTAATAGATTGATTTTGGCCTCAGGCCAGACACTGTCTCAGTGGGTGAAGAGGAGTACAGAAGCTGCTTAGAAATCTAACAAATTTGGCCAGCCACTTTAAAGTGTTCAAGCACATTTGAAAAAATTCTAAACATCTCCAGTGGATACTAAACATATCTGATGGCATTCAGAAACAAAGTCTAGTATGATTTCCAGAGGTTCTTTAACATCTGACATTCAGTATGATTCTCATTAGATGAACCTCCTCAGTAGAGGAGTGACATCTCTGCTCCGAGCTCCTCCTGGATGGGGCAGCCCATTTACTTATCTCGGAGGCAGAGCCCAACTACCCTACAGAGGAAGCCCAGTCGATCCATATCTCAGGACCCTAGGTGAGGGTTGGACCATGGATGGAGCAATAAATACTGAGCTACATCATTCAGCTTAGCTCCTTCTTCAAAACTAAGACCAAAGAAGTGCCCTCATTACTGTAGATGAATATGTGATTCATCTCTGCATCTCCTGCTCCGTCCCACTATCACTGGAGAAACAAACCCACCCCGACCTGAAGGGATCATTGCACCTTTTGTCGTATTAATGTTGTGTAACTTTGATAATTGCAGAACATTTTAGTTTAAACCTGGTCTGATCCAGATAGGTGTGACATCCATCGTACTTTGGATGGAGCAGCTCTTCTGAGTAAGAGGCTTTTTATTAAACCTTTAGTGGTTTCTGAGATTATTGAAGGTCTAGTGAGGAACTAAGTCCATCAGAAATAACTGAGTTTTATAAACCACATTTTAAAGCATCTGAAACCTTCCAGCAGTGGATCACAGATGTTTGATTTATCTTACACGGAGGCTGTGAATGCCAGCACGGAGATGATGAGCTGATAAACCCTCGGGTGTCTCAGCTGAAGGTAGCTGCAGGTGAAGCTGAGGCAGGTGTTGGAGATCATCTCCAGCTGTTTATCTAAAAGCCCACTGACAATAATTTATGCTGAAATTTAAGATCTGAGAGTCAGGGGCCCCACCTTAAAAATTTTGCAGTTTTCCCTTTTTGCACAGAAAGTGAAAAATGCAACATACTTCCCCTCCACCCAAAGAGAACCCTAACCCCCTAGGCAGGAACCAGGTTCTCATAGTAGTCTGATGTTCCGTTTTCAGGAGAGCGTGCTCGCATTAGCATGTTTTCATTCTGGATTTACTGAAGTTCAGCTGTAGGTTAACATATAAACCAATCACAAAACAGGATGATGGTGTTTTTGTTTCACACAGAAAGATCCCAAACAGATAAGAAGAGAAAAGAAGAAGCAGGCTGAGGTCACATTTAGCAGAACAACTCAGTTTATTCAGGCCCCGCGTCGGGGACACTCTGCACGCTGCCTATCACGGGGGGGGGTTTAAAAACCCCCAAGAGCCGCCCTTTGTTTCTGAGCATCCCTCAGGCCCCAAATCTCCTAACAGTGAAAAAACTGTTTCTTTGACCTTAAACTGAGCTGTCCCTTTAAACTCTGAACAGTCACAGCTGCAAAAAAAAATTCCTGGACGGCTCATGTAACTTTTTATTTCTAGACAACTTTACTTCTACAAAGCAGAACCTTAACTAGACATTTGGTACCTGTGGAAAAAAACGTTAAGCAATTAAATTCAACTTCCAGTTCAATTCAGTTATAAAATTAAAATTTATATACTTTAAGGGGTTTCAATCAAATAAATTATAAAAAGGGTTTTGAAGTTTTTTTACATGAAATCAGGTTAATTTTCACTTAAAAAAAACAAATGCAGTCAAGTTCAGTTAATTTTCCCATTTGGGAAAAAAGGTTTTTAAACCCCACTTGAAGATGCCAAAAATTGGGGAGAGAATTTCCCCCTTTAAACCGGGAAAAGAAAATATCCGGGCAAAACCCCAAAAAACCGGCTCAGTGGTCAACTGACATTTTACGTTTGAAAAGGGAAAACAAAATCCCAAAAAAGCCCACAACTACTTTCAAACGTTTAAAAAAAAATTTTTGAGAAATTCGGGAAGAAAACAAATTAAACAGAATTTGTCCCCCAGTTTTTTGGACTTCTCTAAAGGGAGAAGCAGTTTCGGTGATGCCCCCCTCCGGGAAAGGGTTTTGCCCACAAGTAGACACAGAGTCGGGCCCCAGGGGTTAGTTTTCTAGGAAGGGGGGAAAAGAGAGGGGAAAAAAATTTGGGAAAGCTGAAAATAACAGAAAAATAATGAAAAATTTGGGGAGAGTAGTATAGAATGTAGCGAAGCGAGTGAAAGGGGGCATTATGTCCTCCGGGCCCCTAACCCCAAGCACCCCTTAAAATTTACGGGAAAATAGTCAGGTTTAAACCTAACCCACTCAAAATAAAAAGCTTTATAAAAAAGGAAATTTTTAAAGGGCCTAGCCTTAAAAAGTAGACAGGGGGTTGCCTCACGGCAAAAATGGGAGGGTTCCACAGGGGGAGGACCCTGTTTAACTAAAGGATTTTGCCCCCATTCTATTTCCCAGAGGACAAACTTTGGAAACCCCCAAAAAGTAAAAAGGGGGCAACCAAGAAAACCCCGGAGCGGAAAAAATTGCCTTGTTGGGAAAACATATGGACCAATCAGATCTCTGTGTTTTTGATGGAGAGTTTCATTAAGGGCTTTATATGCGTAGGGTCAAACATCAACCAATCAAAGATTAAAATCAAGATTAGATTTTTATGGGTGTTTTGTTTGGTTGCCCTACAGTGTTTCCCTCTATTTCAATTTTTCCCAAATGCCTTTTTAATTGAGTTTGGACTCCCAAAAGGGAAATTAAAAATGATGTCACACGTTTTGAGTTTGATGAAATTTTAAGGAAAATGGTTTTTCCCCCGGGCCCATCTCAAAACCACCTTGAGCTCCACTGAACATGCGTTAACAGAGGTGGGGGGAAAGTGGTTTAATTTAGCGTTAGTATCCCCCCTTGTGTGCCCTAGTCCCCAATAGAAACCCCTAAAAACAAAATGGCTCTACCACAATTTGAGAAGGAGAACTTTAAACTATATTCTGGATTTAACAGAATTTGACTATGGTTGCTGGTGTCTCTAATCCCACATTTCTGACTATGAAGCTGCCGAATAACAGAGTTAGCTTCTTAGCGGGTGTGTTGCTGTGCGGGGAAAATCTGTTAGAAACCTAGGGAGGCTGATGGTGAACCGTGGGCTGGGATTTAAGACTTAGCTTTCTACTTGACATCACCCAGACGGCCTGACTGCCTGAGCTGCTCTGGAGGACTTCTACGGGGAGCTACGCTCTGTGTCTCCAATTCTGACAGCATGGCCTCAAAAGCTTGGGTGCTGATGATGGAGAACTGTCAACATTGAGATACAATTGGTAATCGCTGTTTGTTTCCTTCAGAGACTCCAGTCAGCTCTGCCGCCCTTCAGACATCTTCATCAGCATCATCGTTGACGATCACATCCAGCACTGTAACCACAGCCCACCATGTCCCCACCTCACCTCCTCGAAATCATATAACAGTTGCTAAGAAACAGCAATGGGCGCGACAGGGAGCTTCAGCTCCGCCTTCCTCTCTGAGCTCCACCCACACGACCTCTGACCAGTGGTCATCATGGATATTCCAGCATGAATCTATGCTGGCCTGGAATGACAGTCTGGTGCAGGAGAAGGTAATCAGATGTTGAGATGTAAGAACGTTCCTCCATGTTGACTAATTCCTGCTCATCCTCTCTCCTGAAGATTTAGTTCCTGTTATCTTCCCCATCCTTCATCGTTATTTATTTGTTTGGTTTGGTTCTGGTTCCTCCTGAATATTCCATATCATCCTGTTCCTGAGAGTTTTACTCCTCCGTTATTTCAGTTTGCCTTTCAGGTGTTCTGTCTTCTTTCAGTTTGACTATTTCGTGTTGTGACCTGGTGACGGATTGTCTTCTATTGTTGCTCCTTTTTTTCCCTCAGAGGTTTTAACCTCTGAGGGAAAAACTTTCCTTTGACAGAAAAACGTTTTATCCAATTTGAATAAATAACAGAATCTGACTGCACTGTTCAATGGTTAGGACTAATTGGAATGTATGTACCTGACATCGTGAAGTGCCTTGAGACAACATGTGTTGTGAATTGGCGCTATATAAATAAACTGAATTGAATTGAATTAAGACATTTTACTCTTAAATATCACGTCTAGAGCCTAGATATTGAACTGTTAGCTAGAAGTTTCCATTCATATTATTAACTAAAAAAGTTGTATCTTGTTATCTTAGTAGTAATATACATCCCACCATCAGCTAGCTGTGACCCTCCATGTGATTTCATCAACTCAGTTGTTGCTAAACTTCAGACAAAACACCTCTATTTGAGATTTTAACCAAGCCTCTCTCTCTTCTACGCTACAAGTGTTTTAACAGCTAGTTACCTGCTTCACAAGGGAAAATAAAACAATTAATTTGTTTAATACAAACATCAGGGGATGAATACAACTCCTTTGCATGACCTGCTTTCGGCAAGATTGTCTTTTCCTGCTCTTTGTATGAACCCCTTGTTCAGAGAAAACCTGTGATCAAAAGAACCATGAGAATGTGGTCAAAGAAAGCTAAAGAAACACCATAGTGATGTTTTAAGTCTACAAATGGTAAATGGCCTGTAATTGTATAGCGCTTTATCTAGTCCAAGGACCCCAACGCGTTTTCCACTACAATCAGGCCACCCATTCACACACTGACAGTGGTGAGCTACATTGTAGCCACAGCTGCCCTGGGGCACACTGACAGAAATGAGGCTGCCATACAATTGGCACCACTGAGGCCTCTGATCACCATCAGCAGACAAGGAGGGTGAAGTGTTTTGCCCAAGGACACAATGACTGAGACGGATAGAGTGGGGTTTCGAACCAGCAACCTGCCGGATACAGGACAAACCCCTACCACCATCGGCACGGTCGCCCCCTACAGATTCTGATGAACTCTGTGCGCCCCATGAAGACATCAATGTACTGATATATATTTATATATCTGTTCTGGTTGGTGTGCTGTTGTCCACATAGAAGTTTAAAACACTCCACATATAGATGATGGATGGATGGATGCATGGATTGATGGATGAATGGATGGATGGATGCATGCATGGATGGATGGATGAGAGGGAGGCAGAGAGAAAGGAAGCAAGGATGGAAGGATGGAAGGAAGGAAGGAAGGAGACCTCCTTTGCTGGCAGAGCTTTGTCTGGATGAACGTCGCAGCGGAAGGGCTGGGGGGGTGGAGCTGTCCAGATGATATCTGCTGATGACATTCTGGTTGGGGGATGAGACTGCGTTCTTATTGGTTGGATCATTCCCTCGTCCTGTGCTGCTGGTGGACTGGCGATGAGTACGAGAACATGAACGTAGGCTGAGTTTTCGCCGGAGTTCAGGAAGTTTCTTCATCTTTAATGACAGTTTCCTAACAGTACCAGGAGACCTCAACCTGTCCATCACACTACCAGCACCTCCCCCTTTTTTTAAGGAGGTGGGGCTTGAGTCTGAGGCAGGGGAGTCTGCAAGAGATGGAAAATTATTGAGTAATTGGCTGTAATCATACAACTGGTGGAAAACAACAGCTTACCTGGGATTTCTTCCTTAATTTCATCGGTGTGGTGACTGAGATTAGCGTCCTCCTGTGGACAGTCACTGCTACAACCTTCTCCTCTGAGATCAGCAACCTCCCGCTTTTCATCTCTTCTTTTCCATACCTCCTCCCTCCTGGTTGGACCTCCTCCATCCTCCTCTTCAGGAATAGGATTGTACCAGATATTGCTGCCGTTGTCCTCCAGAGGACCACATACATCATCTGCAGCTTGGGACTTTGCTGAAGACAACACCCATGCTCGGCTACTACGCTCCAGGCTCTGGAGGTATGCCCGCTGACCAGACAGCTTGGTGCTGATGCTGGGGGTAGAAATATCAGTGGCGCCCCCTGCAGACTCAGAGTCTTCATGCTGTGTGGTGGTGACAGGAAAACAGGTTGTGCTGCATGTATCCTGAACTGACATTGTGTCAGGATACGAATGTTTCTGTAAACACAGCAACGCAGGTGGTTCAATTCAATTCAATTCAGTTTATTTATATAGCGCCAATTCACAACACATGTCGTCTCAAGGCATCTTAATCTTAACCATTGAACAGTGCAGTCAGATTCAGTTATTTATTCAAATTGGATAAAAAGTTTTTCTATCTAAGGAAACCCAGCAGATTGCATCCAGTCAGTGACTTGCAGCATCCACTCCTCCTGGATGAACATGTAGAGACAGTGGACAGTCACTGGCGTTGACTTTGCAGCAATCCCTCATACTGAGCATGCATGTAGCGACAGTGGAGAGGAAAAACTCCCTTTTAACAGGAGGAAACCTCCAGCAGAACCAGAACCAGGCTCAGTGTGAGCGGCCATCTGCCACGACCGACTGGGGGTTAGAGAGAACAGAGCAGAGACACAAAGAGAACAAAGAAGCACTGTTCCAGGAGTACTTTCTATGGGAAGGAAAAGTAAATGTTAATGGATGTAGCTCCTTTAGTCGTTTCACCTAGAAAGAAAGAACAGATAAACTCTGAGCCAGTTTTCAAGGTTAGAGTCTGAAGAGAGCACATAGAGTTAGTTACAGTAAAAGCTCAGTCAGTAGCCATGTCTAGGAGAGAGAAAGGGTTAAACACTAAAAGACAGGGCCATGTGGATCATCGGTAGAGGGTGAGCATTAAGTTGTTGCCAGCAGAAGCTCGGACGATGCCCCTCTCCAGAAAGGTGTCCCAGGTAGACACAGAGTCAGGCCAGGTGTAGCTTCTAGGAAGAGAAAAGAGAGAGAACATAAAGTTAAAAGCTGAAATAACAGCAAATAATGCAAAATTGGAGAGTAGTGTAAGAATTTAGCAAAGAGGGTGAAAGTGGTCATTATGTCCTCCAGCAGCCTAAGCCTATAGCAGCATAACTACAGAGATAGCTCAGGATAACCTAAGCCACTCTAACTATAAGCTTTATCAAAAAGGAAAGTTTTAAGCCTAGCCTTAAAAGTAGACAGGGTGTCTGCCTCACGGACTAAAACTGGGAGCTGGTTCCACAGGAGAGGAGCCTGATAACTAAAGGATCTGCCTCCCATTCTACTTCTAGAGACTATAGGAACCACCAGTAAACCTGCAGTCTGAGAACGAAGTGCCTTGTTAGGAACATATGGACCAATCAGATCTCTGATGTATGATGGAGCTAGATCATTAAGGGCTTTATATGCGTAGGGTCAAACATCAACCAATCAAAGATTAAACATCACAGATTATGAGATTATGGGTGTTTTGATGTGCCCATACAGTGCTTGCCTCTATTTCAAGTTTCCAAATGCCATTTAATTGAGATGACTCCAAAAGGATCTAATATGATGTCACACGTTTTGAGATGATGTACATTCAGAAAATGGTTTTCCTCCGTCCCATCTCATCACACCTGAGCTCCACTGAACATGCGTTAACAGAGTGTGGAGACAGTGGCTAGTAGCGTTAGTACTCCCTCTTGTGCTGACTAGTCGCAATAGCAACTAAAACATAGAATGGCTCTACCACAATTTGAGAAGGAGAACTTTAAACTATATTCTGGATTTAACAGAATTTGACTATGGTTGCTGGTGTCTCTAATCCCACATTTCTGACTATGAAGCTGCCGAATAACAGAGTTAGCTTCTTAGCGGGTGTGTTGCTGTGCGGGGAAAATCTGTTAGAAACCTAGGGAGGCTGATGGTGAACCGTGGGCTGGGATTTAAGACTTAGCTTTCTACTTGACATCACCCAGACGGCCTGACTGCCTGAGCTGCTCTGGAGGACTTCTACGGGGAGCTACGCTCTGTGTCTCCAATTCTGACAGCATGGCCTCAAAAGCTTGGGTGCTGATGATGGAGAACTGTCAACATTGAGATACAATTGGTAATCGCTGTTTGTTTCCTTCAGAGACTCCAGTCAGCTCTGCCGCCCTTCAGACATCTTCATCAGCATCATCGTTGACGATCACATCCAGCACTGTAACCACAGCCCACCATGTCCCCACCTCACCTCCTCGAAATCATATAACAGTTGCTAAGAAACAGCAATGGGCGCGACAGGGAGCTTCAGCTCCGCCTTCCTCTCTGAGCTCCACCCACACGACCTCTGACCAGTGGTCATCATGGATATTCCAGCATGAATCTATGCTGGCCTGGAATGACAGTCTGGTGCAGGAGAAGGTAATCAGATGTTGAGATGTAAGAACGTTCCTCCATGTTGACTAATTCCTGCTCATCCTCTCTCCTGAAGATTTAGTTCCTGTTATCTTCCCCATCCTTCATCGTTATTTATTTGTTTGGTTTGGTTCTGGTTCCTCCTGAATATTCCATATCATCCTGTTCCTGAGAGTTTTACTCCTCCGTTATTTCAGTTTGCCTTTCAGGTGTTCTGTCTTCTTTCAGTTTGACTATTTCGTGTTGTGACCTGGTGACGGATTGTCTTCTATTGTTGCTCCTTTTTTTCCCTCAGAGGTTTTAACCTCTGAGGGAAAAACTTTCCTTTGACAGAAAAACGTTTTATCCAATTTGAATAAATAACAGAATCTGACTGCACTGTTCAATGGTTAGGACTAATTGGAATGTATGTACCTGACATCGTGAAGTGCCTTGAGACAACATGTGTTGTGAATTGGCGCTATATAAATAAACTGAATTGAATTGAATTGAACCACCTGCGTTGCTGTGTTTACAGAAACATTCGTATCCTGACACAATGTCAGTTCAGGATACATGCAGCACAACCTGTTTTCCTGTCACCACCACACAGCATGAAGACTCTGAGTCTGCAGGGGGCGCCACTGATATTTCTACCCCCAGCATCAGCACCAAGCTGTCTGGTCAGCGGGCATACCTCCAGAGCCTGGAGCGTAGTAGCCGAGCATGGGTGTTGTCTTCAGCAAAGTCCCAAGCTGCAGATGATGTATGTGGTCCTCTGGAGGACAACGGCAGCAATATCTGGTACAATCCTATTCCTGAAGAGGAGGATGGAGGAGGTCCAACCAGGAGGGAGGAGGTATGGAAAAGAAGAGATGAAAAGCGGGAGGTTGCTGATCTCAGAGGAGAAGGTTGTAGCAGTGACTGTCCACAGGAGGACGCTAATCTCAGTCACCACACCGATGAAATTAAGGAAGAAATCCCAGGTAAGCTGTTGTTTTCCACCAGTTGTATGATTACAGCCAATTACTCAATAATTTTCCATCTCTTGCAGACTCCCCTGCCTCAGACTCAAGCCCCACCTCCTTAAAAAAAGGGGGAGGTGCTGGTAGTGTGATGGACAGGTTGAGGTCTCCTGGTACTGTTAGGAAACTGTCATTAAAGATGAAGAAACTTCCTGAACTCCGGCGAAAACTCAGCCTACGTTCATGTTCTCGTACTCATCGCCAGTCCACCAGCAGCACAGGACGAGGGAATGATCCAACCAATAAGAACGCAGTCTCATCCCCCAACCAGAATGTCATCAGCAGATATCATCTGGACAGCTCCACCCCCCCAGCCCTTCCGCTGCGACGTTCATCCAGACAAAGCTCTGCCAGCAAAGGAGGTCTCCTTCCTTCCTTCCTTCCATCCTTCCATCCTTGCTTCCTTTCTCTCTGCCTCCCTCTCATCCATCCATCCATGCATGCATCCATCCATCCATTCATCCATCAATCCATGCATCCATCCATCCATCATCTATATGTGGAGTGTTTTAAACTTCTATGTGGACAACAGCACACCAACCAGAACAGATATATAAATATATATCAGTACATTGATGTCTTCATGGGGCGCACAGAGTTCATCAGAATCTGTAGGGGGCGACCGTGCCGATGGTGGTAGGGGTTTGTCCTGTATCCGGCAGGTTGCTGGTTCGAAACCCCACTCTATCCGTCTCAGTCATTGTGTCCTTGGGCAAAACACTTCACCCTCCTTGTCTGCTGATGGTGATCAGAGGCCTCAGTGGTGCCAATTGTATGGCAGCCTCATTTCTGTCAGTGTGCCCCAGGGCAGCTGTGGCTACAATGTAGCTCACCACTGTCAGTGTGTGAATGGGTGGCCTGATTGTAGTGGAAAACGCGTTGGGGTCCTTGGACTAGATAAAGCGCTATACAATTACAGGCCATTTACCATTTGTAGACTTAAAACATCACTATGGTGTTTCTTTAGCTTTCTTTGACCACATTCTCATGGTTCTTTTGATCACAGGTTTTCTCTGAACAAGGGGTTCATACAAAGAGCAGGAAAAGACAATCTTGCCGAAAGCAGGTCATGCAAAGGAGTTGTATTCATCCCCTGATGTTTGTATTAAACAAATTAATTGTTTTATTTTCCCTTGTGAAGCAGGTAACTAGCTGTTAAAACACTTGTAGCGTAGAAGAGAGAGAGGCTTGGTTAAAATCTCAAATAGAGGTGTTTTGTCTGAAGTTTAGCAACAACTGAGTTGATGAAATCACATGGAGGGTCACAGCTAGCTGATGGTGGGATGTATATTACTACTAAGATAACAAGATACAACTTTTTTAGTTAATAATATGAATGGAAACTTCTAGCTAACAGTTCAATATCTAGGCTCTAGACGTGATATTTAAGAGTAAAATGTCTTAATTCAATTCAATTCAGTTTATTTATATAGCGCCAATTCACAACACATGTCGTCTCAAGGCTCTTCACAAAAGTCAGGTTCATACATTCCAATTAATCTTAACCATTGAACAGTGCAGTCAGATTCAGTTATTTATTCAAATTGGATAAAAAGTTTTTCTATCTAAGGAAACCCAGCAGATTGCATCCAGTCAGTGACTTGCAGCATTCACTCCTCCCGGATGAGCATGTAGAGACAGTGGACAGTCACTGGCGTTGACTTTGCAGCAATCCCTCATACTGAGCATGCATGTAGCGACAGTGGAGAGGAAAAACTCCCTTTTGACAGGAAGAAACCTCCAGCAGAACCAGAACCAAGCTCAGTGTGAGCGGCCATCTGCCACGACCGACTGGGGGTTAGAGAGAACAGAGCAGAGACACAAAGAGAACAAAGAAGCACTGTTCCAGGAGTACTTTCTATGGGAAGGAAAAGTAAATGTTAATGGATGTAGCTCCTTTAGTCGTTTCACCTAGAAAGAAAGAACAGATAAACTCTGAGCCAGTTTTCAAGTTTAGAGTCTGAAAGAGAGCACATAGAGTTAGTCACAGTAAAAGCTCAGTCAGTAGCTATGTCTAGGAGAGAGAAAGGGTTAAACACTGAAAGAAAGGGCCATGTAGAGGGTGAGCATTAAGTTGTTGCCAGCAGAAGCTTGGACGATGCTCCTCGATGCCCCTCGATGCCCCTCGATTCTTAGATTTCACCATCTGTTGTTGGAAAGCACAGCAAATTAACCCCTTTTATAGTTGCTATTCCTCTTCAGATCTCGGTCTGCTCGTATTGTATGAATGTCATCCAGAGACTTTTGAGTTGGGGACATGCTTCTGCTACTCTGGCTGTGTCCTTGTCCTGTGTCCATCACTAAACAGTTGGTTATTGCTGGTTCAGTGTAGGTGGAAATGTTTAAAGATCCTGAACCACTTGTATGGAGGAACCAGATGGTCCTGCCCTGTCACCCACCAAAGAAATGACACAGATTTGTGAATGCAGAGGAAAAAGCATTAAACTTCAGAGTTTGGATACCATGGTCATTTGATTTTTGATAAACCTGTTCACTTTTTCCCCCTGTACGAACCTGGTGACCAAACGAGAACCTTCTATTTTCTACCAGGATACCTTAGTGACGGTGATTCACCTGAGCTGCTTCCTCGGCAACAGGTCACTGACCTCACAAACTTCCAGGAAGCTCCATGTGATGTTGGTTCATTTCGACTGTATGTGGGCTCAGATCCATCACGATGCAGCCAGCGGGTGACGGGATTACTGACTGTCCACCTGCTGGGCCTGGAGGAAATGAAGAACAGCAGGTAAAACTAGAGCCTAATCAAACAGTTTAATACTGGCTCATACAGATTGGTTTGTCTTATAGATCTTTGAGGTCCAAGGTAACTGGAAAATCTCAACATTGACCATAAATGAACAGTTCATTGATAGAGGAAGGAGAAAGGAATCAGTAGAAAATGAAGGAATTACAAGATTATTGTAACTTCAGAGAATATGTCTCCAGTCCTTGTTAGACGGAAAGTACAGCAACAGGGAGTTGCTGGGTGGTGCCTATCTCCTGTGGTCATTGGGCAGTAGGCATAGTCCATTTGGACAGGTCAACCGGTCCATCATAGGGCCACACAGAGAAACCCAGGACAGAGAACCATGCACAGACACTCCCTCCAAGGGGGCAGATTGGAGAGACCATTTAACATTTTAGTTTCAAATCCAAACTTAACTACAAAGAATAGAAGATTTTAAAATATTTCAGTGTGATATCTGTGTTTTAAACTCAGGAAAAGCCCGAAACATCTCTCAGGATATACAGTGCCTTGCGAAAGTATTCGGCCCTCTTGAACTTTTCAACCTCTTGCCACATGTCAGGCTTCAAACATAAAAATATAAAATTCTAATTTTTTGTGAAGAATCAACAACAAGTGGGAAACAATCGTGAAGTGGAATGAAATTTATTTGATGTGTCAAACTTGTTTAACAAATAAAAAACTGAAAAGTGGGGCGTGCATTATTATTCGGTCCCCTTTGCGTTAAAACTTTGTAGCGCCACCCTTTGCTGCAATTAGAGCTGCAAGTCGCTTGGGGTATGTCTCTATCAATTTTGCACATCAAGAGACTGAAATTCTTGCCCATTCTTCCTTGCAAAACAGCTCGAGCTCAGTGAAGTTGGATGGAGAGCGTTCGTGAACAGCAGTCTTCAGCTCTTTCCACAGATTCTCGATTGGATTCAGGTCTGGACTTTGACTTGGCCATTCCAACACCTGGGAACATTTATTTGTGAACCATTCCATTGTAGATTTGGCTTTATGTTTTGGATCATTGTCTTGTTGGAAGATAAATCTCCGTCCCAGTCTCAGGTCTCTTGCAGACTCAAACAGGTTTTCTTCCAGAATGGTCCTGTATTTGGCCCCATCCATCTTCCCATCAATTTTGACCATCTTCCCTGTCCCTCCTGACGAAAAGCAGGCCCAAACCATGATGCTGCCACCACCATGTTTGACAGCGGGGATGGTGTGTTCAGGGTGATGAGCTGTGTTGCTTTTACATATCGTTTTGCATTGTGGACAAACAGTTCAATTTTGGTTTCATCTGACCAGAGCACCTTCTTCCACGTTTGGTGTGTCTCCCAGGTGGCTTGTGGCAAACTTTAAATGAGACTTTTTATCGATATCTTTGAGAAATGGCTTTCTTCTTGCTACTCTTCCATAAAGGCCAGATTTGTGCAGTGTCAACTGATTGTTGTCCTATGGACAGACTCTCCCACCTCAGCTGTAGATCTCTGCAGTTCATCCAGAGTGATCATGGGCCTCTTGGCTGCATCTCTGATCAGTCTTCTCCTTGTTCGAGATGAAAGTTTATGGGACAGCCGGGTCTTGGTAGATTTGCAGTGGTCTGATACTCCTTCCATTTCAATATGATTGTTTGCACAGTGCTCCTTGGGATGTTTAAAGCTTGGGAAATCTTTTTGTATCCAAATCCAGCTAAAAACTTCTCCACAACAGTATCTCGGACCTGCCTGGTGTGTTCCTTGGTCTTCATGATGCTCTCTGCCCTTGAACAGAACGCTGAGACTATTACAGAGCAGTTGCATTTATACGGAGACTTGATTACACACAGGTGGATTCTATTTATCATCATCAGTCATTTGGGACAACATTGGATCATTCAGAGATCCTCAATGAACTTCTAGAGTGAGTTTGCTGCACTGAAAGTAAAGGGGCCGAATAATATTGCACACCCCACTTTTCAGTTTTTATTTGTTAAACAAGTTTGACACATCCAATAAATTTCCTTCCACTTCACGATTGTGTCCGACTTGTGGTTGATTCTTCACAAAAAATTTGAATTTTATATCTTTATGTTTGAAGCCAGAAATGTGGCAAGAGGTTGACCAGTTCAAGGGGGCCGAGTACTTTCGCAAGGCACTGTATGTTGTCTTAGTCATGGTGGTTTTTACTTCAGTTCGGCTTCATTGTCCCATTTTTTTTTTGGTCCTAGATTAGAGGACAGTAAAGAGATCTTCTTGGCCATCCAGGTCGATGGGGTGACAAGAGCCAGGACTGCCCTCTTGACCCTGAGAGGCCACGCCCTGCCGTTAAACCACACCTTCCATCTGGACCTGGAGAGGGCCCGGCAGCTCCGGATTGTAGTGTTAACACCAGGTACAGGGGCCCGCTTTACATTGGGCTTACAGTAGATGGAGGGGATCACAGGTAGCCTCAGAGTGGCAGCAAAGTGGGAGGTTGAGTGTTCTGACAAACAACGCTTTCTTCAGAATTTCACCCAAGGAATGAGTTTTATGTAATTTATTTATTTTTCAAATCTATTCGAAAACCTTAAAAAGGCTCAAGATAGTCTCACTCAAGAAGACGAGAGTCGTGTTCCATCCGTACAAAAGGTTTATTTATAATTAATTTATTTATTTATAATAAACTGTGAAACTGGTAAAAAGTTTAACCTAGAGTCCAGTAGAGGCTTTGTTGGGGGTTGGTTCTTAACACTGTGTAAAAAACCATACCCCCCCAAAGCCTCCATCAAATAAAAAACCTGCACACATCACACAGGAAGAGGATGCCACCAACAAGGAGGAACCAGACCTGGCAGAAGCTTCCAGCTGCAGAGAGAAATACAAACAGTTAGTGGTGAAATATTAACCTGTTAAAGGGGCTGGGATCGACAGGTAGAATAAAAAGGCCTCCACCCAGTAGTGCAACTAAATTTAATTAACAACACTAGTTGGAAATTAAAGACTATAAATGAAACTGAGACAGCTCTCAGTCTCCTTCTGCACAAACATTTACCCTAAACAGTCCCTTGGTGACGGAGCTGTGTTAGGCCCGGTACCAGCAGCAGACCTTCATTCACTCAATCTTACAGTCCATTTGATAACCTGTGAACAGCCAAGCCGGGCAAAGGCACAAATGGGGAAAAGGCGAAGCACCAGACTGACCAGTCCCAGTCTGAGAAACATGGCGTCTGACTAAACTCCAAGCTTGTAGCCTCTGTTTAAGGTCTTACTAAGCTCAGAAATCGCAGCACCTCTGCATACAGAATCCCAGGTTTGCCTGTATGGTACTTTGAGCATAATTAAAATGTTCATATAAGGATGGTAAAGTCTACTAGGAGACCATACCAAAGAATTAAAATTTATTCTTTCATTCATCTTCTATTGCACTTATTCCATAGTGCAGGGGTGTGAAGCTCCAGTCCTCGAGGGCCAGTGTCCTACAACCTTTAGATGTGTCCCTGGTCCAACACACCTCAAACAAATGGTTGCATTTCCTCCTCAGTATGCAGTCAGGTTCTCCAGAGTCCTGCTAATGATTATTATTAGGCGTGTTGAAGCAGAGGAACGACTAAAAGTTGCAGGTTACCGGCCCTCGACGACTGGAGTTTGACACCTGTGCCATAGTGGGTCACAGGGAAGCTGGTGCCTATCTCCAGCAATCTATGGCGACAGGCAGGGTTCACCCTGGACAGGTCGCCAGTCCATCGCAGGGCAACATACAGACACACAGGACAAACAACACACTCATTAACACCTAAGGGCAATTTAGAGAGACCAATTAACCTAACAGTCATGTTTTTGGACTGTGGGAGGAAGCCAGAGTACCCAGTCAGAACCCACGCATGCACAGGGAGAACATTCAAACTCCAAGTAGAAAGACCCCCAGCTTGGAGTCAAACCCAGCAAGGCAACAGTGCTACCAACTGCGCCACTGTGCAGCCATGACAAATAATTAAAATTTTGAAAGATTATTTAAAACAAACCAAACATCTAGGATCTGATGACTGTGTAAACACACCCTCCATTTCTGCTACCTGTATGACCCCCTCTCTTTTCCAATGGTTATGGTCAATCTGACAGAGAGAGGTATCCCAATCCTTGTGGTTTTTAGTATAACAATGGCCATCAGTGGGCTCTAGATGGACAAACTGTCTACTTTTAAGGCTAGGCTTAAAACTTTCCTTTTTGATAAAGCTTATAGTTAGAGTGGCTTAGGTTATCCTGAACTATCTCTGTAGTTATGCTGCTATAGGCTTAGGCTGCTGGAGGACATAATGACCATTTTCACCCTCTTTGCTAAATTCTTACACTACTCTCCAATTTTACATTATTTGCTGTTATTTCAGCTTTTAACTTTATGTTCTCTCTCTTTTCTCTTCCTAGAAGCTACACCTGGCCTGACTCTGTGTCTACCTGGAACACCTTTCTGGAGAGGGGAATCGTCCGAGCTTCTGCTGGCAACAACTTAATGCTCACCCTCTACCGATGATCCACATGGCCCTGTCTTTTAGTGTTTAACCCTTTCTCTCTCCTAGACATGGCTACTGACTGAGCTTTTACTGTAACTAACTCTATGTGCTCTCTTCAGACTCTAACCTTGAAAACTGGCTCAGAGTTTATCTGTTCTTTCTTTCTAGGTGAAACGACTAAAGGAGCTACATCCATTAACATTTACTTTTCCTTCCCATAGAAAGTACTCCTGGATCAGTGCTTCTTTGTTCTCTTTGTGTCTCTGCTCTGTTCTCTCTAACCCCCAGTCGGTCGTGGCAGATGGCCGCTCACACTGAGCTTGGTTCTGGTTCTGCTGGAGGTTTCTTCCTGTCAAAAGGGAGTTTTTCCTCTCCACTGTCGCTACATGCATGCTCAGTATGAGGGATTGCTGCAAAGTCAACGCCAGTGACTGTCCACTGTCTCTACATGCTCATCCGGGAGGAGTGAATGCTGCAAGTCACTGACTGGATGCAATCTGCTGGGTTTCCTTAGATAGAAAAACTTTTTATCCAATTTGAATAAATAACAGAATCTGACTGCACTGTTCAATGATTAGGACTAATTGGAATGTATGTACCTGACTTTTGTGAAGTGCCTTGAGACGACATGTGCTGTGAATTGGCGCTATATAAATAAAATAAATTGAATTAATGGATTTATCAAACCCATGGTCCTGGACCCTCACCCTCAACTTGACGTCCTATGGATAACACAGTGAAGATTTGTGTGTCATCACTGAGTGGTTTTTGTTTCTGCAGCTCCTCTGTCAACATTGGTTGGCGTTAAACCAGACCAGAATCATTCTTCCGGTGGTCCAAACAGGAACCGGGTTTGTTGCCTGGGTGGGGTCTCCATCCCGCCGCTCTTTAAAGGTGGACCACAACATTCTGCCTGATTTTCCTTATTTATTATTGAGGGGTTATGGTGGTTCAGTGGGGGCTGAAAGTGTGTTTCTGTTTTAGGGAGTCGTAGTCAGCAGCTCTGCTTGAAGCTGGAGCCCAGAGGACTTCTTTATGTCAAACTGACTCTGCAGGAAAAATGGGACACACAGGTAAACAGGGATTCTACAAATAATGCTATTACAAAGTCCAGAGACCACATCATAGTCGCTATGTGAATGTTTGTATCCACAGCATGGAAGGGATCCTTCAACACCTGCTAATGTGTTTGGAGTTGAACTCCACCATCTGGTGGAGAAGGAAGGATCTGCATCTCCAGTTCCCCTGCTGATCCAGAAAACAGTGGCAGAAATAGAGAGACGAGGACTGAAGGTGGGAACTAATCAACTTCTATTACTCTGACAGCTCTCTGAATGATTTCCTGGGCACAGGGCACCGATCCGAGACTTAACACAATCTGGGTTCATGTCAGGTGGTGGGTCTGTACCGACTGTGTGGTTCCGCTGCCATCAAGAAGGAGCTTAGAGACTGGTTCGAAAAGAACAGTTCGGCCGTGTGTCTGGCAGAAGACCTCTACCCTGACATCAACGTAATCACAGGTCAGTGAGAACAGCTGAGAACCAGAACCGGGTTCTAGTCCAGTCCTGGATCAGGACTTGAACCTTCCCTGAGCTAAGACATAGACCTGAATTTTGCACATGATGTAGATTTAAATCGAACTAGATGATTGGCGGACTGACTGATGTTTTCATGTTGTGTTTTACTTTTAGCTTTGGTTCTGAATTGCTGACTGAGTGTAACATCCACAGATTATCTAAGGTCCCATATCGCCCATCAGGAGAAGCTGGAAGTAATAAACATGAACCAAAGACCCAGTTCCCAAACAAATAAGGACAAGATCTCTTGAATTTGATCTGATCCCAGGGATTTGGACTGGAACCTGAACAGTACTCACTAATCATACTGTTGGCTAGACCTAACTCTGGTCACTTAGACAAGACTTCAGACGTTTGGCCTTGTTAGTACTTTACTTCAGTGATCCAGACTTTGACTTGACTTGGCTTGATTACCCTGTTTTCTAAATTTTCTAAATCCTGATCTAACTTTCTTTCCATGAAACTTGCCTTGAGACGATATTTATTGTGATTTGGCGACATTGAAAAACACTGAATTAAATTGAATCTTTTAAACTGCATCCTGAATGTACCCTGTTGTTCTTTCCAGGTATTCTGAAGGACTACCTTCGTGAGCTCCCATCTCCTCTAATCACTAGGTCTCTGTACCAGGTGGTCCGGGAGGCCATGACACAGCGATCCCTACCAGAGACCCCTGACCCAGAAGTAGCCCAGTGCACTGTTAAACTTCTATCATGTCTGCCAGAACCAGAGAAGGTAACACAGAGTACTGCAACCATTACTGCAGTTCTACAGAACACAGCTTAGTGTGGTCATTCTGAGGCCCTGTTCACACGACGTTTTCTGGTGAAAACAAAAAAGTTTAGCTGCGTTTCTACTGTTCATTTACACGACAACGATGCACGTTTTCTCTGAAATGGCACCGTTTGAGAACAGGTCCAGAGTTAGTGATTTTAAAAGGGCCCGGTCTACATTGTCGTGTAGACAAGAATAATTAAATTTTTCATACGGGGAAACCGTGGCTCATGCGCATTATGACTGAAATCAGTAGACGTGAATGTGCACTATGCACAGCATAATGGCTGCCGGCCAGTTTAAAACCACAGACGAAAAAGATGTCAGTAATAATAATGGCAGAGGGCAGAGTACTTACTTGTGCTGCTGACTCTGTTGAATCGAACAACGGTTCTCCAACAAACTGCTCTACTTGCGGTGTGAACGCAGACAGAAATGGAACAAATGGATCGTTGTCGTGAAACTGGGCCTGAGTCTGATTCTGTTGGTCATGACGATGAACCTATATTAACCAGTCTGATAGATAACTGGTCCTTGCCTATGTAGTTTTCACATAAAATCACTGGGAAAAAAAGACACCTTCCATCAGTTGTTTAAACGGGTCTGATCTTTGCCCGGTTCTAAACTGAACTCAAGTCTACAAAAACTCATCACAGAAATCCACCCAGTCATGATTTATTAAAATAAGGTTGAAGCCAGAATGGAAAAACAAAGTACTCCAAAATAAAAGCACTAAATAATAAAAAGTGTACTTTCTTTTTCTCCCTTTTTATTCCTGCAGTTGACCCTGTAACGACTTCTGATAAAATGAAAGCCCACCCTCTGTCACTTCTACTCTGTTATTAACATGCAAACCCATTGCAAAACCTGCCTGTGAGCAGAACAGGTGCAGGTTTGTTGAAAGTATCTGCTGTAATTTTCTGGAGGAATTAAATAAACCTCTAAAGAAACAAGATGTATTCAGAGAGACTGCATTCTATCTATTCTCCAGTAGGGGGAGGGGGGCACTCTTCTAAGACTGGCCTGCCGTAGCTGACTTGTACGCCAAAAACTGATGGGGCGCGCCCCCCAGCCTGCTTGAGTGTCTCTGTCTTTCTCAGTGGTTTAGTTCCTGGGGCCTGATGTACGAAGCGTACTTACACACAAACATCTTGCGGCGCAATGTTTTACGCACAACTCGGCATTTCCAAAAATAAAAGTTGCGTGAAAGTGTGTGTAAACTTTTGACCTGCCGTGAAAATTTGCAGAAGCCACGCAAACTTTTCCAATTGACAACAATAAACTACAGAAAACTAAAACTCACCTAAATCCACTGAAATATGACTCCATCCAGTTTTATTTAATTCATGGAGCATCAAACCTGATGCTTCTTCATGACTTTGAGCTTTTATGGTTTAAACCAGAGCGATGAAACTGAATCACATTCAGCTTCAATAACGTAACACACCTCAGAAAATGATGGAAACAACCTCAGTCGGATGGAAACTGTGAAACTTCCTCTGTTTCTGTCACCTGTAGATGGAAATGCTCATCGGTCTGAGTGCTGAGGAGCAGAAAATGCATGAGAATCGTCTAAGGGACACTTTCATTCTCACTGAGAACAAAACTGTGTCGGATCAGCAGATTAATTCCTAACAAGTCGGGTTTGATGGTTCCTAAGGTGGACAAGCTGGAGACAATCACACACGTCCATAAATAGCTGATAGAGCTGTGTGTTATTGTGGAACGATGGCAGCTTTGGTTCAGCTGGAGGATGGAAGACGTCAGGAGGAGCGTTTTAGTCAGAGATCGTGCTGACCTGCTGGTACATGATGGTGCATGGTTTATCAGCCAGTTTAGATTGTCCTGGACAATCATCTTGGAGCTCTGCATGGAGCTGGCCTCAGTGTTCCAGAGGGAAACCAGGAGGAGCAGTGCGTCGCTGGTAACAGTTCATGTTCTCACTACCCTGCGGCCCTTTCAACTGGAGCTTTTCAGAGGGGGCTGACTGACAGGTCGGGTATTTACCAGTCATCCCTGAGCCGGGCCATGCCAGCCATATGGGTCGGCCTCATCCAGATGTTGCTCAGATATAAAAAGTTCCCCTAAACTGTGGCTCTCATTTGCAGCAAGGAGTTGATTTCTGAATTTAATCAGAGCTATGGACTGCACCCATACTGCTATAAGGGACCCATCTGTAAGTGAATTTATGAAAAGAAGGCATTTTCATTCAATATATGTGCAACCTATTAATGATGCGCTAATGTGTCTCACTAATGCAATGGCATGTTGGCTTCCTCAGCTCATGATTCCTTTAAACTATAATAATTATAAGACTTTGGAACAAACCTCAAGGAAACTCCGTGCGCAATGGCAGCTTCTAGGTAATTTAAAGTTCTTCACAGAGTGTGTGTGGTGGCAGTCTTCCTAATAGAAATATAAGAGGCATATTCATGTCATTATAATAATCAGCACTGAGCTGTAATTGAGCTCAGTGCAGCAGCTAGATGGCACTGTTTGGATTTAATAAACACCGGGCCAACAACCTTTTTATGTCAGGTCAGGTTTAAGTCCCTGATTCATTCAAGAAGCTGCTGGTTTGTTGTAATTCACCACAAACTTCCCTCATGGTGTGTAGACACAGATTCTCTTAGCGTTCTTTGACCGTCACAGCACCGTTGCCATGGTTGTTTGGACAGGTGGTGGGTGCCTTCCGGTCATTTATACTACTTTGCATATGTATTTAGGGGTGGGGACCGAGAGCTCCAAGCGCCACATGCAGCTATTTTTTTGTGCGCTGCAAGTTTCAGAATTTCTCTCTACCACAAACTTTTAGTATGAAAGCTGCTCACTCTTTAGGACATGAGGCCCCAGGAGTCAAACCCAAACCCAGCAAAAGTGTGTCTCGTTTATCTTTTTCTCCCCTTTAAACCTGTGGTGTTCTCCCCGTGAAAGTGTCAGTTTCAAGTGTTTGTAGTTTTTCATAAATATCTGCAAATTTATACTCTAAACAGCATTATGACAATAAAAATAAGCTTTTCATGATTTATCTGCAGTAAGTAAGTTTGCTTAGATTTAGAACCATTCTGTGACATACAGGGGTTGGACAATGAAACTGAAATACCTGTCATTTTAGTGTGGGAGGTTTCATCGCTAAATTGGACCAGCCTGGTAGCCAGTCTTCATTGATTGCACATTGCACCAGTAAGAGCAGAGTGTGAAGGTTCAATTAGCAGGGTAAGAGCACAGTTTGGCTCAAAATATTGAAATGCACACAACATTATGGGTGACATACCAGAGTTCAAAAGAGGACAAATTGTTGGTGCACGTCTTGCTGGCGCATCTGTGACCAAGACAGCAAGTCTTTGTGATGTATCAAGAGCCACGGTATCCAGGGTAATGTCAGCATACCACCAAGAAGGACGAACCACATCCAACAGGATTAACTGTGGACGCAAGAGGAAGCTGTCTGAAAGGGATGTTCGGGTGCTAACCCGGACTGTATCCAAAAAACATAAAACCACGGCTGCCCAAATCACGGCAGAATTAAATGTGCACCTCAACTCTCCTGTTTCCACCAGAACTGTCCGTCGGGAGCTCCACAGGCTCAATATACACGGCCGGGCTGCTATAGCCAAACCTTTGGTCACTCATGCCAATGCCAAACGTCAGTTTCAATGGTGCAAGGAGCGCAAATCTTGGGCTGTGGACAATGTGAAACATGTATTGTTCTCTGATGAGTCCACCTTTACTGTTTTCCCCACATCTGGGAGAGTTACGGTGTGGAGAAGCCCCAAAGAAGCGTACCACCCAGACTGTTGCATGCCCAGAGTGAAGCATGGGGGTGGATCAGTGATGGTATGGGCTGCCATATTATGGCATTCCCTTGGCCCAATAATTGTGCTATCTGGGCGCGTCACTGCCAAGGACTACCGAACCATTCTTGAGGACCATGTGCATCCAATGGTTCAAAGATTGTATCCTGAAGGCGGTGCCGTGTATCAGGATGAAAATGCACCAATACACACAGCAAGACTGGTGAAAGATTGGTTTGATGAACATGAAAGTGAAGTTGAACATCTCCCATGGCCTGCACAGTCACCAGATCTAAATATTATTGAGCCACTTTGGGGTGTTTTGGAGGAGCGAGTCAGGAAACATTTTCCTCCACCAGTATCACGTAGTGACCTGGCCACTATCCTGCAAGAAGAATGGCTTAAAATCCCTCTGACCACTGTGCAGGACTTGTATATGTCATTCCCAAGACGAATTGACGCTGTATTGGCCGCAAAAGGAGGCCCTACACCATACTAATAAATTACTGTGGTCTAAAACCAGGTGTTTCAGTTTCATTGTCCAACCCCTGTAACTGTGCTGTGATGGATTCAACTCAATAAATGATTCAAAGAATTTGAATCATTCAAAAATCAAGTTAAAAGTTTTTCGACATTTTTTAAGGGGAATAATTTTGTTAAATTCAAAAAGTTCTTATTTGAACAAATATAGAGCAGGTAGTCTTGTGCATAATACAAAATATTTAAAGGTAGCTCATCTTTGCAGGTTTATTTGTTTTTTCACACCTTCATCCAGTGACTACAGTACATTCATGTCATCAGTTCTTTCTTATTTAGATTAAAATAAACACCAAGACTTTGCTGACACCACAGATTGAGTCTAACCGCCGTCTGTCTGGGTTTTTAGGGGATGTAGCTTCCAAATTGCGATATTTGTTAGATAATTATTAATGATCAGTTCTCACGTTACAACTTTCCTCCTGCAGGCCACGCTCTCACTCCTGCTCGACCACCTCAGCCTGGTAGCCTCCTTCAGCTCCTTTAACAGGATGACACACCAGAACCTGGCAGTCTGCTTTGGTCCGGTACTCCTCACGCCGGCGCAGGAGGCCTGTAGGGGAGGAGGAGAGAGAGGGGCAGGTAGGGCTGGAAGAGGAACAGGGAAGGCCTTTGGTCCTGGTGAGGAGATGGCCAACGCGGTGGACTTCAAACGGCACATTGAGGCCTTGCACTACCTGCTGCAGCTTTGGCCAGGTGACACTCTGCCCACCCTCACTCACTGCGGTTTCCTTCAAAACATTCATATTTTACATTCCTCATGTTCCCCCTCAGTGCCGACCCATAGAGTCCTAGCAGACAACTCCTCCCCTCCATCCTCCCCCACCCTTACCCAGCACCTCCAGCTCCAACCACACCTGCAGCACCACCCAAGCTTGAGGGTGAGTCTCCTCCCCAATGTGGAGGAGGAAGTGGTGGTGTCACGTCGAGGGCGTGGCGGACTGGCCCGGCTGGAGAGTCCACCACCCGTCAATCGGTATGCCGGAGACTGGACCGTCTGTGGGCAAGATCTTCTCTCTGAACAGGAAGCCGACTACGACGAGGTGGCTGGAAGTGAGGGTGAAGGAGGTAAAATTCTAAGGAGTAGGGAGGTTCCTCTGAATTCCTCTGATTTCAGGTTCAATTTATGGCTCCATGTCAATGGCAAGGAAAAAAACACAACATAACTTTGGTTCAGAGCCACTTTCTGCTCTGTCTTCTTGTTTCAGGCAGCAGAGAAGAAGAGGAGGAGCACAAGGAGGCCTGGTCATCAGGAGCAGCAGGAGGAGGTCTGTTCGTAGACGAGTTCATGGATTTTGATACACCATTTAACTGTCGACTCAGTCTGAAGGACTTTGATACCCTGATCCACGACTTGGACCGAGAGCTGGCAAAGCAGATCAACATCTGCTTGTAGGCATGGTTGGGAGGGGCAGGAAAACTAGGAGGAGAGGAAGGTTGTTCATCGACAAGTTTATAAACTTCCAAATCAGTGACCTAAACCAATAGTTGGCTTAGCAGATCTGCCTATAGCGGTGGGGGCTGGAGGGCTTCAGCTTCACTTTGGCCGCAGTGACCAAAACTGATCTGATCTTTTATGAGCAAAAACAAATTATTTTTCTAAAAAGATGAAAGAGCTTTTTTAGTTTGAAACTCTTATTGTGAACTGTTAAAGCCATAATTTTCCATTGCTGCTTCATGCAGTCTGGAGTCCTGCTGTGAGAAATCTGCCTGCAGGCGTCACCAAGCCCCACTGGTCCGAGGTCCCAAGCAGGCAAAGAAATATTTGGTTTCCCAAGCAAACCCTGACCTGAACTCCAAACATAGACCACATTTATGCAGAAAGTAATTCCTTTTTAAAGTGCTCTTAAGGGCCTGCAGCAAGATATTATTGTGCTGCTGCCCCCTGCAGCACAGGGAGGGGAACTGAAGTGAATTTTAGTCTCAGGTGCTTCTGAAGTGTTTCTGCCATCTTGAGGACGGGTGTCCAGGTGTTATTGGGGGCTGGGGAGAAACTGCAGGGCTTTCAGTGTTTGTCGGTACAGTTTTTATCACTGTGAGTTTGTTTCTTGTTTGTATTTGATGTCTCTGGCAGTATTATTTTATTTTGCACGCACTCAGTAAGCACTTGGGTTGTTATAATTATGTTTGCATACAGATGATGTAACCAAAGATTTAAAGCACAGCTGCCTCTTTGTTTATTCCAAAAACAAATAATAAACACTGCTTTTATTATTATTACTGACTAAAATATTTATTACAGATAAACATATGGTGAAATATTCATGAGTTTATCCTGTGACATCACTGCTACTCAGCAGCACCAAGGAACAGGTTGATCTTTGATGGATGTATCCAACACATCTCAAGCTGGAATTACTGGTATTGATGGGAGTTTCAGAGGGAACAGACCCCTCAGGAACCTCCTGACAATAAACGTGAAAACATTTTATTTTACAATAGTTATTTTGCCTGAACATCCAATTGAGAGATGCTGGAGGCCCCAAAGCATTTACTGGCATACAGTTTAATCAATGAAACAACATGATGAGTTTACCCTAAGGGTTGTCTGACAGGACAGAACTTTAATCTGTACAGCTGATCGCATTGTGTCAGTAAAGCCAAACAGAATTTAACGTCATATTTTAATCATGTTCAAGGACATCATGGGACGTAACATCCAAACGAAGGTAGACACAAATACAGAAATAAATATTCAAAGTGCAAAACATGTTCTGAAATCAGATCAAACCAGAGCAGGAAGATACGACCATATTGGTTCCAGAAGGATCAGAACAGATCCACAAAGAATGGTGCATTTAGGGAGATTACAGTATCACCTAAACTGGGGACGTTTTTTTCTGGTGAATGCTGCTGCAGAGCATAAGGACCTCTTAAAGGGTGGATCATTGTGTTTTTTTAGGGTCTAAACAGTGTAATTAAATGAAATATACAGTATTATCTTTCTTCTCTGTCTGGAAACATTAATTTCATACTCCATAGAAACCCAATAATGACACTTCAATTGAAATTAACCAACAGAGAGAACCACCTAAGGTTTTATAGGTCATCGGCTACAGTTTCAGCACAGAACACAGTTTCTGCTGCATTTCAGATCAACTACCCATCCACTTTTTCTCCCCTTCATCTCCTCTGACCCGCCTCTTCCTCTCCTCTAACCCTCATCTTCCTCTCTTATGACCCTCCTCTTCTCCTTTTCTTCTCCTCTAACCATAACCCTCCTTCTGATGACTGGGTTTTCTCTCTCTGTGACACATTCATCTGACCCCAGAGTGACGTCACAGTGACCTCTAACCCTTTCTGGTCTGTTCTCAGGACCATCCTCGTCCCGTCAACTAACGGGTTTCTCTCCTCGCTCAGGGGCAAATAAAGGATTTATTCAAGTTTACGGATAAGCTCCACCTTCGTCCCTCGTTTTCACCTCAGCTGCTCCTGTGGCGTTGAGAAGGATGTGACCCAGTCCGGACTGGCTCCCCTCACCGACGTTTCCTATTGGAGGAAAGACTAAGCGGCTGACAGACGTCTCTGAACTCTGATTGGCTGGTCTGTTCTCTACGTTTCTCTGAGCGGCGGACGGGGGCGTGCACAGGGAAAAAGATGGCTGAAAATCAGAGAAAACAGTAAATAAAGTGCAAAATCTACCACAAGGTCTAAGAACAGAGAGGAGAACAGTTTCTGGAACTGCTGCGGCCCAAATCTGCCGGAACTTATCGGGAGGTTCTGGAAACTTCCGAGCGGAACTTCTCCATGAAACGCAGCAGGTGAGACAAAATGTATCTGCGTAACAACAGCAGGAGGACACAAACAAACAAACAAGCAAACAAACAAACAGCAGCTCGAGGAGAACCGGAGGCCGGGATGAATTCAGATCCAGTTTATCCCAACGTCCAGAACCTTTAACTCAGACTGCAGTCCCCAGATCACTGGGATGATAACATTATTTTATATAAGTTAATATGATCACTGCTTATATTTCAGGCTGTTCTGAGTTCCTGGAGGTTGAGGACCTCATCAGGACATTTGACTCAGGTGTGTTGGACCAGAGGAACATCTAAATGCTGCAGACATCTGCTTTAACTGGTTACAGACCCAGATTAGTTTACCACACTGGGACCAGTTTCCTGCTCCCAGTTGGACTAAATGTTCAATCTGCTGCTCAGCAGTTTTTATGTTGAATTAAACTTTATTTATAGAGACAGGTTCAACCCAAAGTGCTTTAGAGATGTTAAAAACAGAAGAATTAACTCTTGAATTACAGTAAAATGACCCATTTAAGAAAACAAACAACAAATAATTATATTGAGAATAAAATGAAGATAATCCATCAGTTATAGAAGATGAGGATGGTGTAAGGAAACACTGGAAATATATGAATGTTTTTATAATGAGAAATGTGAAATAAATCTATTAACACCGAGGTTGTTCATTGATCAGTCAGCCGATTATTGGTCCTGACCAGCGATTGGTTCCTGAGGAGCTGCTTACAGCTGGAGACGTTGAATCATCCCATAAATTACCCGGAGAAATATGCAGGTTGATCAGGAATGACCAGTGGTTCTGACTCGTCAAAGGAAGTTTATTCGGCTTCACTGCTCGGCACCATATCTAACTTCCATACCTCGAGCTTCCTTTCCATCAGTACCATCACTGAAAGTTTAAACGGGTCACAGAAAGTTAGACTTCACCTGACCCAGTTATCATTTTGATTCCTTTTCACAATCACAGTTTAAATTTGAGGATTTTTTTTCAGAATTTCAACAGGATGTTCAGGTTAGAGTGTGATGATGGTTCTGACCCAGTGAAATATTCAGAACATTTTGGATTTAGTCATTTTCCAGATGTGCAGGTTCTGACGTCTGTGGTCATGAAATCCTTTGAGCGGCTGGTGTTGAAGCACCTGAAAGACATCACAGGCCCTCTACTGGACGCCCTGCAGTTTGCTTACAAAGCAAACAGGTCGGCAGATGATGCTGTTAACTTGGGTCTACACTTCATCCTGCAACACCTCGACCACCCAGGGACCTACGCCAGGATCCTGTTTGTAGACTTCAGCTAGGCCTTCAACACCATCATACCAGACATCCTCCACCAGAAGCTCACCCAGCTCAACGTCCCAGCCTCCACCTGTCAGTGGATCAACAGCTTCCTGACGGACCGACAGCAGCAGGTGAGACTGGGGAGCATCTTCTCCCAAACCAGACCAATAAGGACTGGTGCCCCCCAGGGGTGTGTTCTATCCCCACTCCTCTTCTCTCTCTACACAAATGACTGCACCTCATCGGACTCATCCGTGAAACTCCTTAAGTTTGCAGACGACACCACTGTCATTGGACTGATCCAGGACGGTGATGAGTCTGCATACAGACAGGAGGTGGATCGCCTGATACACTGGTGTAGTCAGAACTGCCTGGAACTAAACCCACTCAAGACTGTTGAGATGGCGGTGGATTTTCGGAAAACACCACCCCCATACGCCCCCCTCACCATCCTCAACAACACCGTGTCGGCTGTGGATCACTTCAGGTTCTTAGGAACCACCATCTCTGAGGACCTGAGATGGTCTTCACACATGCACTGTTCGGAAGAAGGCCCAGCAGAGACTGTACTTCCTGAGGCAACTCAAGAAGTTCAACCTTCCACAGGAGCTGCTGGTCATCTTCTACACTGCCATCATCCAGTCTGTCCTGTCTTCATCCATCTCAGTGTGGTTTGGTTCATCCACAAAACAGGACAGGTCCAGACTGCAACGAATAATCAGGTCTACAGAGAGAATCATCAGGGCTGACCTTCCCTCCATCCAGGACTTATACAGGTCAAGGGTCAGGAAAAGAGCTGTTAAAATCTCTGCAGACCCCACACACCCTGCACACAAACTGTTCAGAGTTTTACCTTCAGGCCGCCGCTACAAAGCACTGTTCACTAAAACCAGCCGCCACAGAGACAGTTTCTTCCCCCAGGCTGTTTCTCAGTTGAACATTCAATAGAGTACAAAACAACAGCATACAGATGTTGCAAATGCACCTTTTTATTTATATATGTGTATATTTGTACATTGTAGATATGTATATTCTGTAATGCAAAACAAAAACCAAAGAGCAAAGTGTACCGGAGTCAAATTCCTTGTTTGTATGTACAAACTTGGCAATAAAGCTGATTCTGATTCTCCATCCAGTCGCAGGTATTTCTGTGTCCTTCCACTCTCCATTCTCCATTATACACTCTCATTCACTCCCAATAGATTTCAGCTCTGAATGGTTTTGTAGAAACTGGACCTGAAGGTTCTGTTAAACCTGTCGGACCTGCAACATTATTGTGGGCTTGAAGTTTCTAAATATGGTGTTTGCTGGTTACTGAAAACGTTCAATGCTCAAGTCCAGATGAGAATAGAACCGGTCTCAATAAATGGGACAAACACGGATGGTTATAATCCAGTTGGATGTGCTCCATTGGCTTTAGTTGGTCGGATAAATTCTGTAGTCTGGGATCCTCAGCAGGTCCAGTTGTTCAGTCTTGGATCCTCAGCCTTTCAGTCGTGAAACAAAAACCAGCCTGTTTGTGTGAACTCCAAGTCTTTTCAAAATCTTTGAAGACTGGAAGTCATGCAGTGTGTCCCCAACTTTAGGAAGCTCAGCTGTTTGCATCAAACCATTGACTTTGTAGAAATCCTCTGCAAGCAGGACAAAAGGAGAACCAGACTCAGTATGAGTGGCTACCTTTTGGACTTGCTGGAGGGAAGAATGGAGAGCAGTAGGAGAATGCAGCAGAGCTGGTTTTACATGCTGTGATGTTCCTGTGCTTCTGGCCCCCTGTTAACACTCATGTCTCTTCTGAAACCCACAGATAATGTGTAACAGGTTGTTGTTCTGTTCTGTCCTCAAGACTCCATTTCCCATCATGCCTGTCGACATGGCCATCAGGATCTGCCTCGCCAGCTCTCCTCCACCTTACTCCTTCCTCAGTAACCATGACAACCATCGGTACACGCCAGCTGTCGTGTCGCCACTTCGTCCATGCCTGTCCTCTGTCTGCTGCAGCTCCGTCTCAGCGGAAACCCTGGCCTCGCCAGAAACTGTGCCGCCGAAGAGGAGCCTGAGGAAGAGCGTGATGTTTGCGGATTCTCAGGGTCTGGCGCTCACCACCGTTTATGTCTTCACCGAGGACGAGTACGACCCGCTGGCGGAGCTGCAGTTCCACCTGACAGAGTTGGAGGGCGCCACTGAAGCACTGTGTCTGGAAAACGTCAAAGGTAAAGAACAGCAGATCAATTACACGTGAATTAATCATTCAGTGAACAGAAATCCGTCTGATTAATCTTTGCGTTACTGATGCGTTCTGCGTTCTGGGATGCAGCTCTTTAGTTCCTGTCAAACATTCTGAGTCAAATCCTGTTTCATGGTGTGTTCCACTCCTGCACTTCAGGCTGTAACACATTTCAATAAATATTTGTTTCATTGGGGTTTCAATCAGCAACGTTTCCCTTCTTCTCCCAATACCTGCGATCAGTTTGTCCATCTTAGGCTGATCCCTGAACTTCCTCCAGATTCCTTGGATATGGCATGATATTCTACTCTGCAGAGGGAGACACATGTAAACCTCTACCTGTCTTTCTGAACCTGGTGATCCTCTGAACATCTTGGTTGCTGAAAGATCCAGACATGGAGATCGCTTCTGGACCAGACCAGAATTCCAATCACCTGTTTGTGTTGTATCCTGACATGCAGGAGTGATAAAAATGACCAAAGAAAGCTTAAAAACCCCAGAAACCTCTTCATCTTTATTTTTTTCTGACAGAAGAAAGAATCCAAGAAAATTTGGTATTTTCTGTTTTTCCCAAACCTTTCAGTTTGGTTCTGAATTTAGATTAAATGTTAGTCAAAAACATTTGAAAACCGGGTCCAGTCCAGGGCAGTTCCAGGTGAACCATCAGATACATTAACTGGATTTGAAATGTGTTTTAATTCACACTTTTCTCTCTGGTTTTGCTTTCCTTCCAGACTCTGCAGAATCTGGTTCTGGCCTGGTCCTGGACTTTACTCCACCAGCTGCAGACTATCTGGACCTGAGAAACCGACTTAAAGTACAGCAGGTTTGCCTGGAGACCTGTTCAGTACAGGACCACCTCCTCTCTGGTACCATTCAGGTCCGGAACATCTGCTTTGAGAAGTCTGTCTTGGTCCGAATCACGTTTGATTCCTGGAGCTCCTTCCAGGACATCAAGTGCCAGTACCTGAACAATGTCTACGGCTGCCCCGACACTGACACCTTCACCTTCTCCATCTCTGTACTGCCGGACATGGTTTACCCCAGTGGAGTGGAGTTTTGCATCAAGTACCAGACAGAGGACCAGACTTACTGGGATAACAACCTTGGAAACAACTACCGGTTGTCTACGGTGGATCCGACCGGCTGTCCAAACTGGGTTTCTGTAAGGAGCACAGGGCGGGAGATTCAGAGGGACATCAGTGGACAGAACAAAGACAAGATGGAGTTCGATCCTTTTGGAAGTCCCCGGATGTCAACAGGGATATTCCCTGAGTGGCAGAGCTGGGGTCGAGTGGAGACCAGTGCCCCCTACTGGTGAGAGAAGGTTTTAGTTAGACTGATTTTTATCCTGCACTGGAATCTCTGCGTTATCCTGTAGACCAGAGCACCACTTTCACCCCATCCCTCTACCTCCTGAAAGTCCGGAACCTGTTCCAGAGGATCCCTGAACTCTGCTGCCGTCTAGGTCACAGAGTCAGAACTGAAGAGGCACCAGAACCTCTGAAGGAACCTGTTCCAGAGAAACCCTGATCTCTGCTGCCATCTGATTACAGTTCATTACAATCGGTGTCAGAGCTCAAAGATGCGCCAGAACCAAAACGGATCCAAATATCTCAAAACAAAACACTGGGAACTAGTCCGGTTTTTAGAGCCATCATACATTTGGCCCTGATGTTACCAGAACAGGACCAACGCTGGATTCTCAGGAGCAAAAACTTAGGCCTAAGCTTTTGAAGTATGCAAGTTGAACGTTTAGGAGAACCTTCAGGAGATTTAAGGAGAAGATCTCAAAGACCTACAAAGGTCCCTAGTGAGTTTGAGAGCTCAGAACTCCACACTGTTCAGGATCATTTCTGACACTTCAACTTCTGCCTCATGGTAGTGTTCTGAATCAAGACTCCAAAGATCTATGCTTTGTTCTCTTCATGACGTCACGTCAGATGATTTCTGGTCCTCTGAGACCTCAGCCACATCAGAATTCTTCTCAAAGCAGTCTTTTTGGGTTCAGGGTTCTCCGAGACCATTTTTGTATCCCACATCAACCTTTCAGAGATGCATCATGTTCACATTTGACGTCACGACTGGAACCAGTTCCATAGTTGGGCTTTAGAACTGTTCTGTCAAGAGGATTTCCTGATCCCAACCTAACAGGGACGCCTTTCCACTGAGGTTGGGAGGCTGGGAACGTTTTTAAAGATTTTTGTTTTTGTACCAAGCCTTCTCCAGAACCAGGTTTTGGAATTTTAAAAACACTCTGAACTCTTATTGGTGTGTTGTAACATGCGTATGTCACAAGTTCACATGTTGGATTTTAGCCGATCCTTAATATTTTGTTTTGGTGTACTGATGTGGGTTCTGGTTTCGACTGTGAGCAGCAGGTCTGTTTGAAACTGTTGACAGTTGGATTGTTTCTGGTAACACTGACTGAGATTCTGACCCATCTAGACTTGAACTAAGAGAAACCAGTGAGTAGCATTAATTTCAGGATTTTTCAGCCACTGTGGGTCAGAAACAGCAAATCAGAACGAGCCAGAACCACTCTCGGGGTCACAACCAGGAGATCAGAACCAGTCTCTGTGCTTTACCAGGGTCCCCCATTGGACAGGTGGTCCAGGTGTTGCTCCACAGACAGTTTTAGCTTTAGCTCATTTTTTGTTGAAGCTACAGTCTCCAATCCTTGTTGTCATGATAACTGCTGTAACTCACCTTTCTGAAGCCTTTAATAGCAGAAAACGCTGCAGTGCACTTACCTATATATATGTGTGTATGTTTAAGAGACAGGAAGTATGAAGTGAATGTGTATTTTAGGTGGATGTCAACATTGTGGTCACCCTGCAGTTGCTGAACTCTTCAAATGGGCACTGAATGCCTCGTGCTGCATTCAGGTTCCAGCTGCTGAAGCTTCAGGCTGGGCATAGTCACAGATTGTTATCTTTGCATTAGTGATGTCACTGTAACAGACTGAGTATGATGATGTAATGTAGCTTCCCGCTGTGACAGGAAGTGATGTAACAATGAGGGCTGACTGATCCTTTTGTGTTTATCCTTTCAGAGTAAAAATGTAATAAAAGCTAATAAAGTTTAATAAAGGTCACTCCTATTTTCCTCTTTTATTTCCTCCTCCTTCCTGACTAGTTATCCAGTCAATCAATTAACCAGTCAGTTAAACAATTAGTCAACCAAACAATTAAGGTGTTAAACAATTGGCCAGCAATTAAGCAACCCTTTACCCAATCACTTAACTTGCTAATGAGCCCTCACATTAGTTAACCAGTCGGGTATGCAATCAGTCCAATAACCAATTAACCAATGAATTGGTCAGTACCAGTCAAACAACTAACCAGTTACCTACTAGTTAACCAACCAATAAACATTAAAATTACCCAATCAAAGGTTCCATCTGTTGGGGTTTTTGACTTTTTTGACCTACTGGTCAGAACCACTAGAACTAGTTCAGTAAGGTTCTGTTAGGATGAACTGCTGACCAAATAGAATTGGATTAGTTCTCTGTGGAAACCGCATCACACCAACCCTATCTGTTTGTGTGCCTCTCAGTGATCTGATTAGAGTTCTGCAGGGTTCTGTTACGGGTCAGTTCCAGATCAGTCGGGAATTATCCATCAGCTGTCACAACAGCCGTGGTTCTGATCCAAACTCGGGGTTCATCGGTGATGCTCAGACCTTACAAGCCTTGTGAGCGCAAGAGAAATTATGATGGGATTTTAACTGTTTGTATATTTCTGTAGTCTTCCTATCTGAGGTAACTCTCAGCGAGATGGATCAGAACCAGGTGACTGTGGTCCAATTTCACAGGGGTGGAATGTGGCAGGCAATAAAAGTGTTGTGGTCTAAGCTCTCTGGTTTCTACTTATATGGTCACTGAAGGGAATATGGGTTAAATTCAGGTTCAGGAGTGACATCAGAGGAAGAAGGCGGGTCTAGAGACGGGCCAGAAGGACGGACCTGAAGCTGCAACTAAATGCCTGAAACGTGTTATTCTGACCTCTGGAACCAGAAACAAACTGTTGGAAAACATCAGAACTTTGGTTAGTCGGTCCGAGAAGCAGGAAAACAACAGCTGCTGATTTCCTGTCCAGCAGATTAATTTTTTAATCCTGCTGCATTCTGACCTTTGACTCCTAATCCTGTCATCCCAGTTACGTAACCAGCAGAGAGACCTGGCAGTGGCATGTGACAATCAGGTGGGAAGGACTCCGCCCTGTCTTCATGAAAGCTGATCCTGAGGTCACATGACCCGGCTCAGCTGCTGCTTCTGATAATGGACCAGTGATGTTTGTCCTGCAAGCTGCTTCTGATGGAGAACCATCAAGTGAACCAGGTATTGATCATAATGTTGCGTAACTTGAGAGAGGCAGCGGACCCTGTAGTCTAGTCATGTGACCATGGATCAATCAGCGGGATCGATTTCTCTCCAGGATGGACCAGCGAGCTGCTGCAGGTTTATCCGACACTCCGAGTTCAGATATTGCAGGAAGACTCAAATGCCACATGACTCTGCTGATTCTGTCTGTCACCATGACTGACAGCTGTGTGGACCAATCAGGAAGCTACAAACGTTGTTGGTTCTCCAGTAGACAGAATTCTAACCGAACCTGGAATCTGATGTAATGTTCAGTTCAGACAGATCTGTGCTTCTTCTGGGTCTTACCTGTGAATTTCTGTAGAACTTCCTGTTGGCTGCTTTAACATCCCGATGGTAAATATTCTGGATCTAGATCCCTTAGCTGAACCCAGCAGTCTGGAGGGGCATCGGAGCCCGGGTTTTTTCTAGATCTCTAGAACCTTCACGGTTAATGTTTCGGTCAGTTTCTAATTCCGATCTGTAGGATTCAATCTGACAACCTTCCCGCTGCACCTTGGCTGATTTTACTCTTGTTTTAGGTTCTGTCTGATTTTCTAACTTGTAGAACTGATCATGGTATGCTCTGCTTCCTGGTCTTCCTTAGGAACTCCGGTTTCATTACAGCTGCTACAGAATTCAGCTGCAGGAACCATGATGAGGATCAGAAGGAGAACTTTCTGGGTTGGCTACTGGTTCATTTTAAACTGGTTCTACTGCTATTAAAAAGTTTTTCATGGCCCACCCTTTTTATCAGGTTTGGGTTTATCCTGTAGGCTCTGCAGACTAGTATCCCACTGGACCCTGAAGTGAGAACTGGAGCAGATGATCTGGACAAGTACCTGAGAGTGGCTGATAAAACAATGTATTCATTCAGGCTGGTTCTATTTGGTTTTATTATTGCTGTTTGAGTTCTGAACACTTTTACCAGATATTAAATCATCTTTTTGACCATATTGATATTAATGCGGCTGCCAGAAACCTTTCATCAACAAGCATCTTTATGGAATGAAAGCAAAGCCGAACCTTTCGAACTTTGACAGAAATGACTAAAGAAAATCAGCATCTTTAAATTAAAAATCTCATTTTCATTCAGTTCGGTTTTAAATGAACTTTTTTACTAAAGAAACAAGGTTCTGATATCCATTCAGATCTTGGTTCTACCATGCTACATAAAAGAGCTCCAGAAATAAAGTTGGATTCATTTAAAGGAATAAAACTGGTTCAGTTCAGATCAAACCTGCATGCAGTAGATGGAACCACCAGAGTCTTCTCAGGTTCTGCCGGGTAAACAGCAGAATAAGCCCAAGTTCTGACAATAAAAACCTAAATACAGTTAAATGAATGAAGTTGGAGTTCAACATAGAAAATGTTTAACCAAATAAATCTGCAGCTGACCCAGTAAATTGCATCCAGAACCATTCAGGTTCCAGTCCTGCTATAAAGGTGCCAACTGGGTCTGGATCAGTTCTCAGGGATTAAGTTCAAGAGCTGAGAAGTTCTGGTCCTGGAAGCACTGAGTGAACAGGTCTCTGAAGGTCTTTCAGGCCTGTACAGAACTCTGAGACTGATTCAGAACCAACACCAGTCAAGTTCTAGTAGACCAGAAATGAGACTTTAAATTCTCTTCCAAACTGGGAAACAGTGCAGGGATTCAAGGACTGCTGGGATGAGATCGTGGAGGTATTTTGGAGCCTCTGAGCCTCTGAGCCCATCAGAATCTTAGCTGCTGAAAGCCTGCTGCGGGTTTTCTGAGCCCTGTTCTGACAGAACCTCTTCGGACTGCTGCTTAGAAATTTCCAGAACCTCCGGGAGGACCACAAGTTGTTGATGAGGTTAGCTGATGAAAAAACGTCACACGATCACGTGACGCGACGCTTCATAATCGCTTCTCACGCACGAGCCCCCAAACTTCCGGTACGGATTAGCGGCGTAGTGCACGTGTGAGCAGGTGAGTTGAGCTCAGGTGAAGCAGATGATCGATCAGAACCGCCCTTGGACCAGTTTATCAAGCAGACTCTGATCGATCAGCAGGCAGTTTCTGAGGTTCTGGGTCAGTTGCTTTAGAACCTGTAATTATTAACAGAACAAGGTTGTTAGCTCCAGAACCTGAATCCATGTCCGGAAAGGAGCGGGAAAAAGTGTCTTCTTAAAAATCTCTGCATAAAATCACAGAGCTTAGTTAAATGGAACATTTTAACTAATGGTTTATTGCTGAACTAAAAAAAAAAAATCCACCTAACCAAAACAAGAGTTTACCAGAGAACATGATGTTCTTCTCATTGTCCTCCGAGAGTTTTCCTGTGACAGATCTTCATCTCTGATCCTCAGCCCAACCTTCCTGACTGCTGGTTCCCAGCAGAACAGTCCAGCTGTTTCCTGCAGTTCTGATATTCATAGAAAAGCTTTGATGAGAAGATCTGATCAACCCACCATCCTGTCTGGTCTGACCTCCTACCACTGAAGACCAATAGTAAATGGATCATGGTCTGATGGTGTTTTTGAATACTGGTACTTCTGGTTCAGCGATGTGTCGACCAATTCCCATATTTGCTGCTTACTTTTGGAAATCTCCGTGAAGTTTTTTACCTACCTGTAGAAACGTTTCAGCAGATGATTGTTTCTTTGGTTTTGGTTTTGGTTTCACATCTCTAGTCCTGAGAGCAGAATGGTGGGTCTGGTTGCCTCTACTGTGTCAGGGCAGATTTTCTCTACAAGAGCGGGAGAAGGTGAACTGTTCCCCCTGTTGCATAACTGACTTTATTTGGTTAAAGGAATTATAACCACATGGTGATGAGGAAACCAAGTGGGAATATCAGGACAAATATGAAGAGAGAAAAATGACCACCAGGCTAAAAGGTGGGGTTGAAGGGTAGACGGATGGGCGAGATGACCAACAACTATATTTATTAACTCATCATTTATTTGCTGTTCTCTTCTTCAAAGAGACTTGAGTCTTCTTTGACCTCTGCAAATATCCAAGGAGGAACATTGGAGTGGATCGTGTGAACACCTAAGGTCTGCTTTCCATATCTTTTGTTGTCCATCTGGACCCGTCCACCTAATTTTGGACCCTGAACAAACTGAAGGTGATCATGAGCAGCCTTTCCACCGCCCCCTGGTGGGCCAGGAGAACAACTACAGTAGCAGCAAACCACAGCTTCGCACACAGCATTCCAGAACCAAGCAGTGCTCTCCTGCTTGGTTCCAGAGCAGTTTAATGTTGGGAAATGAAGTAGTTTGTTTTGGGCCGCTGCTGGTGTGAAATGCTTGGATTAGAACTCTGAGTGTGCTGAACTTTCCAGAGTTTTCTGTTACACCACCCATTGACTCTGGAACTGTCTTCTTCTCAATGATTTCACACTCCTTGGATCCTATCTAAGACATATTAATAGACCAGCTTTTGGTTCTTGATCCACCTCGATTCACAGTGATGCTAACTTGTTTTATTCTTATTCTGCTGTTCTGTTTAGTTGTTTTGTCTCTGTCTTACTGCTGTTTTATTCTTGTTTTTATAGTATTTATCATGTAAGGTGACCTTGAGTGAGAGGTTTCTGTCCCATCATCCCATCTGTGGACTTTACCACTTGACCTACTCCTTCCTGAGAAGATTGTTTCACACTCTGAACCATCTATGCCTCAATCTCTCGTTTCTTTAAACTACTACCACCAAAAGTGCTCCATGCAGAGCTCTCTGACCAGAGCATGGCCTAACAACCAAAACTGAGCTGGTGGGCCCGACGCACCATCCTGTATCGACCAGAACCAGATGAGGGTAGAGCTTGCTGTTGCAAGATATCGAAACATTCAGGGCTCTGAAAATGGAACAGATATGGTCCATGGGGCACCTGATTGAAGCTGTGAGCCAAAACATAAACAAGTGGATCAGTGCACCACCAAAAAAGGCATGTGGCACACCTGGTTACATGCTTATGATGCCAAAAGATAACAGGGTCTGAATTAGTTTTTCAGAGGAAAATAATAATAATGTGTCTTCCCATTCTCCTCTCTGTGTCCTCCACTCTGATGGAGCTACTGGACTCACTGACTCTGTCAGGGGGAACCTGTTGTCTTTCAGGGCATTTTTGCAGCAGAACAGTTTGGTCCAGTTTCATTGGACAACCTCTGTTACCACAGCAGGCTGCAGCTTGTCTGTTTTCTGAGCTGCTGCATTCGGCTCATGTTGAGCACCAGGCTAACAGGTTGCTGCTTCACTTATGGCAAAACATTTTTACCTTAATTAGCCAAAGAGGATCTTTAACCAAATATCCATAAATGACTTCTTCTTTGTGTACCTGCTGCGTTCTGGTGGGTTTAGAGTGATGATTGTGAAGCTGTTTTATGACATAAATATCAGTGAAAGTTATGAATCAACTGGATGGGTTTGGATGAAAAATAAAGAGCACCCCATCCCTCAAAGGAGAGTATTACAAAAGGAGGGAGGTTAGAGTTTAAAGAATACCACAGAAGAAGAAAAGGGGTCCTGAATGTAGTCAAATGTTCTGAACAGACCCAGTGGTTTTCTGAGTATTAATTTTTTACTTTAACCTGGTTACACAAATATTCCTGGGACAAATGACATCATGTTTAAGTTCAGTTTTATTGGACCTGCAGCTGCACTGGTCCACAGATCCATTCTTCCTGTCTAGTGAGTGAACGTTGGAGATGGATGCTGCTGAGTTTTTACTTGGAGAAACTTGCATCAGATATCATTGCAATGGTGGATATCTGAAATTAATGAATGAATTACAAATGGGTGTGTTTTTGATAAAACTTCAAGTTGGCTTGCCTTACTCCATTGCTGCTCATACTTCTTCTGATCGGGCCCCAGACGAGCAGCTGTTGTAACGGCACCGCTTTCAAAGTGCAGAATGAGAGTTCCAAACCAAATGAAGGCAGCATTTCAGACCCAACTGGACTGGACCGAGTCCCTGGAACCATCCTGGTGTGAAAGCACCGTGAGGAATAAACTAATAGAAGTTAGAGCTGGACCTAGTCTCTTCTTCTCTGCTTTCTTTTCTGAGCGCCAGATATGTTTCTGGACCGGACCAAATGAACTCTGTCAGAAGTTCGAGGCCAAAACATTTTGGTGTTGGGTGTTACTAACCACCAACTGAAAGAATGATTGGGGACAAAAGGTCGAATGGTTCTATTAACTCAAATAGTAGTTATTATTACATTGATAGGAATATTTAAAAATTAAACATTAACTTGTTTAAAGGACCCTGTTGTGAACACCCCCACCGTCTGTGCTCCTATGATTGAAACCAATTCAACTTGACCTGAACTCATATTGGTCCTCAGTTATTGAATATTGATGGAAACATTCAGCCACTGATTTAGAATTTCAGGGAATTTGTTGGACCAGTTTTAGTTCTGTTTGGACCTGATCCAAGTCATCACTTGAACTCTCTGGTTCCCCAACTTCAGAAACATTTGATCCTATGATCTTGATATTCTCCCACAGATCTCCATCCCTCAGAACCCACTGGAAGTGTTCAGAATCGTCTGACTCTGAACTCGGATCATTTCTCTTGGAACAGTCAGAACAGATTAGGAATATTCTTTGTTCTGAATGGAAATGTTCAGAGTTGAGATGCTGTGAATGGTAATGTTACCAGCTTGGACTGCTCTGAAAGGAAAATGTGCTAACTGGGAATGTTCCGATCAGCGATCCAGTCCGACTGTTTGCAGGTTTCAGATGTAAATCTATAAATGGTGTTTCTGCTGCTTGTTCTGAATCAGATAGTTCAGATCCTTCTGATTTGTTTATGATAAAACCAGAGATCCAGAATGGAGCCACTCAAACACCTAAAACGAGACAACAACGGTTTTCTTTAATGCAGAACAAAGCGGTTCTCATTCCTGAGATCTAAGTTTTCCTGGAATGTCCTCTAGTGGTCTGGATGAACAGTTCTTGAGGTTGTCTGAAGGTCTGTCAGAGTTTTCCTCTGGACTTTGGGCCGTTTTTCTCACAGCTTCTTGTACTCGACTATGAGCTGACGTTGAAGTTCAGAGGAAACTGGACTGGAGTCGGCCACAAGAAGCCAGTTCTGCTTAAAGAACGTTTTTTTTCTGGATCCAGTTCTTAATGGATGCTTCATCCTTCAGTTAGTCACCAAGTATCAGCTGATGGCTCTCAGAGCTAAAATACTGCTTCAGCTTTATATTTTGGTTAATTTATGTTCTCCAGTTTAACTCTGCTCCCATGTGTGCTGTGTCGTCCAGCTGTGCCTAGGTGATGGGGGACTCTCGGCTCCAGGTGGAGGAGCTGCTTGCTCTCGTTCTGCAGAGGATCAATATGGAGGAGAGCAGCATGGCTGTAGAGAGAGGTAATCAGACCATATCCTGTCCTGTTAGTTGGGTGGCTCTGTTGCAGCCCTGGACCTGATGGCTCCGGGTGTCCCTGCAGAGTTCCTCGATGTGGTCAAGAACTTTGAGTCGGTGAGGAAGAGCTGGCTGCGAGCAGAGCTGGAGCTGAAGAAGTACAAAGAGCTGCTGGTGAAGTCTGACGTGGCCAAGGCTGCTCTGGAGATCAAGCTTAAACACGCTCGGAACCAGCTGGATGTGGAGATGAAGAAACGGCACAAGATCGAGGCCGACTACCAGTACCTGGTAAAGGATAACTCTAAGCAGGAGGACAAGGTTTAACATGTTTCTGACTAAATCAGAGTAGAAGTTACCTGCAGGGGGCTCTGATGGCTCTGACTCTTCTTCTACAGAAGAGGCAGATGCAACTCATGTGTGACATTCTGGTCCAGGACAGTAAATCCAGCGCCTGTCTGAATGATGAGCAGAAATCCCTCTTAGCCACCTTTGACCACCGTGGAGGCAACACTACTCTGCAGAAGAGCAGCAAGCGGTAAGTCAGCCAATCACAGGTTTGGGTCAGGACATGCCAGCCTGTCACAGAGCAGGGTTGGAGCATATGTAGCCAATTATGGGGTAGGGTGGGGACTGAGGAACAACGAAAATATTTTATTTCTAACTTCTAAAGTTTCCAGAATAAAAGTAAAAACCTGGTTTGAATTTAAAAGAGAAGTCAACAACAATTAATGAACATTGTAGAGACTGGTCAACTGCCTGGCTAACGTTAGCATTTTCCAGTTGTCTATTGAATCCAATCAAAACTTTACTTTTTACTGAAGCACTTTTAACAACCAGCACAGGACCTAGGTACTGTACAGTTAAACAAGTTACAAAGAAACAAAAGGGAACACATTAAAACACACAGGACACAAGTGAACGCCCCCATGTTAAAACAATGCCTGTTGAATTTCCAAGGGGAGATCATTCCCCGATTTGGGAGCCGCTACAGCAACAGCCTGGTCTCCTCTAAGTTTACGCTCAGACCGAGGAGCAGTGAGGAGCAGCTGATCAGCTGGCCTGAGACGGCTGGTAGGTGCATGAGGCTGCAGCAGTTCAGGGAGATAGGATGGGGAAAGGCTATGGAGGGACTTAAAGGAATTTAAAACTGAATCTTAAAGGAATGGGCAGCTAGTGGAAGAAAGCTAAGATGGGGGGGGGTGCTAAAACCTGCGAGTGCCAGTTTAAAGACATGCTGCAGCTTTGTGCACCTGTGGAGACAGCTGATGGAGGAAGCACTGACCTTTACATTACAACTGCCTTACAGTAATCCGTCCGAGAGGTAACAAATGCAAGGATTACTGTCTCAAAGTGCCGCCTGGAGAGAATTAGCTTTATTGTAGAAAGCTGCCTCAACTATAAAAAGCTCGATTTAACAAATCTGTTACTCTAACAGTCGAATTTAAGATCAGGGTCCACTTTGACTCTGGATTTGTGACAACTGGCTTTTGATACTGGGCAAAGGAATTTAAAAACACATAGAGTCTCAGTGGGGCACCAAACCCCAGCACTTTGGTCTTTTTGTCATTGAATTTTAAAAAGTTTAGGACCATCCAGGCTTTCATGTCAGCAAGACACTGAAGCAGTGGCAGCACCCAGTATGTGCCGTTTTTCTTTAGAGGGATGTAGATTCGACACTCATCGGTGTAAAAGTGCAATGCTATGCCAAATCTGATTTTTTTTTTTTTTTTTTTTTTTTTTTTTAATTTAAAAAAAAAAAAAAAAATTTTATGGGGGGGGGTCAAGTGACCAGGTCAGACTTTTTAGAACAAGTGTGAACGCTCCTGTCTGGCCCATATCTGACGTTTTCCAGCCACATTCATATGTGGTCCTGAATCCGACTCGTATCTGATCTTTTGGAATGTGACTCCGGTGGGAACGACCAAGGCGAATGAGATGTGACTTTGACGTTGCTTTCCGTCGCATTCGTCACAATTTTGCGCCGCCCAGCAGGAAACGGTAGCAAGGGGCTATAATGGTACTGCACAGTGGAGAGACAGCCAGACGTTAGAGCTCGTTAATAAACAGATAAAACTTTATTCAAGCCTAATTAAAAGGCTCATAGGAACCGTTTGGATGGGGGACGTACAGGGGTTGGACATAAAAGCTGAAAACACTGGCCCTTTAGACCCAAATTAATTTATTTATGGGTGTAGGACCTCCTTTTGCGGCCAATACAGCGTCAATTCTTCTTGGGGAATGACATATACAAGTCCTGCACATTTTGGTCAGAGGGATTTTAAGCCTTTCTTCTTGCAGGATAGTGGCCAGGTCATTTACGTGATACTGGTGGAGGAAAACCGTTTCCTGACTCGCTCCTCCAAAACACCCCAAAGTGGCTCAATAATATTTAGATCTGGTGACTGTGCAGGCCATGGGAGATGTTCAACTTCACTTTCATGTTCATCAAACCATCTTTCACCAGTCTTGCTGTGTGTATTGGTGCATTGTCATCCTGATACACGGCACCGCCTTTAGGATACAATGTTTGAACCACTGGATGCCATGGTCCTCAAGAAAGGTTCGGTAGTCCTTGGCAGTGACCCCGCCCATACTAGCACAAGTGGGCCAAGGGAATGCCATGATTTTGGCAGCCCAAACCTCACTGATCCACCCCATGCTTCACTCTGGCATGTAACAATCTGGGTGGTACGCTTCTTTGGGGCTTCTCCACACTGTAACTCTCCCGGATGTGGGAAAACAGTAAAGGTGGACTCATCAGGGAAAAATACATATTTCCATTGTCCACAGCCCAAGATTTGCGCTCTTGCACCATTAAAACCGGGACGTTTCGCTTTGGGCATGATACCAAGTTTGGGTATACACCCGGCCGTGTTATTGACCCTGTGGGCTCCCGACAGACGTTCTGGTGGAAAAGGAGATTTAAAAGGAAATTTCATTCTACCTGTTTTGGGCCCGTGGTTTTATTTTTTTTTTGAAACAACCCGGGTTAGCACCCAAAACACCCCTTTAGACAGCTTCCTCTTGGGCCCCAAAGTTAATCCTATTGGATGTGGTTCTCCTTCTTGGTGGTATGCTGACTTACCCTGGATACCGTGGCTTTTGATACTCCCAAGCTAGCGTCTTGGTCACAGATGCGCCAGAAGAGTCCCAACAATTTTCCTCTTTTGAAAACCGGGTATGTCACCCAAATGTTTTTTCCTTTCATTTTTTTGAGCCAAACTGTGCTCTTACCCGTAATTAACCTTCAACTCTGCTTTTAGGGTGCAATGTCAATCAATGAAGACGGCTACCGGCTGATCAATTTAGAAACCCCTGTAGTTTGGATGTAAAATTCGTATACCCGCCCAAAAAAAAGGCCTTTAAAATTCTATGGGGTCAACAGTGATGATCTGCCCCGCCACAGTCCGTACACGGGATTCATCAAGTCTTCGGGTTGTGGAGTTGGGGGAAGAGGCGCCAACTGATATTTAAAAAAAAGTTGGGGGCCTTTTCATATAGTTCTAAAAACCCCGGTTCTGTAAAGTTAATCCTTCCCCCACATTGCTGGCTGTGCCTCTGCATCCTTTTGTTGTGCTGAATTGGGGGCTCAATCCCCCAAAAAAGGAACAATAAAGATTTCACCTCCTTTTTTCCGTTCCACCCCACACCCCTAAAATAAATGTTTCTTTTTGTCCCCCCCCCCCCCCCCCCCCCCCCCCTTAAACCAAAAGACGTTTTCTCCCGTTTACTGTTTTGCTGCGTTTTGCACGCTCATATTTTTTTATGCTCCCGGTCATTTTGGGCCAAAAATTTTCAAAGTAATATGAAACGACCACAGAAAAAAAAATGGAATTTCTGAAAAAATCGGATTTGAGCATTAAGACCTGCAATGTGAACGTAGCCTAACTGTAAAACCAAGTAGGGAAAATACATAGAAAATAGGAGGTGGCCTAGAACTGAGCCCTGTGGGACTCCACACAACAGAGGAGCAGACGGGGACACGTGGTCACAGAGACTAATCCCAAATTTCATTCCGCCTGGGAGGACCTGAACCACTTCAATGCTATGACCCTTGGGGGCCCCCCCCCTACGGCTCCAACGAGAGAGTGAAATGGCCTGATCCACTGTATCGAACGCAGCTGTTAAATCTAAACGCACAAGAAGAACAGAGTCGACACGATCAGTAGTTAAAATTATGTCATTAAAACCTTTTTAAAAGTCCTGATTCAGTGCTGTATAAAGTTATAAAACCAGATTGGAAAATCTCTGAAATATTTTGTTTTTCCAGAAAGGCCTTTAGTTGGCCTGTAGTTAGCATGAACTGCAGGATTAGGTTATTAATAAGAATAATTTCTTTATTAATTTGAGGTTTTACCACTGCATGATTGAAATCTCTAGGGTCCACACCTGACAGCAAACTTATTTACCAGTTCAAGAACCAGAGGACCAATAGTTGGCAAAGCCGTGCAGATTTAGTTTCTGCAGCGTTCCCCTGTAATCCTGGCTGGAATCACGGTTTTCCTGGAATCAAGGTTTAAAGGGCATTCCCTTTGTACTCTAAGTTGGAGTTTGAGATCAGAATCGGCTTTATTGCCAAGTTTGTACAAACAAACAAGGAATTTGACTGTGGTACACTGCCATTAACCACAGTTGATGCCAATGGTGTTCCAAACAAAACACCTCCACCCAAATGGGATGTACTTCCCGGCTCTGAGTTCCAGGACAAATGGACTTCCAGAAAGAATTTTTAAAAAAGGTCCGACTGAGTCCGCCGTCCTTGATCAGGTCAAACATGCCTCCAACAGGTTGTCAGTGATTGATGAGTCATCCTTCCTGTCTCACTCCGACATCAGCTACGACCGCACCGATGACGATGTGGTAAGATCCAAACACACGGACAGGACTATCCCGCTGGGATCAGCAGACTGTCTGACAGGATGATTGTCTTCTTGTTTCAGGACTTGGACACAACTGTGATCAAACCTCTGAGGTCTCGAGCCCGAGAGCGGAGGGTGAGTCCTGTTTGATTTTAAATCGGTGAAGCAGACGATGATCCTCTTGTCAAGAATATGGAGAGACCTGTGATCATGTTCCTCACACAGCTCAGACAGAAACGTTTCTGGTCTGTTTGTTTTAGTTTCCTGTTCTTGCTTCTGTGATCTGTCACACTTTCTTGATTTTCTCCTCTCCTCCTGGTCTTTATCATGTCCTCTCAAGAGGTTCTCTCATCAGATCACTGTGGTGTCAGTGTGCTGAGCTTCGCTCTTATCCTGTTGTCCCTTTTTCTCTTCCCTTATCTTTACTCTTGTTGCTTACTATTGGCTCCGTGAAGCGCTCTTCCATGGGCCCGGTGGTTGGAGGTCCAGTTGGGAAGCGGAACAGAAGTGCAAATGTGTCTGCAGAGTTTCAGGAGAGAAAAATGGTTGAGAAGGTAAGGAGAATCCTGAATTGGTTCGATTTCTACTTGAAGCTAGATGTTTGATTCATAAAGACTTTAACATAACCTCAGACTTCCTGACAGGTGGAAATACCAGAACTTATTAAGGCTCTTTTCCTGAGCAGAACCGGCTTCTAGCTGAGTTCCATCTTTGGTAACTGCTGACTGTTATGACCAATCTGCGATTCATTCTGAGGTGTGGTGAGATCTGGGTCAGGTAGGCAGTGGTACACGAGGAGTCCTGCTTCTTAGTTAATAGATCCAGACTTTCAGCTGGTACTGGACTGAATATTGTTTGCTCATATTAATATGCAAACATGCATGAATCTGGACTATGTGACACAAGTATAACTTTATTACGAAGTCAGAATTAGCAGTGGTTAACAAGCAGCGCCGTGTCTCGGAACACATTTTTAGAACCAGAGGAAGAAAGGGCGGAAGATGGGTGATGGCATTATGGTCTGCAGAGCTCCTCTTCATGCTGGTCCTTATGGAACCGGTAATAATGACCAAATCAGCACACAAAGCAACCTGCAGCCATTCAGGCAGCATTTCACCAGCATTATACAAAACAAGTAAATCTAATTAATTTCAATTCAGTGTTATTTATATAGCACCAATTCACACACTATGTCTCCTCAAGGGCACTTCACCAAAATCCGTTCATACATTCCAATTTAATCCTATTCATTGTACATGTGCAGTCAGATTCAATTATTTATTTTCAAATTGTGATAAAAGTTTTTCTATCTAAGAAACCCAAGAGAGGATGCATCCGTCAGTGAACTTGCAGCTTCAACTCCTCCTGGATGAGCATGTGTAGACAGTGGACACTCACTTGGCGTTGACTTTGCAGCATCTCCTCAATACGGAGCATGGCTGTAGCGACAGTGGAGAGGAAAAACTCCCTTTTAACAGGAAGAAACCTCCAGCAGAACCAGGCTCAGTGTGAGCGGCCATCTGCCACGACCGACTGGGGGTTAAGCACATATAAAATCTGGGCCTTCCGTGGGAGATGATGTAATTACAGCTTTTCTTACTTTGGTCCAAAACAAACGTAAATTTTAAAAATAATCTTTGAGGATAAAAATTCCTGGTGGTAAAAATACTGGTGCCATCCCATCAACAATTAGCCTCTGGACCAGAGGAAAGAACCATTTCTTTTAATTATAATTTTTTTTCCCGGCACTAGAGTCCTTTACTTTTGATAGTAGGTAAACAGGAAGGAGGGGCAAAGAGAGGGGGAGACATTCAGCAAAGGTCGCCGGGTCCGGGACTCGAACCCAGGACTGCCGTTTTGAGGACTGTAGCCTCTATATGTGGTCGCACCCTAAACCCCTACACCACCAGCGCTTCTTCAGGAGCTGGAGTCTCAAAATCAGCAGCCAATCAAAATGTTGTGATAGCCATGTTTGAAACTCCAGACTTTAGTTTTTTTTGATTGGTCGAATTCAAAAAATAAAAACGTTAAAACAAGAATTAAAATGTCACATTAAAAGATCCTGTCTCTAATGGGTATTCTGCTTCCTGCTGGTTACTGGGTGGTGGAAAAGCCCCATCAGTTCCAGGGTGACATGGGAGCACTTGGAAAATAATGGCAATAGCTTGGCAGCACCTTTTGGACCAGCTGCCGATGATCAGGAGAGTTTTTTTTAAGGCAAGTACAATTAGAATCATCTGACTGAGAGGAGATTTGAAGAACCATCTCCATTTCAACTTTGGATCTAATAGCAATGTTTGCCAATATTGATTCAAATTATTAAAACAGGTTTAAATTGGACATACAAGCCTAATGATAAATAATTAAAATCAAATGTCTTAACTTGGTAATGACAGTGTGAGTGAGTGTACGACGTCCATTGTTCTTTACATTGTGTGTGTAGGTGTGAGTGTTTTTATGTGTACACATGAGGGTGGGAATGTGTTATTGTGACTGTGTGTGCCTGTTTTTGTGTCAGGTTTGGTCTTGGGCTGCTCCCTCTCCTGGATCAGTTTACGCCCCCCATCAAATGTGGAGCCTATTTCCTCCCCGCCACACTACCTGCCAGTGGTTGGTGTCTCTGCCCGCTGGTGTACTTGTGGTTCTCAGTGTCCGGGGCTGGGTGCTTTGGTGTGTGCCGGCTCACACCCAGTGATTGCTTGCCGGGGCCTGGACCCCTCGGCTCGGTCGGGCCTCTGCTTGGGGAGTGATATGTCCTGGGGACTCAGGTCTCTGGGTCCATGGCTGGATCTGCTCGGGTGTAGACTGCTGCCCCCGGGGCCTGTGGGTTCGTTGTTGCAACTCCCTCTTTCGTGCTTCTTATTTTTTCCTATTAGTTTCTGTCTCAGTGTTCGTAACAATTGAAATAATCCCAAAGCAGTTTCTAATAAAGTTTTTTTTTTTTTTTTATAAATGTCAAGCAGAGCTTTAAAGCTTTAGCCGTAATGCTCCACTTGTTAAAGTAAATCTGTTGGGCTTCTTCTAGGCACTCAGACAACAATTCTGTGCTACTCAGCCGGACAGGACACGGTTAAAAAAAAAAGAAAATTGGTAGTGGTGGGTTTACTGTGTGCAAAAAGTGAACCTCAGGTTTCCAACACTCTGGAGCACCAATCAGAACCTTGATTCCTCTATTTTATTTATTTTTTTGTTTATGTTCAACTGGAGGTAACTATTGAACTTTTGGAGACACACTGAGGGTTAGAAGTAGTAAAAATCTGAAGATCATGAACAAAGCAGTGAAAGGAGATAAAATACAAACAAATAAAAAATAAAGCAGAAATAAAACAGGACCAAGAACAGGACCCGGTGGAACCCCATGTTTGGGCTATAGAAATATTTAAATTTGCACATAAATTAGATCAAGACGCAAGCAATTCTAGAACTTTACCAGATACACACTTTTGGTGTTTGTAGTGAGTCAAAGAGTCAAATGCTAAACTGAAGTCCAGCATCACTAAGACTAGGTTCTCCTGAACACTCCAGGAAGGAGCGCTGACATGCTGAGGTAAGCTCTACTAAAACCAAGCAGAAATTAGTCCAAGGTATTAAAGCTATTAAGACCATCTATAAGGTTTTGTGTAATAGAGTAATTGAGTAGGAGAAACGGTATTTGTAGGTGTTCTGGTTTGCACTAAGTTGGACAAAGAAGCAGCTCATGCATCTACAGCCATTTTGTTAAAAGAAGACAGAATGGACAAAAAGATGAAGTTAGATCTACTAGCCCCTTTCAGAACTCTTGGATAAACGGGCCAGCGGGGTTTTGATAAGAATCTTCCTAACAGTTCTCATTGAAGGAGTAAAATAAAAGATTTACGTGATGGTCTGGTCGTCGTCTTTGCTTCATTCAGGACCGGGTTGCGGGGGCAGCAGACTCAGTGGAGACACCCATACGTCCCTGTCCCCAGACACCACCTCCACCTCAACTGACTCCTCTCGATGTGGAGGAGCAGCGGCTCTACTCGGAGCCCCTCCCAGATGGCCAAACTCCTCACCCTATCTCTGTAAGGGAGTGCCTGGCCACCCTACGGAGGAAGCTGATTTTAGCCGCTTGTATCTGGGAGTTTGTAGCCATAGGCGAGGATAGGAACGTGGACTGGCACAATGTCCCCATCACTGCGGCAGCCGCACCGATCCGTCTGTCGATCTCCCGCTCCATTCTCCCCTCACTCGTGAACAAGACCCCAAGATACGTGAACTCCTCCACTTGAGACAGGAACTCCCCTCCAACCTGAAGAGGGCAAGCCACCCTTTATGGTCGAGAATCATGGCCTCTGACTTGGAGGGGGTGATCCTCATCCCAGCCGCTACACACTCGGCTGCGAATTGCCCCAGTGCATGCTGTAGGTCTTGGCTAGAGGGGCCCAGCAGGACCACGTCATCTGCAAAAAGAAGAAACGAAATCCACTGGTCCCTAAACCAGACCCCCTTCAGCCCTTGGCTGTGCCTAGAAATCCTCTCCATAAAAGTTGTGAACAGGACCGGTGACAAAGGGCAGCCCTGCCGGATTCCAACATGCACCAGGAACAGGTCCGATTTGGTACCAGCAATGCGGACCAAACTCCTGCTCAGTTTGTACAGAGACCAGATGGTCCCGAATAAAAGGCCACCCCGACTCCATACTCCTGGAGCACCCTTGACAGGGCACCATAAGGAACACAGTCGAATACCTTCTCCAGGTCCACAAAACACATGTGGACCGGTTGAGCAAACTCCCATGAACCCTCGAGTACCCTGCAGAGGGTGTAAAGCTGGTCCAGTGTTAGATAGCCGAGACGGAAACCACAGTGTTCCTCCTGAAGTGGAGGTTCGACTATGGGCCCGACTCTTCTCTCCAATACCCTGGCATAGGCCTTACCAGGGAGGCTGAGGAGTGTGATCCCCTATAGTTGGAACCCACCCTCCAGTCACCCTTATGAATGGGAAAACCACCCCGGTCTTCCAGTCCAGAGGCACCGTCCCGAATTGCCACACAATGTTGAAGGGTGTCAACCATGACAACCCACACATCCAGAGACTTGAGGTACTCAGGGTGGATCTCATCCACTTCCGACACCCTGCCACCACGGAGCTTTTTAACCACCTCATTGACTTTAGCCTGGGTGATGAAATAGTCTAACCTAGAGTCCCCAGCCTCTGTTTCCACCAGGGAATGCGTGACGGCAGGATTGAGGAGATCCTCAAAATACTCCTTTCACTGCCCGATAATGTCCCCAGTCGACGTCAGCTGCTCCCCACCCCCACTGTACACAGTGTTGGCGAAGCACTGGTTCACCCTCCTGAGGAGCTGGACGGTTAGCCAGAATTGCTTCAAGGCCAACCAGTAGTCTTTCTCCATGGCCTCACCAAACTCCTCCCAGGCCCGAGTTTTTGCCTCTGCCACAGCCCGGGCCGCAGCACGCTTGGCCTCACGGCACCCGTCCGCCGCCTCAAGCGTCTCACAGTCCAGCCACAGCCGATAGGACTCCTTCTTCAGCTTGACAGCATCCCTTACTGCCGGTGTCCACCACCGGGTTCGGTGATTGCTGCGGTGAAAGTTACTGCAGACCCTACGGCCACAGCTACGGGCAGCAGCATTGACAATTGATGCGGAGAACGTGGTCCACTTGGACTCTGTCTCCAACCTCCCCCAGAATCTGGTCAAAGCTCTCCCGGAGGTGGGAGTTGAATACCTCCCTGGCCGAGGGCCCCAGCCAGACATCCCAGCAGACTCTCACTATGCGCTTGGGCCTGCCAAATCTGTCCGGCTTTCTCCTCTTCCAGCGGATCCAACTCACAACCAGGTGGTGATCAGTGGACAGCTCAGCGAGGCCGGGTACTCCGTAGTACCGCTCGGCCCGTAGGCCGAAACGACAGTCAAAGACCTGTCCCCAACCCGAAGGCGCAGGGATGCGACCCTCCCATCCACTGGGGTAAACCCCAACACAAGACGGCTGACTGGGGGGCAACAAGCAAACCCACCCCAGCTCGCCGCCTCTCCCCGCGGGCCACTGCAGAGTAGAAGAGAGTCCAGCCTTTCTCGAGGAGATGGGTTCCAGAGCCCATGCTGTGTGCGGAGGTGAGCCTGACTATTTCTAGTTGATATCTCTCGACCTCCCGCACAAGCACGTCCCTAGAGCCAGCCTAAGCATCCGGAGATCGGGCGGACGAGGTCTCCACCTTTGTCAGTCACCCGATCATCTTTGCACCGTTCTCTCATGGTTCCCTCTGCAGGTGGTGGGCCCACTGGGGGATGGTCTTGCGTCTCTCGCTCGGGCTTGGCCCGACCAGGTCTTGCGAGGAGCAACCCAGCCACCAGGTGCTTTCCAACGAGCCCTGACCCCAGGCCTGGCTCCAGGGTTGGACCCCGGCCCCACTGTACCGGGCGACGTCATGTACTTCTATTGTGTGGTCCTCATGAAGGTGGCTTGAAGCAGCTCTTGCATCTTCAGCAATCTACTAGCCCCCTTCATAATTCTTGGATAAACAGGCCAATGGGGTTTTGATGAGAACCTTCCAAACAGTTCTCATTGAAGGATAACTAAAAAAGTTACATGATGGTCCATTATAAAAATCTGCAGAGAAATGACCAGCAGAGTTATGAACAGATTGAGTTTTGGAGATGTCGCAGATGGATAAAATGCAAAACAGATGTCAAATGGATTATGTCCTAAGTTCTATACCGGTTCTGTCATGAGTTCTGCCTTGGGTCCTTTTTTTCCAGTCTGGGCCCTGTTCTTTTCTTGTTGAATGCTCTGGAACAGATTGTGGTTCTACTGTCTGTTTTTATTTCCAAGTTGTTATTTAAGAACCTCTTGGATCAGTGGTCCCATTGAACCAACTTCCTGACAATAACCAGTTGATGATCTGCAGGTGAGACTAAACCTCAGAGAACGTACTGAAGCAAAATCTCGGTGTCAAATTAAACAGCTGTGTTCCGACCCGATCAATGAATCAGTGCTGGATCATGTACTACACCCTTCAGCTGAATGGAACAAGCATCCCTCCAACCTCCATTTCATTTTCAACAACCGTACAATTATTAAGAAAAGCAGCGACTGATAAACATTTCTGCTTGGAGAACATACGGCCAGACTAACTACAGACATGTAGGACAGTCGTAAAGGTCAGACTTTCAGGGTTAGATGTTAACTTTAGTGTAAACAATGCTAAAACAAGAAACTTCAGATCCCTACATGGATGCTGGAGAATTTTCCTCCTTTTTCCCTTAGGAATTCAGAAAATGTTCTGAGTTCAGGATCCTGCTTGGAGTGAAGCATTGCTACCACCTGAGCTGGCGATTGCATTGTGGAAGTTGGTCCTGTGGTTACGGTACTGTGATCCAGGTACATTTAGAGTACAGCCTCTCCACAATTCTTACAGTCAGATGTTTGATCACAGACCAGCAGGAAGAGACTGAATACCAGGCTCTGAGAACAAGTAAAAACTGGGTTTATTGAAGGGATCCAACAGACAAAAATGGGGTCTAATTCACAGAAACCAACAGGATCACTAATGGAAGATTAATATCGTTGCTGAGGGCTGATGTTCTGAATAAACTAACAGAACCTAGCGGGAAACTGTTGATTCTGGATGATCTGAGACCTCTGTTCCACTCAGGAAGTAGAAACCATTGTGAAGGCATCCGTGACAACTCCTGATGCAGGCGGACAGATCCACATGGTTCTGGGAATTACACAAGAAAGTCCTGATAACCCGGTTCGATCCTTCACCCAGGAGTGTGCCGTTTCAGTCGGGGGAGGAGGTGAGCTGTTCTTACATTTGAGTCACATTTTTAGATTCTGAAATGTTCAGAAGGTGTTATCCATCAGAACTTTGATATGTGGGCCAAAGAGCTGAGAAGAGTGCAATAAATAAATAAATGCTGTGCATGAGAACAACCAGCAAGGCTCAGTGTGTGACACACAGAAACGGGTCAGCCTACAGCCACCAGTTTCTATAACTGCACGTTCGGACCATAGGAAGGCTGTTTTTGCAGAAGGAGATCCATAAATACAGAGGGTCAGAACCTGGTGAGCCAGTCTTTGCTAGAAACTCTGTTGTATACGCTTGTTGCACCTCATACAGACAAAGTTCTTATTTCTTACTGAATCATACTACGTGGAAAGTTCTGGTTCTGATCCTTCCAGCATTCACTTTGATTCTCTGTTAAAACATCAGGGTTTTGGTTCTGTTCGTAGGAATTAGTCTTCGCTGACAACCTCCCATTAATCTGCTGGTTGAAGTTAAAACTCACTTTAATGCTGATGGAGACCCTTCAGGAAATCGGCTCAGCTGAAAAGAACTGTGTTCTGGACTAGAACAAGTGCCGGACTACTGTACGAAACCTGAAACTCAGTAGTTTTACTTTCTAGTGAATTCTGTCAGAATTGACCAGAACTCCTTCAGGTTTGGTATTGGTCCTTCACTAGGTCCCAGTTAATGTATCCCGTCTATAACACAGAGCTTCATATTGAACCAGGGAGATCTTTTACTGGTGATGAGAAGCCGGTTCTGGTCTCTGATCCTTTCGTCTTTTCTTTAGATCAAACATCCTTGTGGAATTCTAACGACGAGACCTTGGTGGAGCTTCAAGCTCTTGTGGAGGACAGAAACGTTCCAACCGGCAGACCTCAGAAGACCTTAAGACACGTGTTTCTGTCTAAAACGGTGAAGAAGTCTTACCGGACCTAGTCTGGTACCCTCTGTTTAATGTTTCTGAGTAACACGTGGTGTTCTTCCAGGTGATCCGGCCAGAAACCTGCGTGCCATGTGGAAAGAGGATCCGCTTTGGGAAGATGGCTGTAAAATGCAGGAACTGTCGGCTAGTTGCTCATCCGGAGTGCAAACAGAATTTCCTAAATGGCTGCTCGACCTCCAGCGGTGTGACAGGAAGTGGATCTCAGATGGTACCTAAAGTCAGAACATCTCTCTTTGCCTGCTGAATGATAAACAACCTGTTACTGATCCAACAGGCTGGACCCGCTGTGATGTTTTCGACTTATGGAGCTAATTCACTTCCAGGTCCATGTCGAACATAAGGTGAACCTCTGGGACAGAGATCAGGACATGGCTCCAGATTTCCCTGCAGGAAGTAGGCGAAAATCCAGAACGCTGGATGTTTCTGCAGGATTTCTCCTGATTCAGTCTGAAAACTCCAACTTTTACTTTGTTAGTTTCAAAGCGAATGTCTCATCAGCAGCATTTCTGATTTACCTGAGCAAACAGTTTTACATGATGCACCTGCGGTGATGCTGACAAGGTGAGGGTGTAGAATGGTTGTCATGGAGACTGTACAGAACACCTGTCAGGGCTGGGTTAGAACCTTTGTTACAGGTTCAGATATCAGTGAGGACAAACAACAACCTCCTAGTTTTGGACTGAATAGGTGTGTCGGGAGACGGTCTGGTCAGAAACTAAGCTGAAGTGCCATCAGAACACCAACAGAACAGCAGCTCTGACTGAAGCTCTGCTCTGTTTCAGGACTCTCTGGAGGCTTTTGCTCCATTGACTCATCCCAGAGTTCCTCAGCTCATCGTGGACTGCGTGGCTGAGATAGAGAGGAGGGGTCTGCAGGAGGTGAGACCTCCTCTGTTGTTGCTTGTCTGAAGTCATCTGTCTGATCTCTGCTGAGAACAGCAGGGATCAGACAGCTTGACTAGAGCTCGACTAGAAACACGTCTCACACCTTTCAAATGAGGGTGGTCCAAACAGTCTTCAGGAGCTCTGATGCTTGAAGGGCTGAGTTGTCTGATGGTGGAGCTACCCAACACGCTCCTTAGTCTGAGTGTAGGGTTCTTAAACTCTGATCCACCAGAGAACTGTCCCAGCTGTGTTTTCTGCCCTGTTGTGTCATGTTGTGTGAACTGTCAATCCTCAGAGAGGTCTTTACCGGGTTCCCGGAGGCGAGCGTCCTGTGAGGGATCTCAGGGATCGGATCCTTCAGGGGAAATCATCTGTGATGCTCAGTAAAGTCCAGGACATCCACGTAGTCTGTGGCTTCCTGAAGGATGTCCTGAGGAGACTGAAGGAACCCCTAATCACCTTCAGGCTACACAGGACCTTTATGGAGGCTTCAGGTGGCAGGACCATGTCCAAATTTGGGTCAGAATTGGCTTTAGTTATCCACTGAATTTAATGTCTGTCTTCTAGAGTTGGATGAGGACAACGGTTCTGCTGTTCTGTACCGAGCCATCTCGGAGCTGCCGAAGGCCAATAGAGACACCCTGGCTTTCCTCATGATTCACTTACACAAGTAAGAACCTTCAGCAGACCCAGGTCTGCAGACAGAACCTGGACCTCAGCTTCCTCAGGCTGCTGTCGTCGTGTCAGATTTACTGAACCGACCTGTCCTCTTTGAATGTCAGAGTGATGAGGAGTCCACTGTGTCAGATGGACCAGAATAACTTGGCCAGAGTGTTTGGACCAACCATAGTGGGTCACAGCATATCTGAGCCATCTCCAACAACCATCATGAGAGATGCCACCATTCAGCCAAAGGTCTGTTTTTAAAGAACCAACTGATGGGTCCTTGGTTCTGAGCTGGTTCTAGTTCCCTTAGTGAATCTGGATCCCCTGATTGACCATGTCCTCAGGTTGTCTGCTGCCTGCTGTCTCTTCCTGAAGACTACTGGAGACGAGTTCTCACAGTGGGAATAGACCAGAACCCGTCTACATCCTCCTCCAGTAAGATCAGTCGAAATGAAGGACTCAGTGGGTTTAACACAAACTGAAAGGTTGTTGCTGAGTGAATGATGGAAACAGCCCAAACCTAAATACACTGATACAAATTCAGAACTGGGATGATCCACTGAAGTTCTAATGTGATTCCTTTCAGGTCGTTTGTTTCAGCCACTGACCTCTCCAGAGCTAAACAACTTCTACAAAATGACCAGTCCGGGATCAGTGCGAGGAAGAATCGGAAACATGGGATACACCATCAGCAGCACGTAAGACCACAGCAGACCAGGTCCCACTAAAGGTCCTCTACGCCTCGGGCTACTTGGTTGTCTGTCCATGAGTAGAACCAGGATGTTTTCACATTATTATTCTGAGCTACGGGCACATCTAAAAAATTAGAATATAGTGAAAGGTTCATTGTTTGTGTCCCTCATTTCAGAAAAAGAAACTGATTCATCACACAGTGAAATATTTGAAGCCTTTATTTCTCGTCTTTCTGATGATTCTGGCTGACAGACAACGAAAACCCAAAATTTAGTAAGGTAAGGTAAGTTTATTTATATAGCGCTTAGAGTAGAGGAAGAACAATTACAATACAATCACAAGGAAAATAAACACAGATACAGACACAGAAAAACAAATCAAATGACACTTATAATCCTTGGGAGTAATAATGATTAATAATCCTTCCAAGTTTACTAGTAGAAATTGGTTCCAAGCCACTCTTTATAATAACACATCTTAGGCTAAAAGAAGATGATAATATTGATAGTCTCATCATTCCACTGAATTCTAACTAGGGAAGCCGGGTCACTGGTACAAAACGGCTTTAATCCACATTTTCAGGTGCTAATAATATATTGCTGTTACTGGTACTGAAGTTGAACTAAGTAATAACAGTCCATTGTAGTCTAATTGGGAGGAGGGAATGCTGCAAGTCACTGACTGGATGCAATCTGCTGGGTTTCCTTAGACAGAAAAACTTTTTGTCCAATTTAAATAAATAACTGAATCTGGCTGCACTGTTCAATGATTAGGATTAATTGGAATGTATGTACCTGACTTTTGTGAAGTGCCTTGAGACAACGTGTTGTGAATTGGCGCTATATAAATAAACTGAGTTAAATTGAATTAATTAAGAAAGCTGGGTCATTGGTGTAAGAGCAGCTAAAGTCCAAATTACTAATAATATTTGGTTTTCGCTGGTAATCCTGATAAAACTAAAAATCAATGAAAAAGTAATGAAATACTAATAATAATTGGCTTTTGCTGGTAATCCTTCTGAGAAATCAGAAAATCTATGAAAAGTAATGAAATCACGCATTTAGGTTAAGTAAGATAGGAGGGGAAATAAATCATATTTCATACTCTATTCTCAGCAGAATTGAGTCAGAAATAGTAAAAAAGAACTCAGCAGAGGTAGGCAACACACACATAAGTCAAGATTTAGCAAGGGTACGGTGGAATCTTGAGGTTGCGAATATATAAGTCTGATTGTGTTTGCAAGAATTAGACTGTCAACACTGATAGAAGCACCATTGTCCTTGAGAAGAGAGGTGGAAGTTTTGTGAATCGACCGCATAGTCCTATCAGCACACAGCTGGTAGGGGAGTGCTGGGGAAGAGCGTCGTGTTCATATAACATCCAGGAGATATTTTGTCGATAGCCAGTTAGCAGAAGTTGCCAAGGCCACATTGGGCCGCCAGATTTAGAAAAAAACAATAAATGTTGTGGTTCAGGCAGTTGTGAATTTCCAACTACCTTAAGAGTTTTACTGGTATATCTCAATTGCGAATCCAAATAGCCAAATTTCTGGTACTTTCCGCAGATCTCGAGCGTACAACTTCTCCAAGATTATATCCTTTATCCTCTGAGTCCAACCGCTGCCAGGCTGCGATTCTGTTCAAGAATCGTGTCCAGCTAGCGATTCTGCTCTCCTAACATTTCAGTCTGGGTGTTGATCGCTCTACAGACTCCATCCAACATCCCAGGCAGCTTTGGAATGCTTTGAACAGCCGCCCACGTTTTGCGAATCACTCGATAAGCCAGGTAACCACCAACTCCAAAAAGCAGAAATCCTGTTATCAAAAGTCCAAATATGTACAAATCTTCTACGTCCTCGACCGACATGGTAGTCAGGCACACAATCTTCCACTGCTGCTAAGAATCCATTGTGTATCCAGAGAAGAACGTCCCGTCTGGACAAGAGGGTTCTCCTTTACCCTGTCTTCCCATCGAAAAAATTTGATCAATTACGTTGAGAGTCCAGCTGACCAAATCCATAATTTACAAGTTTGGAGGATATGCAAAGCGAGGCTCTGAGAAAAATACAGACAAAAAGCAGAACCAGGGATCAGCAGGGAGGGAGAGAGATAAAACGTGTGTGTCCTCCACCGAGAGCAAGAGAAAATGTTAGTGTTTCTCAAAATTTGAATATTGTGAAAACATTAAATGGCAAAGACTCCTGGTGTCCCAGCTTAATCAGCTAAGTAACTCCAAACATAAGCAAAGGTTTCCTGAGCCTCTAGATGGTCTCAGTCTGGGTCAGTAGGAGAGACCAATCATGGATAATAGTGCTGACTGGACAGATGTCCAGAAGACAGTCCCTAACCCTCCATGAGGAGGGGAAGCCCAACAGGTCATTACCAAAGAAGCTGGTTGTTCAGAGTGCTGTATTCAAACATGCTTTATGGAGATGCTGATTTCATTATGCAGTAGGACTTGGTACAGGTCGACCTGAAAGCTGCTATGAAAGCAACCTGGGCTTCCATCACACCTCAGCAGAACCACAGACTGATCTCCGCAACACTGATGCAGTAATTCATGCAAAAGGAGTCCAGACAAGTACTGAGTGAATAGAAATTAATGTAGCTTTCAGAAGGCTGACATCTGTTAAAAATATCTTTGTTTATGGATCTGATGTAATTTTCTGATTCACTGAATTTTGGGTTTTCATTCTCTGTCAGCCAGAATCATCAACATTACAAGAAATAAAGGCTTGAAATATTTCACTATGTGAAATGAATCAATATGAGTTTCACTTTTTGACATGAGGGACAAAAATAAAGAACTGTTTCACCTTTTAATTTGTTTTAGATGTACCTGTAGACTCTGACTTCTGACAACAAGAAGGTGGCAAAACGGTCCTGAAACGTTCTGCTTTATTCAATGAAATGGGTCATTCTCACTGGACCTTCAGATTAAAGGACATATCCAACCAAAACCGCAGAAGAAATCAGAATCCGCTTTATTGCCAAGTTTATTCAGACAAACAAGGAATTTCACTCCGGTGCACTTTGCTCTCAATAATAAAGAATATATTTTAAATGTACATATAAACACAACTGACTTTACAATAGAACATAAAGTGGGATCAGTCTAAGTATGCATGGTGTTGTTCTGGAGCTCTGACTGTCAAGAGTTCATCAGAGAAACAGCCTGGAGGAAGAAACTGTCTCTGTGGCGGCTGGTTTTAGCAGACAGTGCTCTGTAGCGCCACCTGAAGGATAAAAGCCTGAACAGTTTGTGTGTGGGGTCTGCAGAGATGTTAGCTGCCCTTTTCCTGACCCTTGACCTGTATAAGTCCTGGATGGAGGGAAGATCAGCTCTGATAATTCTCACTGCAGACCTGATTGTTGGTTGCAGTCTGTATGTGCAGAATGTCTTGGTCTGCACACACACGTCCTCACAGAAACAGATGTATGATGTCACCACATCAGTTAGTTAAAATCTGTGGCTGAAGTTTTAAAAACAGTCCATTCTGTGAAGTCAAAGCAGGCCTGTTAAATCTGCTTTGACTCATCATGGGACACTTAATGCACTGTCTGTATTTGGGAAGTTCATTGGAGAGGTTTGCACTGTAAAAATCCCCAAGAACAATGATGAGAGAATCTGGATGTTTTTTCTCCACGTCTGTTATCAGCTCAGCCAGTTGTTTTCTAGCATCTGAAGTGGAGCCTTGAGGTGGTATGTATACGTCAACCAGTACAGATGAGGAGAACTCCCTCGGTGAATAAAACAGTTTACAGTTATTGAGAAATGACTCCAGGTCAGGACTGCATGTCTTCTTCAACACTTTGATGTCTCTGCATCAACCTTCGTTTATATAAAAGCAGATTCTTCCTCCTTGCTTTTTCCCCGATAAGTTCGTGTTGCGGTCCGCTCTGAACAGCTGAAAGCCTGGTATCAGAACTGCGCGGTCTGGGATGTTCTCATTCAGTCTGGTTTCTGTAAAGCAGAGGGCGGCAGATCCACGGAGACCTGAGTTTTTACAGGTAAGGAGAAGCAGTTCGTCCATCTTGTTGGCCAGGGAACGCACATTTGCTAGGTGGATTGAAGGCAAGGTGAGTGTAGATCCTGCTGTCGGAGCTTCACAAGCACGCCGGCTCTCTTCCCTCTCCACCGCCTCAGTCAATGAATGATGGTTAAAAAAATGCCAAGAGAAAGACTGATGTTTAGAAGTTCCTGTCTGCTGAAAGAGACCACCGAATGGTGGCAGAGCTAAGCTCTGAGGCTGCCATCTTGGATTTTCACGACAAAGTCCTGTTTCAGGAGCACTTTAGAAAACCTGTTTAGACATTTTAATAGCATTAAAGGGGACATATGATGCAAAATCCACTTTTTTAGCCCTTAAATACATTTTGTTGTGTACATGGAGTCTGTAAAAGTACAGAAAAGTTGAGTTTAGGCTCTCCAGGTGCCACGTAGATATCTTTATATTCTGTTTGGGTCATATTTTAGTCTGTTCCATTTTCTCTATTATCTGTTACGTTTTTCCAACTGTTACATCACAGTATTTGCTGCGGAACAGCTAAATAAGGTCACGGACTTCTGGCTGATCAATTTCACGTATCCGCCATTCTTCTTTCTCGCTGTGATTTTGTAGTCCAAGGTCAAGTATGTCTACGTTGAAAGAGGATAAGTTTGGTTCAGTTGTTGGGTGTTTTAACCCACACAATTCATTCCAACATCCCCCAGCATCAGAACCTCTTTAAAGTGCCTGGTTAGATTTTATTTTCATAGAAATGTTCCCACATCAGTGAAGAAATTCCTACTTCGCCCACTTTAAGGACGCGTTCTTCATCAACCTCCGTCAGTATCAAGAAGGATTTGCTGAAAGACTTCATCTCATTAAGGGGTCAGTTCCTTCTGTCTATGGAAACGACGGCCACAGCAAAGCGGTAAGCTGCAAATAACGCTAAAATGACAAACTTTATTTTGGACATTAATTTATTGTGTTGATTCTGATAGCAGTAGCATCGTGTCTTCTGCTGATGTTAGTGCTGTGTGCTGTTTTTAGCTCCTTGAAGACAGAACCAGACTGCACAATTTAAATATTATTACATTTACAGTTTTCAATGTTTTTGCAATTTTTGTCTAGGTTTTGCGTTGCTAGATAATTGTACCTCTATCAAACTACAAAAATGGCCGAACAGGTTAAAGTGCAGCGCTCTTTGACCTGTAGGGGGGCGGGGTGTGAAGTGCCTCAGTAGCATTTAAAGAGACTACACCAAAACGAGTTGCTCTCAGACTCTTCTCAGAACAGGTAAAAGAGGAGCCTGAGGAGCTACAAGAACAAGGTGTTCAGACCAAATCATTGAGGTTCCACTTTATATAGACCACAGCTAGATGATTTAAGGTGAAAAGGAAGGATTTAAAAGCTTCATATGTCCTCTTTAAGATGACAAAACAAGACGCCAGTTTCTGTCCTTTTTGTCATTTCTTCTGTTTGGTGTCTATTTTCTTTGTTTTCTCTCCTGATGTGTTTGTCTTCCTCAGTCTACCTGGATGTCTTCCTTTACCAACCTAAACATTTTGTTGGGACTCAGCTGACTGGAAACAACCAGGATCTTTGTCCACACTCTGAGCTAATTTCCATTCTCAGAGGAGCTTTAGAACCCTTTCCAGTGTTTCATTTGACGACTTGCTTTGGGTTTCCTATCAGTTAGCTCGTTAAGGCCTCAGTTTTCTCTTTAATTCAGTGGTTTCACATTTAAACTGTACAGGAGTTAATTCAAGAATATTACATTTATCAGCTATAATTCATGATAATTTGAATGTTGTTTTGTTTTCAGAGATCGACCAGAGCCTGGGAGAAAGTTCTTCACTTCACCCAACTGACCAACACGAAGTACTGGCTCTCCCAAGCTTGAACTGACATGCTTAAGTTTTTTTTTTTTCAGAATAAAACTTGAATGGTTTTTATGTAAACAATGTTTTTGCTGTTAAAGAAAATAAAATTTAGCGGTTTGTCCCGAATGCTAAAGTAATAAATGTGAAATAAAAGGTTTTATCTTGCAGAATATTTGGTTGTCCTGAGAGTTTCATCCGTTGAGTTAGACCACCTTCAGAATCCAACAGCAGATCCACTTGATCGGAACAGTTCTGCTGATAACCCCCCACGGTGGTCTGCTGAACTCTGTGCTCACATGAAAGATACTTAACGATAGGCAACCCTGTCATGGAGCTCCTGATTTCTCAGATGGAATATAAAAACACTTTACCACCCATAACAGCTGCTGATGAATTAAGGGATGCTGTCTGACCTGGTTGATGTCCATCAAACCTTCATCAGGGTACCACCTCCCTAGAAAGGTTCCTCGTGTCTTTATTACTGCATCAACCAGGATGGTTGTCTCTAGAAAGGTTGAGAATGGAGGATGCAGCTTCTTTAAAAACTCTGAAGTTTAACCAAAGATGATGTAAAATGAAGGACAACTCTCTGTCTTTCTCTTCACAGTTTAATCATGCAACTATCATTACAACTACAAATTGCATCCATCACAAGACCTACTACATCACAGGCGTGGTTGCTACTCGGTGGTGTTTATGATCACTGAGCAGGAGTGAGAGAACAGAAAGACGACCAGAAGCCACCCAGCTGCCATGTTAGGCATCCAGGAGTTTAATCACGGTTAATCTGAGTTTAGATAAACCTGGATTCGATCAATTCAAACATGAAGACCAAACTCAGCACCTGCTGGTCATGTGACCAGTGGACATGGTGTCCTATAGAAAAGCCTGTTTATTAAAAGTTGAACTGTCTATTTGAGGACCCTTCTGAAATCACATAGTCGACACCTTGACATGTTTCCATAGCAACAGCTGGACACCAACATGAAAGCAGTGCTGCTTACACTGATGCTATCTGTTGAGTAAAGCAATGGGATGGGCTGATTGGGTTAGGTCTAGAAGTTACTATATTTAAACAGCAAGGTGGAGCTGATACTGGCTTCACCTCAGACCAGGTGACTCCGCCCACCTTAATGTCAAGCCAATGGTTGTGCTGCTTTACAGAACTCTGATAATGATCTCAGTTTAAATAAAACCCGGCATGTTTCTTACCCCCCTGACCGGATCATAAGAGCCCAGCTGGAAGTCTAGAGATCTCCGTGGGAGAACTGGAAAGTCCTGAAGGCTGTAGTCGTTAAGCAACCTGACCACGTACTGGTGGGGGGATTCACCTGGTGTACTCTTGGCAGCGCTATAATGCACCTTTTCTCATAAAAGGAATAAATACGCAGATTTTGTAATTTTTTCAATGATGGCTGCGACCTATAGAACCTCTGGTGTAAGTAGGTCAAGCCTGTTCTTTGTCTCTTGGCACAAGTCCTGATCCAATGCCAGTCTAACCAAACCCTGAAACCAAGTCCCTAAACATCAGTTCCAACATAACCTGACATAAGACACCAACATTAGTCCCGCTGCACCCAAAAACTCAAAGTCTTGACCCACCACCAGTCCCACCTCGCTCATAACCTGACATGAGTGCTTACCCCACACCAGACCTACCAAACCCAGAACCCAAGTCTTGACCCAAACCCAGTCTCAGGGTATCCATAACACAAGTCTCGACCTGACAGCTGGCCCACCACACCCCAGAACCCAGGGTGAGTCACTGTCTGGTGACTGCAGATGAAAACTGCGATTAAGTTTCTCTGCATCCATCTTGCCCGACGCGCCATGGATCTGCTCAGGGATGTGTGACCTGCACTGGGAACATTATTGGTGGGTGGGGGGCATTATTCTGTCGTCAAAGATAAGCGGATCTGGTCATTGTTCATCAGAAACGCGTCTTATTCAGAATGAGGTCAATAAATAACCGGACTAGCCCTGAACATAAATATAACGCATGATGCGAACAATGAATCAATCACTGCCAAGATACAAAAACAGTAAAAGTACAAAATTGTACAAAACACTACATTAAAAATGTGATTCTGTGACATCACAGGCTGCAGTCACATGATGTCAATGAACATCTAACTACAGGATAAGGCTGTGAACTCCGTCCCTCAAAGACTAGACCTTTCAAATTAAAAGCCCTCAATTGATTCCAGAGCGGCTGGCCTCAAAAAGAATGCTACTGATTGGCTACCCCTGTGTTAGTTAGCACCATCAGCAGTCAGAGGAGAGGAATACCAACATTTATCTCTGATTTGCAGAACAGTTAATGACGTTTTTTTTTATGACACAAACAGTTGGGAACATTAAATATGAAGAATGACCTCGGCTCTGGGATAATCTGAATTTCCCAAACTACAGCTACGAGTGCTCCTTCTGCTTAAACTGGATAGGATATGTTAAACCTAAGATAGTTTTAACATATCCTACCTGTAGGAATGGTGTTGTAAGGGTACTGTGGATTAAATGTTTATCAGGCTATGGAACCCAAAAATACCCGTCATCTGGGCAGCACTCTGAGTTTGGTTTAGAGAGGCTTTGTATTTCATTATGGTGGAGCCAAACTGAGAGATAAAGGCTGATTAGGACAGCAGCAGAACAGTGTCTGATCAATGCAATGCAGTGACTACCTCAATTGGTGGGTCATGGGTCTACCAGTGCCCGGCTGACTTAAACCCCTCTAACACAAAGCCATGGAGATGCCAAAAGGGTGCCAAATTCCACCTGGAAGTGTTTAATGAAGGAGGCTAGTGTAATTTACTTTACTGGTTGTAATGTTATGCCTGATTTGTATTAGTATTTCAGCGTTACCGGTTTCACAGTGGTATTACTGTATACAGTAAGTGTGATGTCACTGCAGTGTTCCTTGCTATTTCACTGTGTTGTCAGGGGTGAGGTTGCTGCTGGGATGTTGCTGCGGTGTCACTTTGTACTGGAGCTCACAGGATGCTTCTAGTGCTGCTGTTGTGGTTGGTCAGGTGAAATGTTGCTTTATAATATGCTACTGAGGCTGCAGAGGGCATTCAGAGTTGTTGCCTTGGAACCAGTTTATACCGATATGGGGTTACATGGGGTTGACTAAGGACTAAGACCTACTGTAAGGTATAAAGAACTGCTACATTCAGTACTAAAGTTGTCAGGTTTGTTGCACAAAGAGTTTGATATGAACTCAGGGGACGCAATACGTCTGAGTATTTCCAGTGAAGAATTAAGCTACAGATCAGAGCTTCAAGGGTCAGACAGTTCTAGGGTGGAACCACCTGTAAGGTTCGCTAAATTTAAGTGTACCATGTAGTAACAGAAGTTCCTCCAAACTTTGTTGAAAAAACACCATTTAACACAATAATGTTAAGATAATGATGTAATGTTGGAACGTCCTCCAGGTGGCGCCACAACCCTTGGGGAAGCGACGGGGTATGTGATCATCAATCTGAGCCCCTGGGAAAATAAACAGTTTATCACATTAAAATTTTTTATCGGCTGCCTGTGTTTACCTAGAATGCACCACACCCAGCCAATATGACGAAAAGTTCAAATGAGCAGAAAACAGCATACCCCCAAAAGGGTGAATCCTGATTGGTGAAAGGTTTCGGGGGCAGTTTTTGTTTTAGGACCCGTAGGCCCCCTGGTGGGTTGGGGTTGGGGGATGATTTGGTCATACTGATGACATCATGGACTGGCCCATCGTAGTTACCGCGAGGAACGCCACGAGCCCCTGCCATCTAAACAAAAAAAAATAGTGGTTAACCTAAAAGTAATGACTTGTAGTTTTTACTGTTTTACTAGTTATACTGTTGGTAATCACTGGTCACCCGGGTTGACCTGGTGATTTCCCCTTTCTCGGGCTTTTCCTCTTGTAGACGGGGGTTCAGGAAAAACTTTTTTTGGGATAAATCGTCCAGAACCTTCAGTCACATTGAGCTCTCCATTTCCATGATAAAACGACCCCCATGATCACCACTGTTGGAACACCTCGAAATCCAAAAACCCCCCCCAAGATGTTTTCCCCCAAGGTCTGAAAACAGAAATGGGGGGGGATAATCAGTTACTTTTTACTAATTAGAGTATTTGACAGATCAAAAGCAGGGTTTCCAGGTTTTGAGCCTTGCGAAACGGCGAGTCTCTTTTGGGGGTTTCCCAAAGACAATATCGCATCAGATCCCAAAAGCAATCCGTCCCGAAGACACACACACACACAACACAACACACACACAGTTGCTGGGGATTTCTGATTACTAAAAACAAACCCCAG